>CM037933.1:16520765-16743265 GCA_021346845.1 Apeltes quadracus | reverse complement strand
TTACTGACCCCCCCCCCCCCCCGCCCCCTTACCCCCCCACACACACACAGATTGTGTTTTTATTCACATGGACTTGGATGCTTTCCCTTTGGCTGCGCTTCACATATAAAACGTCTCTTCTCCTTCAACAAGAGGGCGAAAAAAATGTCATTTATTCACGATCCAACAGTCACACGGCTGCTTTCCAGCGCTGGAGCCCGAAGGCAGGAGACACGCGTCACGATGTCCCTTCGTTTCATCGCTGCAGTCCGTCACCTATTTGTTCCTGATGGCTGCATATCATTCATGGACGCTCAGGTGGACATTTAGATATGAATACAATGGGATCAAAAAGCCTCCAATGAAATACAATGGGATCAAAAGGACATTTGAATAGAACGATAGGAACATAACTCGTATGTGACCAAAAAAGTAAAGCAACACACACGTCGGGTCAGTCAGTCACACGCCGACCACGTCGATTACTACCTTCCTAAATCAAGTGAGTAACGTAATCCTGTCTTGTAGCACTTTCTCCTCAGTCCTGCCATCGTAACGCTGAACACGTTGCTCAACACGTTGCTCAACACGTTGCTCAACACGTTGCTCAACACAAGCTTTCCCTTCCAGCTGAAACTATTAGAACCATGTGATGTGAAGCCTGAGTGTACATATGAATGTTCCTGCATAGAGACAGAGACTCTCAGTGGTGTTCCGCCAAACGCCAAGACGAATGTTTAAAAGAGAAAGAAACAGCGAGGTTCCGAACTGCAGACACACACACGCTTCAAGGAGTACCGGCAGGGCACTGTGTGTGTGTGTGTGTGTGTGTGTGTGTGCGTGTGTGTGTGTGTGGCAGTACTGACCACATGCACTGACCATAACTGAGATCAGCATGAACACGAGCAGCTCTGTGGATGAAGATCGGCCAGTGCAACACCTGCCCGTCACCCTAGCTCCACCTCCTCATCTTCCTCATCCTCCTCATCTTCCACATCCCCCTCATCCTCCTCATCTTCCACATCCTCCTCATCCTCCTCATCCTCCTCATCCTCCTCATCCTCCTCATCCACGCCGCGTGCTGCATAAACCACATTCAAGTTTAAGAGCAATGAAAATTCCGTTTGGCTTTTGGATCAGACTGCAGAGATGAAGAAGATGAAGAAGATCCAAGAGAAGAATGAGAGACACGAAAGTCAAAGAAAGAAAAGACATGTTCGCGATATTTCTTCTAATGAAAAGAGAGAGAGGGGGGCAGCAGAATATCTGCAGAAAAATAATAAAAGAACCGAAAAAAAGCGAGAAGCAATAAGCGACGGGGGAAGCTCCGGTAGAACACAGAGAAATCCAACCAGCTGCTCAAATTCACTGCGAAAAACTAGAAAAAAACAAGAGACGAACCAAAGCAGCAACAAAGAAAGAAAGCAAGAAACGAGGAAGACGGAACTGACCTACGCTCAAAGAGGCCGATGCGGGAGCAGAAGAAGGCGGGCGGGCGGGCGGATGAGGCTCGGTGTGCGCTGCCGGTAACCGGGCTGGAGCTCCGACTGCGCGCCGGCCGGTGGGGCGGGGGGACGAGGGGGTGGGGGGGAGCTACATCAGCTGCACGCTGACTAGAGCCAACCACTGAGAAGCTGGCAGCCGTGGAAGGAGGGTGGGGAGCAGCCGCTGGGAGCCCCGTGCGTAATTTGGCACCGGGCTATAAAAGAAAAGCGCACGGACAGAAGAGCCAAGAAGGCTGTTATGAACTCCATAAACACCTCATGGAGCCGATGCTGTTGATGGAGCTCGTTTTCAAAGAGATGCTCCGTCACAACAATCCAGCTGTCTGATGTGATGCTGTAATATTTATGCTGTTTGTGTATTATTTTATATGTAAAACCAGCATTTCCTCGAAGTTGAGAACATGAACAGATATAGTAAACAGTGCCGGCCCGAACCTCTTGGGGGCCCTAAGCAGAATTTGATTTCGGGGCCCCCCTCCCACCACGCACAGTCACCTGTGCTAGAAGATTATTGGCACAAATGTCACGCTATAATGTTATAGCAAAAATTATAAACGAATACAGTGAGGTTATAATACAAAACTAGGCCCCCAGTCACATGTCACATGGCCCCCAGTATGAACATCATTTCTGATGTTCACACTGGGGGCCATGTGACAAACCTGAAATAAGAATTTCCCCCTTTCAAATCAAAGCCAGGATCATTTAATCTCTAAATGTTTCGAAATCATTTAATCTCTAAATGTTTCGAAGCATGAATTACCTTTCGTGCATCAAAACCAGATGACCATGAAATGAACATCGCAGCAGCACCGAGGAGGAGGAGGAGGAGGAAGAGGAGGGGAGGGGGGGGAGGAGGAAGAGGAGGGCCAGCTATGGGCTCGTTGGTGGTACTTCACTCAGATACTGTGCTCCTCACATCGGAGGAGAAGCCGTTATTGGCCGCAGGGCGAGCTTGCACACACGCACACACACACACACACACACACACACACACACACACACACACACACACACAGATTTACGCACAAAAACAGTTTCAAAAGAGAGAGACACGAGAGGCACGTGACATGACGAGGGAGGCTGGGGGTGGGAGTTGAGGGGGGGGGGGGGGTATTTAGTTGTCGCTGCTTGTGGTGGAAGGAAGGGCGAGCGAGTCCGACGCCAACAAAGAGAGAGAGAGATAAACAGCAAAATAAACAGACCCCCCCCCCACACACACACACACACACACACACACACACGCCCCCCGTGGTTACAGATAAAAGATGTAATTGAACTGTGGGAACGTGATGATTGATAATAATTCAAATGTGTGTTTATTATCACACTGCCGCTTCATAATTCTTTTTTTTCCCTTCGCGGCCTCATGAAATTATTTTCCGCAGCGGAAGCGAGCGCAGAGGAGGATTATTTGATTTCATTCGAGGAGGAGTCTGATGATACAAAGCACAGGAGGAGAAGAGAGACGCTTGTGAGAAGATTTTCTCGCTTTTAGGGGGGAGAGAACTCACTGGAGGAGAGAGAGAGAGAGAGAGAGAGAGAGAGAGAGAGAGTTTCTCAATCAACCCTCCTACATTTAAAAGACCCTTCTGCAGTCTGACAGAGAAGAAGAGAAGATCCAAGTGTGACCTTAATGACCCTTGATTCTCACGCAGAAGGAGAGAAGCAGGCTGCAGTTTAACTCAAACATCAGCTGATTATCAGCCTCATTGGTAATAAAGAGACCGGCTACTTGCTGGTCTCTGGTTTGTGGTCTGTGACTTCATTTGACCACACGCGATGGACTGCAGTGGGCTCCATCAAAGGTTTGGAGCTTTAATCCAATCGAAATGAAGTATCGAGAAGCCTTCACTGGCCAACCTGCTGGCAGCCTGCCGCCCGACTCACGCTTGTCCCGCCCACTGGTCCTTCCCATAGAACCAGTGGGGCGGTGAACTGGTCCTTTCCCAGTCCACGCGACAGCTTTCAATGCCGTGTCGTTTCCATCCAACCAGTGAGTGGAGGACGGAGGCCCCGTAGGGCGGGGCTTAGAGCCGCCGACCGAGCGCTCAGGACCAGTTGGGGATTGAATGTGAGTCACAGACGCTCTGCAGTGTCTCCATATCGGATTATGAAATCAGAGCAATTGCATTTTTCCAACCGGTGCTGCCACCTTTTTGAAAAAAACATTTTCTTTAAAATAAATGATTGGCTCTCCATCAAACCACGTCCGCCCCCGACGGAGAAAGCCAACCGTCTGGATACGAGAGGAGGTGAATGTCATTTACACGACACCAGCATCATGAAACAAAAACAACACAACCGTTAAAGACACCATTTCATTGGCTTTGCAGAAAGTGTGTTACGAAGCGCACACACCCGAACGCATCAGCTCTGGAAGTTGAAACAGCTTTTGGGTTAAGACGCGCTTACTTTCCCTCCTTATTTTGGCCCAATTAGCGCGTTGCGCACAGCCTCCAAAGATGGGGGAGGAAATCCCACATCCCACAGCTTCTGTCCACCAAAAGCTCCCTCACAACAAAAGCAAGTCTCCAGTGTTTCATCGGAGCAGTTGTGCTGCACTTTGTGCTGTGAGGATACTTTCCTCTTTTAATCCGTCTTAACGCCACAGTGCAGCTTCCTCCTGCTGGAGGCAACAGGTGTGGGAGGTGTGGAGAGGCTCACGTGTGCGTTTAGGCTGCTGTTTGTGTTCGTCTCGATGGGGACGTGTCACTGGCACTAAAGGAGCAGCTCCGCGTGGCCTCCATTTCCCATCGAACCCCAAAAAAGAGGCTCCTGATAACCTGACGCAGAATCCACAAACACACAAACACACACGCACACAAATAGGTGCACCGCCTTTACTGATTTACACAGAGCAAATGGATCATTTCCAGGTGTTAGACGGCCCCCATGGTCTCGTGTTTGTGAACACGTAGTTCATAAATCTGCCCGAGTACGTTTTTCACATGTTCCTTTTCTTCACACCGAATGAATGTTGTAATGAAATCAGTGAAATGGTGCAGATGTGGAAATGGATCAACGTGGAGTCAGACGAGTCTGTGCTTACTGAGAAAGACAGAAAAGAATTCAGACTCTTGAGGTTCACTTATCAAATCAGTGCTCACACGCACTCACACACACACGCAGACACACACACGCACACACGCACACACACGCACGCACACACAGGGAGGGCTTTTGGAATCCTCGGATGTCACTGCTCAGTATTTCAGGATTTACGACAGAAACCTCGGAGAAGACCTCGACTGGGCATGAAAATGTATGAGTGAGGCAGACAAACATTCATAGGGGAGGAGAAGCAGGCTGCATGCTGTGTGTGTGTTTTTTTTTTTTTTTTCAGGCAACCAGGTTAAACCCCCCCGCTGGCTTTCGCCATCGACAAACAACCAATCATGTGATATTTTCCGTATCGGATCAGGCGGCGGAGCCCCTGCGTCGTGGTTTGGGGGGGAAACATTAACGATCGGGCTGAAAAACGGGACAAGTCTCCTGGTCGAATGTCCTGAGCGTCCTCGCCGCCTCTTTATAGAGTCCTTTCCTTTGACATCCTCCAGCACTCAAAACTGTTAAACCGCCGATCTACCTTTTAATCGCTTTCATTTCGCAAATCACGTTTTCTATGTTCCATTCACTGCCGAGGCCGCCTGAAAAGCCAACGTAGCTTCCCATTACTCAACGATGGCCCATTAGGAAGGCTGAATGTGGCTTCTGTCCCGCGGCGTCGCTCACGGGATCCTGC
Source organism: Apeltes quadracus (assembly GCA_021346845.1). Classification (NCBI taxonomy): domain Eukaryota; kingdom Metazoa; phylum Chordata; class Actinopteri; order Perciformes; family Gasterosteidae; genus Apeltes; species Apeltes quadracus. The sequence continues at coordinate 16,738,036 of CM037933.1, read as the reverse complement.
ACGTATGCGGCTGCACGGAGCCCCATGCGGAGCACTAATCCGGCTCCTTTCACTCACTTTCATTGTCTCCGCCGTGTTGAATATTCATCGGGCCTAATCCTGTCAGGGGTAGAAGTGTCGCGACGGATGATGGATCAACAATTGGTTTGAACGCTCCTTTGCCCAGGGAGGTGTTGTTCTGATAATCCTGCATTTTAAGGATTTTTTTTTAATGTTATTTACCGTTATTTGCCTGCTTACAGAGACGGAAAGACGCCTCAAAACAAACGGAACCACGGACCCAGAAACGATAGATAAAGACAAGACATTAGAAACGGCGTGTAATGTGCCGGCTCCCTCACGACAGGTTGCACGAGTCGCCGTGGAGTTCCTTTCAGCGTTTGCTGGTTTTAACCCGCTGTGCCAGTCTGATCCGTCAGTAGACTGTCACACCTTTTGAAACGCTTTCTAACGCATGTAAAACCGCTCTGTCCGCTGCCTAAAGCGGCCACAAGCGCTGCAGAAGTGCAACGAGCGGCTGCATCGTCCGACACGACGGGTGGAGGCAGAGAGGCAGGAAGGAGGACGGACCCACACGCAGAGTTTCCCACCAGCAAAAGGTACTTTTAATAATCAAAAAATCAGAACGCAGAGGGGGGGAAACCGCAGACGAGGCTCAGGAACAGACAGGCGAGACACATATTCAATGACGCGAAGGTGCCGGTGATCGGACACAGGTGTAAACGATCAGGGACACGGCAGGCGATCAAGGGGACAAGGAAGGACAAGACAGGAAGTGAAGGTAACCCAGGGACACAAGAGGCAGGAATCTACAAAATAAAACAGGAAACAAACCCAAACCGAGACGCCTCCAAACAAACGCTTTCAAGACACCGAGCAACAGATTGCGCGACAGGTTCCGCTCTCCTCACAGGTGGTGGCTTTGTGGAGGGATTTCCTCCGAGCCGAGCCGAGCCGAGCCCAGCTGAGGGGGGGGGCAACTTCGCATGAATGTCGAGCAGGTGGCTCGGCCTCGGTTCCCCGAGACGCATGTCGGCAATTAACTCACCGCGCCGCTGCGAGACGGAGACGGATCGCCTCGGAGGGCCGGCCGGCTGTCGGCTCCCGGTTAGGTGTCAAAGGTCGTTCAGGCCCAAAGTCCAAAGCACAAGTTTTAAACGCACAACTATTGTTTTGAAAGAAGAAATACGCGTTTCCCACGAGGAAGCCCGATGGCGCGAGGATGTGAAAATGTTCCAGCGTTGTTCCAGTTGTGTTGATTTTCCTCCGTAATTATTGTTACACCGAAGCTGTTGTTCATGCGTACGTGTGTAATGAGCACTGGTGGACGTCCAAGTTCAATTAACATGGGAAGATCTGACGAGATTTTAATTGGATGAATCATACTTTGGTTTTCGTTCATGTCGTTAAACGCAATATCAGCTGTTGTTTTAGTGGTTTTTATTTGTATTGCTCTATTTCGCATTTTGATCCGCTTCATTGATTCTAACAAGAAGGTTTGATATAAAACTGATCCTTAAGTTCTGTCACAAGGGTGTAACTAATGCACACAACCTTTCTCTGCCAGTTCCATGGGTTTTGATTTGGTTGGACGAAAGCAAGAGCAACTACTCGGAGGGAAGAAATATTACCTGAAGTCATCACCATGAAACACATGATCTACTGTTAAGATGACGTCAAACGTTGTTTCTGGTGTTAAATGTCCGTTAGTCTGTAAGGAAAATGAGACTTTTGTTTTCGACCTCTTGGTTGAATCCAAACTGAGTCTAAAGAGATGCCTTTTCACCACAAGCAGTGCACATGCATTTTTCCCTTTGTTGTCTTTGTTAAAAAGCTGTTTCTGAATTCCCTCCTTGACTGATTATTGTCAGAAAATGTAGAACAGAATCTAGGCCAGAACCGCCCTCATCGAACAAATCGCCACCGGCGTTTCCACCGCCGGAACATCAGCTCCCAAAACCACAGACTTTCGCTTTTAATATTGAAAATTTCAGACCAAAGATCAATCGCCTTCGATCCGCTCCGTCCGTCCTCCCGCCATCGGAGTCATTTCAGCGAGTTTTAGTTCTCGGTCTGAAAAAAGGAAACGTTACTGTTGCTCAAATAAGTCTGTGTCAGTCTGATCATCACCTGTAAGACTCTTCATCACCTTTAACATTCTAACCATTGATGGGGAGATCGACTGTGAAGCCTGGAATGCTTTAAGGCGGGGCAAACTTTTGATTGACAGGTTGCCAGTCCACGAAAGTCAACTGCAACTGATTAGTGGTTTTATCCTCCAATGTGAAACTCCAGAACGTCCACAAACCAGACGGTGCCGTCACAAGGACTACGTCCAACTTTAGTTTGGCTACACGTGCAACCCGCTCTGAATTCATTCCCCGAACCCTCCCAGCACCTACTTAGACACACACACACACACACACAGACGCACACACACACGCACAGCTTTCCCCCTGCACTGATCTCCTCCTGAGCCTGCCTGCGCTCGTTAACATCTCGTTTTCTCCTCGTTAGTCGGAGATGAAAGACGGGAGTGGATCGTGAGGGGGGGCAAAGGAGAGGGGGGGGTAATTACCGATGTTCACACCACTCTCAGCTATTGTACATCTTCCATCCCCATTCTGCAGTAACACACACTCATAAACTCACACACCTTCGGCTGCGTCGCCACCACATCAGGACCCCCGAAGAGATTGCAACGTGTTTCAAACGATCCACAGATGATTAAAAAAAAAAAAATACGCAATAGTTAAATTATTCTGTAAATGTGGCCAAATTGTCATGTTAACTCACGACTCAAGTCATTTCGGTCTTGGTCGTCTTGGCATCCTGTTTAATGGTTTTAAGATTTAATGCCGTTTAACACTACAAGTCGTTTCAACCACTGAGCTCGAGTGGTCACATTTCGATTGGTTCAGTTATCCCAGCAATATTTCAAACTGATCCGCCGTCAAAAAATACAAAAAATAAGGTTTAATGAACAAGTTGAAGGAACAGCAAAGACATTTCGTTGGCAATAAATCCATATATGGTCAAAAACTAACAATAATATATAAACAAGGGTTGACTGGTCTGACATGCCGACCGCCAAGTCCTTTTAAAAAAAGAAAAAGAAAGACCAGGTAGCCCAGATTAGCCCATATTAGCATAGATTAGCCAGATTAGCCCAGATTAGCCCATTGTTTCTTTTTTAAAGAACTCTGTATGTCGGACCTGGACCTTTCAGACTCTCTTTTAAAAACTTCTCAGGGAAATCTCAGTCAGCCCCCCCACCCCTCCCCAGTTATTGTGAATTTTAATTCTAATGTCTTTATTTTTATGTAAACTTCCTCTCCCCCACGTTAACAAGCCCTAATTATAACACCAACTGCTGTTGATTTACCTTCTGTTTTAATCCTCACAATTGGCTACTGGAACATCGTCTGGACTCTGTCCAGCATTTACACGCACACACACACTCACACACACACACACTGCTTATGGACATTCACTCGTCTTTTATATCCCACGGCTGAGACTTCTGAAAGGACGTGTTGGCTGAACACACATTTTATGTGAATACTAAGTCTGAAAATGCTTCCATTAAACGAAGAAGAGGAAGGAAAGACACGAAAATATAGCAAGACAGATTATGAAAATGTGCCTTTTTTAACGTATGCAGTTAAGTGAATAACGATGAGTAACGAATGTAGTCGATCCATAAATTGATGAGCTGCTGAAACAGTAATGAATAAGACAGAAACACTGAGCACGAAGGTGGGGCTGCCTTTGCAGGGGTAAGAACCCGAAAGAACAAAATAAAAATCCAATGAAAGAATGCATGAAATCCGTGTATTGAATGTAGCAGCCGGCATAACTAGAGGTACGAAAAGAACTCGAGAACGCTGCGATACGAATACCTAATGCGCATTCAATGCAACATGCCAACCACCCTCCTGAACGCAGGTAACCGCGCACGGACGAGCGCGTCGGAGGCGGAGCGCAGCAGGAGAGCTGCCGGTGCGAGCACGCGCTCACAGAGACGTGTTGTTGACGAAACAGGGATCTTTAGAGGCGTCCCAGAGGTATCTCTGCCGCCATGGAGGTGCCATCGGCTGCAGAAGACGTGATTGGCCAGATGAAAGCAGTTCCCAAAGGACACCAATGGGCTGGTGAGGGTTTCATGGGGATTTCCCGGTCCTCCGGGGGTTCTAATCCTTGAAGGAGGCTCCTGTGGGGAATTTAAAGGTTTCTTGAAGTGTATCCAGTGCTCCTCCAGAAGGACCTGCCCAGGTCGACCCTGCAACAGTCCTTCAGGTTCCCCATGACGTTACAAGCTTCAATACCTATGAGCCAAAATGAGGGGTATGAAGTTGAGAGTTCATGTGGAGAGAGTTTGACGTGGTCCCTTCAGAGGTTCTAGTAGTCTCTGATGAAGGTTTATGGAGAGGCAAATAGTTCTAAAATGGTTGTAGGAATCCCCGAGCTGGTGTTTTACAGCACCAACCATTCAATTCAATTCATTTTATTTTGTATAGCCCATAGAAGGAATTGGACTCTGCGGTCGGTGAACAACATCAGACAGTAAGACAACATAGCGCAAGAAAAGTCTTTGAAAGATATATGTTGGTCCTTCGGGGGACGCACAGAGTTCTCAGACGGATCCAGTCGGGATTGCCCATGTGGCACAACGCAGTGTGTGAAAAACCATCGATCTGAGGAGGTTTGAGGAGGTTCGAGGTATTTCGTTTCTAGGGATGCTTCACTTGGGGTCTACTCAGGACGGAGGTTCCTTAAACGTTCATGCAAAACGAAGCCTGATTGCATAGACGCCTACGAGTAAACTAACTTGCTTCTCACCTGGTTTATTACCAAGGTGAACATCGTGACAGTCCACATGGCTCGTTTCCCTTCACGGCAAGACGCTACACAGTTTCAGTTACATTTTTTAACCTTTTCGTATCGTGTTTAGCAAAAGCAAAATTGAAACTCAATGCCAATAGTCCACAAACACCGCATCGACTTCCACCCTATAGTGCAAAAAATACTAAACAGAACAGAAATACAGTTAACTCACAGAAAGAACGAATACGTGGAACGTGTTGAGCCCTAAGGATTGTTCGCGAAACAGATACATGTAATGTTTTTTTTAAATTATTAAAATGGCGATAAAAACATGTTCACTCAGAGAAACTGTCTAAAAGTGATGAAAAAAAAGAAAATCTTCATCGTTGCACATTTCCGTTCAGTCCGTATTTGAAACCGAGCCGGTGTGCTGTGCAGCATTTCTCTTCCTCGGCAGCAGCACACACACACACACACACACACACACACACACACACACACACACACACACACACACACACGCACACCCCATGAAGGATGTGTTTGGGAGCTTATGCGCCGCTCCTGGGAGGGGAGATCAAACTGGAGGCTTTGGTGGTACAGTGGGTGTCCGAGGAAACAAGGAGGCAGGGGAGGGGGAAGAAGATGCAGGAGTGGAAACCAGGAAGGAGAAACAAAGAGATTAATGAGTGTGTGTGTGTGTGTGTGTGTGTGTGTGTGTGTGTGTGTGACTGCAGCGCAGAGAGGAGATATTTCCATCCAGCATCAACCCAAGGATCCCTGCAGCAGCGTCGACATGCGTTCGCTCTGTTTTGCTGTTTATGATCAAATCACAGTTGGCAGGAGCTTTTATCGTGACTTTTATCATAAACCCGAGGCCGGGGGATTGTGTCCCCTCGACTGTAAACCGTGGACCAATTTTCTTTTTAATAAAGAGAAAAATCAGTTCATTTATCACATTCAGGCCGAAGAGTGAAGCCAAACACGAGTAAAGAAATTGAAGAATTTGGAGCGAGAAAAGAAAAGTGAACAGCTCTAAAGGAAGGAATGAAGGACACAGAGAAGGAATCATAACGGTGACACTTGAGAGGGAGCAAGAGGAGAAGATGGATGCACGGTAGAAAGAAGAGCAGAAAGAAATATGCAAAGAGAAGGAGGAATAATTTGTTGAGAGAGTGGAAGGAAGCAATGAGCACAGAGAGGAACGGCTGTGGAAGTAGGCAAAGGAAGCAAAGAAGGAGAGGAGGAAGGATGAAAGGATGCAATAAATAAATAAAAGGGCTCTTAAAGAGCAGACACTTCTCTTTCTCAAATCAAACACAGGCATATATATCTCAAATGATCATTCATACACACATAGAATAAATGGGATTATTTTCCGAGGGTTGCAGACGCAAACCAGGCCGCAATCAAACTCGAGGATGATGGTGCTGCATCGCACGCACACACACACACACACACGCACACACACACACACACACACACACACACACACACCCTCTTGCTTCTTGTTAGAGCGGATCAATATTGCAGCCTGTTTCCTGTAAACTGTTCTGTGTGTTACAGCAGCGAGAAATAAACTGACTGCAAGCAACAAGTTGCATTGTAACCATAGTAACCCCATTTTCCTCCCTCCACAGTCCCCTTCATATTCCCCTACATAGTCACACATGTCCCTCCCATAGTCCCCTTCATAGTACCCCATGTCCCTCCCATAGTCCCCTTCATATTCCCCTACATAGTCACACATGTCCCTCCCATAGTCCCCTTCATAGTCCCCCATGTCCCTCCCATAGTCCCCTTCATATTCCCCTACATAGTCACACATGTCCCTCCCATATCCCCCTTCAAAGTTCCCCATGTCCCTCTCGTAGTCCCCTTCATAGTTCCCCATGTCCCTCTCGTAGTCCCCTTCATAGTCCCCCATGTCCCTCCCATAGTCCCCTTCATATTCCCCTACATAGTCACACATGTCCCTCCCATATCCCCCTTCATAGTTCCCCATGTCCCTCTCGTAGTCCCCTTCATAGTTCCCCATGTCCCTCTCGTAGTCCCCTTCATAGTCCCCTATGTCACTCCCATACTCCCCTTCATATCCCCCTTCATAGTCCCCCATGTCCCTCCCATAGTCCCCTTCATAGTCCCCCATGTCCCTCCCATAGTCCCCTTCATAGTCCCCCATGTCCCTCCCATAGTCCCCTTCACATCCCCCTTCATAGTTCCCCATGTCCCTCCCGTAGTCCCCTTCATAGTCCCCCATGTCCCTCCCATAGTCCCCTTCATAGTCCCCCATGTCCCTCCCATAGTCCCCTTCATATCCCCCTTCATAGTTCCGCATGTCCCTCCCATAGTCCCCTTCATATCCCCCTTCATAGTCCTCCATGTCCCTCAGTTGTCTTCATAGTCCCCTTCATAGTATCCCGTGGTCCTCCCGTAGTCCCCTTCATAGTCCTGCACTGCACCAGTTAACTTATTCTGCATTGCTTTGTATATATAAAATTCTACATGTGTTAATGTTTCAATATTTTAATAAATAACTATAAATTAACAAAATATTTTTGTTGCGTCATGGAGCCTTCCTGAAAATTATCTTTGTCCACAGAGATTATATTATCGGTCTTCTCTTTAAATATTTGAACAACCCGCAGCCACAGTAATAACTACTGTGGAATTAATTACATTTTAATAGAATTTTGATAATTGCATACAGAGACAGGGAAGGCAAAAGCAGGTGTTCTTTCCTCTAACTTTAACTTTTAACTTTTTTTTTAAGACAGACCTCATCCACACACATGCACACAAACCACACGCACGCACACAAACAGACACACACTTCTGTCTTCACTTGTTTTGCTATAATTTCCCTGCTGAGACGCTTCCTTATTATTCAATTAGAGGAGGAAATTCATCTCAGCGTGTGCAGCAGAAATAAAACCCTGCCACACCAGTGACGAGTGTGTTTTAGTATGTGTGTGTGTGTGTGTGTGTGTGTGTGTGTGTGTGTGCGTGTGTTTGTGTGTTTGAAGTCCACCTGGCTTCAGCTTCCTCCGGGTCGTGGATCAGGTTGACTGATCTCAGCGAGGCTCATTTGATGTCCCGTGATTCATGTCAGCAGGGGAGGAAGTGTGTATATGCGACATACACTATGTGAGTGTGTGTGTGTGTGTGTGAGTGTGTGTGTGTTTGGGGGCCTTCAGGGACGGGAGGGTGTAGAGACGGGGTGATTATTCTTCTCCCTTTACCACCATATTACATGATGGATCAGTGCATCCAATGGGAACCATGATGGATAGAACTCAACACACTCAACGCACACACAGGCGGATTATCCTCAATAACACACACACACACACACACAGACAAACACACGAGCAGCGTCTGGCCGTTATTTAAGAAGAGCTGACTGTTTAAGACAGTTGACTGTTTATTTGGTCCAGAGTGAAAGATTACTGCCAAACTGTAATCTTTTCGTGTGAATTTTGTATTATTTGTATTTTTTGTATTATTTGTATATATTTGTACTTTTCCTGAAACAAAGGAGCCGCAGCAACCTCGACCGCCCACTTCCTCAAGTAAACTTTAACAAAATGCATCTGTGATAACGCTGTGGAGTTGAGGAGATGTTGTACCTTTCCTGTTTCCCCCTCTCTCTCTCTCTCTCTCTCTCTCTCTCTCTCTCTCTCATTCTCTCGCTCTCTCTCCCTTTTGTGTTAATATATCACCCGAATCCAAAGACAGAAAAGCGTTTGTTTGTGCCAGCTGTCCTTGAACACAAACTGAGCAGACGAAGGACGCGTCTTCACACTCCTCACAACCCGCTCACCCTCAGCTTCAGCTCTGACCTCTGAACTCGACGCATTGGAGGTCATTCTCCTGGATGTTTTTCTATACGGAGGCCCACTCGTCCCACGTATACGTTGAGCGGCTCGTGCACACCGGGGGGTCGCGTGTCTCCTTGCGGCACTCGATTGGCTGAGCGCACCAGGTGCGGCTAACGAGCTGTCAGAAGAAGCTCTCTGCAGTGTCCAGCTGGTCTCCTTGACAACACACAAGTCAATATCAAGAGGCTTAAGATGTGTTTGAAATACTGAACAGAGCTGACGTTTAAAACATAAAGGCTATTCTCTTTATTAGTGTCTCTTCAGCTGCCCGTGGTCGTTACGGTTGCTCGGTAACCAAAAGTCTTGTGTCATTCTAGGGTGAAATGTCACTGAGCCAGTCGGTTTTATGTGGGTTTTTGCTTCATCTTTGCACTTGCAGATGAGTGTAAAGTGAAGCCGATGCTGGTGTCTTAATTTTGCATTCTCACTAACGGCCACAAGGGGGCGACGCCTCTGGTGGCAAAATGTCAGATGTCTATAAAAAATGACGCTACTTCTCTGATTTATTCCTTCAGTAAACATTGTAAACATTTATGTTGACGGCCTCGATCTCTAGTTTCAAGTCGTGTTCAATACGCCGCGATGTGCAATTTAGTAATCGACGGTCCATTTAGAGTCAAACAGGCCGTGAAGCAGAGTTGGCTTTAGGGCGGGGCTTACTGTGATTGACAAGGTGCAGCCACGACGCTGTCGGGACATGAAGTTGTTGTCTCTTTGTCTTTTACAAGATAATAAAAATAAAAAATAAAGAATGTCGTCTATCCAAATTGATTGATTGCTCCAAGAGTTTTAAGAAAGAAGAAAAAAAATGTTCCTGCTGAGCTGCTTTTAAGTCTAATAACATCTGTTTGACTCTCTTCTCTTCAAGACACTTGCTTGGTTGCTTTTATCTCAGTGGAACATCATTACTTGAGATTTGTTGGTTTTTGTGGGTTTGTTTGTGCCTGCCAGGTAGCGCTGTCTTACATGGGGGGGTTGTGTGTGCGTGTGTGTGTGTGGGGGGCGGGCAGATTGTTTTCAGGTGTTTCACTGCAGCACGAAGTAGGTTACCGAGCTGGAGCGCTCCTCTGGAAGATGTTCAGATGTATGTTTTTGAAGAATCCCACATGAACTGTACTTTGTCCTGCAGCACCTGCCGTTATTTATAGCAGTGCACCGTTTGTATGTGCTTGAAGAGAACCTGTGTGAGCCGAGCCGCTGTTGGGGATTTAAGCGGAAGTGCACACCTAGTGGTCAGAATTATAATACATGTAGAAATGTTTAGTGTTAGAATGGTAGATGTTAAGATAGTAGTTGTTAAATTATCATGTTAGATGAAGTGAATGCAATATGAATCAAATACATTGTATAGTCATGTATGTCTTAATTAGTGTACACATTAACATCCTGTCACAATGTAATGTCAAAACCTGGGGACGGATGCCAATTGCCGTCCTTTATGGATTCCTCCCAACTTTCTCCCCAAAGAGGTTTTTTTTGGGGAGTTTTTGTGATGTGTTTTAATTCAAGTGTACTAGTTATAAGATGAAGACAAACTGTGTATGCTGTGTTATATTCACTCATTGAGGCATAAAGCCAAATGTATCTGCATTGAATTTATTGGAATGTGAGGGAAAGAAAAGATTTAATAAGATAGATCAGATTCAAAGGCCTTCGAACCTCCAACGCCGCTCATCACAAAGACTTCTGTGTGAACCACTTGTTTCACTATTTTTACCTGAAAATACACATTCATTGGAAAGGGTCGAAGACAGCAATGACATTGTGTTTTTTTTTCTTTTAGAATCATTTTGCCTCCGGAGTATAAATTTAACACGCAGCTGATTTATTTAGGTGACCAGCAGCTGTTTTCTCGACGTGAAACTAAAGGCTGAGGTCATCAAGGACACAATCATCCGACGCTTTGTTGTTGCACCACTCGTCCTCCCTCGCCGAGCCGCGGCTGAAGAGGAGATGAAAGATGGTCCAGATGTGTCCGCTCTCCTCCGCGGGAAGAGACGGGACCACGTGATTCGGCTCCTTGCGTCGTCCACACACACCGGCCGTAATTGCATGCGAACGTCCTGCGAGTGAAGAGACTTTTTTTTACGTCCCATTTAAAAAGACAAATTACGGAAGCCGCCATCAATAATCTCGCCGAGCAGAGAGAAGTGTGTGTGTGTGTGTGCGTGTGGTTCCTACTATTTGTGTGACGCTACTGAATGTGGTATTAAATGCGGATGATGTCTGCGCTTGTATTTTTACCTTTGTGAGGACCAATCATGAGTCTTCTTAGCCTGACGTAGTCTTACTCAATTCTAGTCAGAATGTGAGTCTGATGCCACTCCATTGAGCTGTGATTATGGGGCCTCTGCACTCAATTGGACAGACCTACAACCTATACAACCACTAAGAGCAACGGAGCGTGTGACGTATGTTAAGCGACGCCTAGTTGCCGAATCCCGTAGGAAGGACGCCAAAAACATCGTTCTTATCAACAAATGCCTTGAATACGTTTCTCTGTTCCTCTCAGGGCCGGCCCAAGGCATAAGCGAACTAAGCGGCTGCTTGGGGCCCCCCCAATCAGCCGCTTAGTTCGCTTATGCTGCAAGCAGCCCTAGTTTTGTATTATAACCTCACAGTATTTGTTTATAATTTTCGCTATAACAGTATAGCGTGACATTTGTGCCAATAATCTTCTAGCACAGGGGACTGTGCGTGGTGGGAGGGGGGCCCCCAAATAAAATTCTGCTTAGGGCCCCCAAGAGGCTCGGGCCGGCACTGGTTCCTCTTTTAAAATTAATTTGCTGTCTTTCAGAACAGACCTGATGGCAGAATCTACACACCTCAATTCTCCCGCGGCAGCCATCTTTGTTGTAAACAAATTCAACCCAAGCGCTCTTTGATGACATGGTTGATTACGTCACTGCTGATCATCTGTCCATCATCGTATAAAGCCCGCCCTGACAATTTAATTGGCCCGCCCGATTTCGGGCGAGCAACACTCGCGCCCCTGTGGAGCAATGCCAGGCCGAACTTCCCAACCTAAAGAACGTTGTGGCCGGGACTAAGTTCGGCTGGAGTCTTCTAAGAAGCGAGGACCTTTTGTGGAATTCTTTGAGGACATTTTTGAAAAACAACGGAAGATATTGATTAAATATCCTGTATAAAGGCTAAACTTATTTGTTTTGTCAGCGAGGGTCCTCACAAGTATAGGAGTACGAGCGTGTGTGTGTGTGTGTGTGCGCGCGCGGCATGTTTCAGGAAAACCACAACGTTTGTGTATTAATGAGAAGCCGAGATCAGCAGTTATTCAGCGGCAAACCGGTGAGGAGGGTCAGCGAGCCGGCGTCTCTTCACACAGCGAAGCACTCGGGACCTCATAGTACCTCGACCGTCACTGCAGAGACCGGATTATGTAACGCACGTTATAACGAGATGCCCACAACTCGCACTGCGGATCAAACGTGGCCTTTGCCTTTATGCCTGCTGCTCTTTCTGCATTCTCTCTATATACTGAATATATGCTGAATAAGTACTAGATCTCTCTGCTTCCACCACTTTCAGATGGATTAGCGGACTTATTTGCACATTTCGCTTGAGACAGAATTTAAAAATTTGTGTTTTTATTCATAACATTTCCAAACAATACCATTAGGAAGGTGCTGTTTTCATTTTCTTTTCATGTGGTTTTTTAAATTGAGTTAGAATCGTCATTCGACACCACCGACAACCGATGGAACAGATCGGAGGTCATGGGAGGTAAATCTGTTTGTTACGCTGCTGCTGTTTGGAAGCAGGTTTCAATAAAAACTCAGTGGATATAGAGAATAGGAGGCAAAGACCGAAATAACAGTCATGCACTTGGATGAGACGACAAACTGACACACAATACGTTTTGCTGGTTTATTCATTTTAAAACGTGCACAGTAGTCGATGCAGATTGGTCGACATTCATAATATTGTTTGCGGGATTCGAGAACCTTCTCGAATTCCGTCAGAATCAGCTGCCGTGCATGCCGAGTCGCATATTCCTCTCAGGAGGTGAATTCACCAGGTGGCGAGGAACCTGACTCCAGGCGGACGGTAAAGTTGTGATGTTGTTAAACAACAGGCTGTATCTATATTCTTTACAAACAATTATTAGACATGAGCGAAAAACAAAAACATGTCATTCTTCACAGCAATCACACCACGAGGAGCTACAATAAAACAGCTGCTCCTGTCCATCCAGACCACATGTTAAATCGATCAAACGCGACTGTGATATTGTACGGCGTGGGTTCGATTCCCGGGCTGGACGTGAAGTTTACATGTCGCACTACGATCTGTGATCGTAATGTGAAGCCTGCGCATCTCCTAGGCTGAACGGCGCCCTGAAGCAGCGAGCAGAACCCCAAAACCACGCAAAGAGGCATCGAAACTATTTGGTGAAATGTGGTTGTTTAGTGTTGACAGAAGGTGCGTGAGGAGCGTCTCTCTCCAACTCACGTTCTATCTTCATGACATTTCTGTTTTTCTGTCCTCCACCTGTCTCCACCTTCACGTCTCCTGATTTATTTCCTGCCTCTCTCCCCTATCCGTCCTGTAGACGGACACACAAACATGCAGATATACCTGCCCACCCACACACACACACACACGGTTCTCTTATCACAGGCCCATTACAGCAGGACAGGAACCATCTGTTGGTCAGAATTGAATCCTGCTCAATTAGCATCTCATTAGCATCTCATTAGCATCTCATTAATGCAGCATTATGCAGAGTAATGTGATTGCTAAACACGTTTTGCTTCCCCCGCTGAGTAAAAACCTCTGTTCTGCTAATCGTTGCTGGCTCACCCTCCTGTGTGTGAGAGAGAGTGTGCGTTTGTGTGTGCGTTTGTGTGTGTGTGTGTGTGTGTGTGTGTGTGTGTGTGTGTGTGAAGCCACCATAACACACAAAAAACTGGGCCTTTAAAGCCTTAAAGTGTCCAAACCACCTGAAACAAACACAAAAACACACAAAAGCAGAACTACTCATTGAAATCGTGCCGCCCAACACGACCACTTGGTGGCGAGGATCCTTCAATGGTTCAGGAAACGTGCAATAAGTGCAAAAAAAGGCAGTCAGGCTAAAAGAAAAATCAGGGCTCCACCCAAAGACCTCCACAGACCCCACATCCGCTCCACCCAAAGACCTCCACAGACCCCACATCCGCTCCACCCAAAGACCTCCACAGAACCCACATCCTCTCCACCCAAAGACCTCCACAGACCCCCATTCCGCTCCACCCAAAGACCTCCACATAAACCAAATTCGCTCCACCCAAAGACCTCCACAAAACCCACATCCGCTCCACCCAAAGACCTCCACAGACCCCACATCCTCTCCACCCAAAGACCTCCACAGACCCCCATTCCGCTCCACCCAAAGACCTCCACATAAACCAAATTCGCTCCACCCAAAGACCTCCACAAAACCCACATCCGCTCCACCCAAAGACCTCCACAGAACCCACATCCGCTCCACCCAAAGACCTCCACAGACCCCACATCCGCTCCACCCAAAGACCTCCACAGACCCTCACATTTGCTATTTGCTACTAACACCCCATTTGCCCCGTTGAGCACAATGTATGTTCTGTGCAGAATAATCTGAGAAGCGGTCATCGTCATTGAGTTCTGACCACCGAGGCTTCTTTTTGCCTCCAATTAAGGTGTCACTTCAGCGTCGGCTTCCCGTTTCCAGCTCTAAGATGCTTTCCAGCTCGCGGGCTGTGTGCGTTAGTTACTGCGCCCATTAGGAGGATGATCATAAATCCTGGTCAGACCACATTTGCTTGCTATTTATTAACTGCCAAAAGTTAATAACACAAACAGAATGTGATGTTAACATTGCAGAGTGCTTTTTTTTTCATTGAATCAAATAAAAGACCTTCTGTTTTGGTCTCATTGGGGGTAATAACATGTACTTTTATACCTCTCTGACGCTGAATGAGGTGCAGGAATGTTCCAGGAAAAAACGCACATCACTCATTGTTTGTTTTTCATCATCTCCTCTGTCCGGCATGAACTCCATCATCTCCTTTCTGTTGCTGCCTTTGCTTCCCGTCCGACCACGAGTCCATTGAGCTCGGTTTGATTCATCAGTTCGTTGCCCTCGCGCCATCGGAGCATTTATTTTTGTGTGACTTCGCACTCTCAGTGTCGCCGTCTGTGTCTTTGACTTTGTCCTCGTCCATCTGTTGCGTTCATTGTCTCATCTGTTCCTTTAGGTCCGCGTCCATCATTCATCGCTGGTTTATCACATCTCGTCCTGTCACTCTTCTCTTTGGAAGAATCTCCGTCTCTCGCGGTCGAATCCTGCAACGACTCTTTTTTCAATTCCGTTGGTTTGACCCTCTGTCGGTCGATTTACTGACACTTGTACGCGATAAAGAAATGAGCAATGTTCTGCTGGTGTTCAGTGATTTAGATGCACACGGGTGTATATAACGGGCATAGGTGACAGGAAGTCGAGGAACAGGTAGGGGAGCACAAACAGTTCTCACCAGACCACGGACCATAGACCCTTAACAATTAATTAGAAACAAACCTCAACTGGTATGTTCATCTGTTTTACTAATTTCTACAATAAACACAAACCTCAACTTCAATAACTGCTGGAAAGTCTTTTTGTGCGACTGCGTAACAACTTCACTCCTACCTGTTCATGATGGCAAAGAGATACGAGAGGAAAGAAGGCTAAAGGTTCGGCCAATCAGGATTGCCGCTGCGCACATCAATGGCCGCAGAACCACTCGGCGTTGCGTGTCCACACAGGAACACTTTAAATCTGAGGGTTCAAACCCGCCCCCTTATGACCGGCTCTTCTGCGTAATCCTGTGTTTCAGCCCCGACTGAACGCGGTGGTTTCTCAGCGGTCTTCTTTTTGTTCGTTGTGAAATGCCGTCATAAAGGAGGCCATGTTGAAATGGGGAACGATGGGGACGTGGGTAACTGCTGGGCAGGATTGGCTCGCTTTCAACACCGAGTCAGGAGGTGAGTTGTTTAATGACAAAGGTCATCGAGGGGCATCGGTATCCAAAGGAGGCTTCATGATGACGACACACATCCTGAGAGTGTGGATTTGGGGGTGAATCTTTGTGAGTAAAGTTTACAGGGACATCATGAGATCCGGGTGAGCTGCATAGTCCTTCGCTTTCTGTTTTTCACCATCTGCATCAAAGCTACTTTGTCTGCGGCTCCGTATTTATTATTTATTTCCGTCTCAATTTGGGCCGGGTTTTGATGTTCTTACGGCTCTTTTCCCCAATTCCTTTTGTTCTCTGTCATCTTACATTCCTCCCCTTATCTTTTGTCTTCTGAGATGTTTTTGCCCTTCAGAATTTAACTTTATCTCTCTTTCTCTCTCTTTTGATCATCGTGCGGATTCGACAAACAGCAGAACCGACACCAGAATCACATCGGCGTCACGTCGTTTGAGACGCCGCACGTTCCTCTCTGAAGGCCCCTCGTGATGGATGCAGCCGCGGCCCGAAGGAGCTCACATCAAAGAGGGGCCTGATTGGCGACGTGCGGCTTTCTGCCCTCCAGCTGCTCCCCCCCCCCATAGACCCCCCCTCACCAAAGAGGACAACGGCGAGGTGAAATAAGGTAACGTGTTTAGTGATGCTGGTACATGATATATGACAATAATGTTGACCTGTACTACATCATTTCCACTGGGGATAAAATCCCTTTGTGTTTATTTTAACTTAAAAGAACCTCCTCCGAGCCGACGTTGTGACATCACCTGCGTCACCGCGTGTCACCTGCGTGGACAAAGTAAGGATTATTGTGACACTTCTCGCCCTGTTTGTGTTACTTTAGATAGATAGATAGATAAATATAGAACTTTATTGATCCCCGAGGGGAAATTGCAGTGTTGCAGCAGCACAAAGGACACAGAATACAAGAAAATAAAAAGAGACAAGACAAGAATTGCGCTGTTACATATTAAAAAATTAAGAATAAGATAAGATAAAATAAGAATAAATATATATATATTTTAAAATTGGTCTCTGTCCCATTTTGTGTTACTTACCTCTGCTTTTCCTTCAGGTCACATGACTTCCTGCTGTCACGTGACCGCCCCTGATGGATCCCACCTGTGGTGCCTGATCACCTGCACAGCGTATTTAACCGGTGATGCCCCCCGGGGCCGTTTGTTTTTTCTGTCCTTTGAGCGAAGTGACAGTTTGCTGGGTCCTCACTTAGTTAAGGTTGGAGGGCACCGTGTCCTAACAGGGACATGCGTGTGCGTGTGCGTGTGTGTGTCTTTGGGCTTTAATAAGCCTCTGTGTGATAAGCGCGGCTCTGCGGCGCCCGGAGGAACAAGTCCTGCGGTCGAAGGCGGCGTCGGGGAACCTTTCGGTGTCTGACTGTAATGAAAACGAGGCCCGACGGCGTTCAGACCTGCGGCCGGACCGCGGCTCTTTAATCTGTTTAAGACCGTCAAATGTCAGAGCGGGCCGCCAGCGCGCATCCGTGTGAGCAGACATGCAGCTGGAGCGACTGGCAGGGCCCCCTGTGGTGGGGGATCAACTTAAGAATTCAACCATCAAATAAAACACCAAAATTGGTCGTTTTTTGACCACCATATTGCTGAGTAAATATCTATTTTCCATCAAGGAAAGCTCTCACTCTTCCTCTCTACTTTACATAGAACTGATTAAGCCTCCATGTTAATGGTTTCTTCATTCGACTTCAATTGTAGTCCTCTCTGTCTAAATGTGGTACGTTCTAGTAATAATTCCCCGTAATATCGTTTGTTTTCTCCACAAGTGACACGTTTGACTGTTAAGTCGTTGTGTTTGAATCAGCTGGTTCTCTTCGTCATAATAACACCGGTGAAATATATTCTGATCTTTCTGTCTTTAACACGAGCTCTGATAAGCACTCGCGTCTCTCTGGCTTTCTCTCTTTAAAAAGTTTGGTCTGAGGGACGGAGGCTTTAACTGAACCGTGTGATTTTTTTTTTGCCCGATTCGATGCACTTCCAAACAAAGCTCGTACGAAGTCAGAGGTGCGGTTGCCACCGAGGATTCAGATAAAACCTGAGCCACCGTGACGGATGTCTGGAACGATAGCAGCCAATGGTTGAGCCGAGGCAGGTGACATGTGATCAGCAGGAGGGTGGCTATCATGTTTAGTGAAATATGATCATAATCAGTTAAATATTGGACGGCACCGCATACAATTGGGAATTTCTCCTTTTCGAAGTGAATCAGGTTGACAGAGTTATCCAAGGGGACCAATAGACAAATAGATTTGCACGATAACAGAGCTTCACACGCCGTCTATTGGCTCAATTAGCAGAGTTTCCTTGTGATGGTGACTTGCAAGACCTAAACTGTATGTGGTCTTTGAATGGAATGCTGTAAATAAGTATACACCCTCAGATATTGTCTTAATCATACACAGTAAATGTCAATTTCCTAAAAGAAATACTGCACAGGTTTGATACATGCTATCCTATTTAATGATAGTAAATACCTCATCAATCGTAAATGACTTATTGGGTGCAAAGCGTTAGATGTATTTATGATTTGTCGCGCATCAATGTGAAACATCCACAGGTTCCAGCGTCTCCAGTGAGACGTTTGAACTGCTGTCTTATTAGTCTTGCTTGGTTTCCATTTGCAGTCGATGTGATTCAGAAAGTGCTTTATTTATCTCTCTCTCACCCACACACACACAGACACACACACACACACACACACACATATGAAACATAAGGGAAGCATTGATTTGGACTGATATTTCCCATCATGCAGCGCTCAACAGGCCCGCTGTGTGTAAACAGAGGAGGGGGAGGGGTGAGCTCCTGTAGCGCCGTAGCTTGTAAAAACTCAATCTAAGTGAGTCAATGTTAAAACAACTGTTATTTACTAATACTGGTGCAGAAAAACACCTTTATTCGTAGATGCAGGTTGTGAAAGCAGTAATCGCAGCCTCTGCCCTTTCATCGCTTTGTATGATCGTTTTCGAGCCAGAAGGTTCTAAAACGTCTGCACTGAAAGGAACATAGTTCAAATAGTAAGGTGGGGGCCCGCCCATCAGAGCGGGGCTCCTGCGGTGCGAGATGTCGTCGACGTCGAGGGACGAGGTCGAGCCGCCTTCGCCGGAGTCGCGGGTGAAAAGAGAGCGGGAGATCTGGCGTTTTACTCCCGGGAGCAATTAGCGATTTTCTTTTGAAGTGAGCTCGCCGAAGAGACGCCGCCGCTCGACCATGCGGAGGCCGAGGGAGCGGGAAGCTGGGCGGCGGGAGGCGGGGGGGGGGGTAGTTTCACACGGTCATTCCTTTTGGCACAAAGCAATCCAGTAGTAGACGACAATGTGTGAGAACGCGCAGCAGTCGGAGGCGATAAATCACACAGAACGTACGATGAATTTAAACCAGGACGAAACTCAACAGCTGATCGAAGTAGAAAGAAAGAGGTGGAGACACTGGTCTGTTGTTCCTGTCCTACACGGTAACCATGGTAATCACACCGCTTCACCCCGCGGAGGTGAAGCCACGATCTGTGAGGAGACGACGTGACGGGCAGAGTACGTCTAGTCTCTCAGCAGTGGTTTAGTCTCTAGTCTCTCAGCAGTGGTTTAGTCTCTAGTCTCTCAGCAGTGGTTTAGTCTCTACTCTCAGCAGTGGTTTAGTCTCTAGCCTCTCAGCAGTGGTTTAGTCTCTACTCTCAGCAGTGGTTTAGTCTCTAGTCTCTCAGCAGTGGTTTAGTCTCTAGCCTCTCAGCAGTGGTTTAGTATATAGTCTCTCAGCAGTGGTTTAGTCTCTAGTCTCTCAGCAGTGGTTTAGTCTCTACTCTCAGCAGTGGTTTAGTCTCTAGCCTCTCAGCAGTGGTTTAGTCTCTAGCCTCTCAGCAGTGGTTTAGTCTATAGTCTCTCAGCAGTGGTTTAGTCTCTAGTCTCTCAGCAGTGGTTTAGTCTCTAGTCTCTCAGCAGTGGTTTAGTCTCTAGTCTCTCAGCAGTGGTTTAGTCTCTAGTCTCTCAGCAGTGGTTTAGTCTCTAGTCACTCAGCAGTGGTTTAGTCTCTAGTCTCTCAGCAGTGGTTTAGTCTCTAGTCTCTCAGCAGTGGTTTAGTCTCTACTCTCAGCAGTGGTTTAGTCTCTAGCCTCTCAGCAGTGGTTTAGTCTCTACTCTCAGCAGTGGTTTAGTCTCTAGCCTCTCAGCAGTGGTTTAGTCTCTAGTCTCTCAGCAGTGGTTTAGTCTCTAGTCTCTCAGCAGTGGTTTAGTCTCTAGTCTCTCAGCAGTGGTTTAGTCTCTAGTCTCTCAGCAGTGGTTTAGTCTCTAGTCTCTCAGCAGTGGTTTAGTCTCTAGTCTCTCAGCAGTGGTTTAGTCTCTAGTCTCTCAGCAGTGGTTTAGTCTCTACTCTCAGCAGTGGTTTAGTCTCTACTCTCAGCAGTGGTTTAGTCTCTAGTCTCTCAGCAGTGGTTTAGTCTTTAGCCTCTCAGCAGTGGTTTAGTCTCTACTCTCAGCAGTGGTTTAGTCTCTAGTTTCTGGGCAGTGCTTTAGTCTCTAGTCTCTGAGCAGTGATTTAGTCTTTAGCCTCTCAGCAGTGGTTTAGTCTATAGTTTCTGGGCAGTGGTTTAGTCTCTAGTCTCTGAGCAGTGATTTAGTCTTTAGCCTCTCAGCAGTGGTTTAGTCTCTAGTTTCTGGGCAGTGCTTTAGTCTCTAGTCTCTGAGCAGTGATTTAGTCTTTAGCCTCTCAGCAGTGGTTTAGTCTATAGTTTCTGGGCAGTGGTTTAGTCTCTAGTCTCTGAGCAGTGATTTAGTCTTTAGCCTCTCAGCAGTGGTTTAGTCTCTAGTTTCTGGGCAGTGCTTTAGTCTCTAGTCTCTGAGCAGTGATTTAGTCTTTAGCCTCTCAGCAGTGGTTTAGTCTCTAGTTTCTGGGCAGTGCTTTAGTCTCTAGTCTCTGAGCAGTGATTTAGTCTTTAGCCTCTCAGCAGTGGTTTAGTCTCTAGTTTCTGGGCAGTGCTTTAGTCTCTAGTCTCTGAGCAGTGATTTAGTCTTTAGCCTCTCAGCAGTGGTTTAGTCTCTAGTTTCTGGGCAGTGCTTTAGTCTCTAGTCTCTGAGCAGTGGTTTAGTCTCTAGTGAGGACCACAGCGGACACAAGGCTAATTTGCCTGTTTTGTTCCTCAATGCGGTTTGTTGGTCTCATCTGTCTATGAGAAACGGACACACGTGAAAATGGCAGCTAATCAATCGGAGCCCATTTCACGTCTCTCCGGAAAGTAAAGACTAAATATTTGTTGTTCTCCGGAGCTCCGCGTTGACACTTCACCTCCACCTTCAGCCGGCGAGCGACCCGTTTTTACATCTCAGAAACGTGTCCCCCACATGCTTTTTACACCAAACCATTAACCGCAGCCTGCCGACGGGGAAGGGAAAGTAGAGATTGACACAGGGCTATTTTTTATCGGAACTCGAGAGAACCTGCTCCTTGGTTGCCGTGGCAGCCAGAGGTGGTCATCGTTCTGCTCACGTGAACTCGTCTTCTATGACTGTTTTTTTACAATGCATTTTTTTAATTAAAAATTACTTAAAACATGTAATCTGCCGGAGGCACCCTCCCGTGATGTTAAATTGTAATCCACTATTAAATCCACTATTTTGTGGATCTCTGCCCTGACCGTGTTCCTTTGAGCAAACAAAGCTTTGAAACAGTCAACTCAGCACGAGGAATGACCTCCCTCATCCTACACACACACCAAGAGGGTGGATCCAGGTTTTCCTGTGTGTGTGTGTGTGTGTGTGTGCGTCTGCGTGTGCACAACCACGAGAGGGGAAAAGCTCTTTTCCGTCGAGGTAAGGGTTTCAAAAGTGATGAGCTTGCTGATTTACCAGGATCCCAATTTCTTTTCTTTCTTTTTTTTTTGTCAAGAACTGTCTTTCCTTCTTCCCTTCTGTTTCTGTCAGTGAAGCTCGAGTTGGTTCCCCAATGAGAACTTCGTCAAAGCGCAGCCGTCTGTAATCCGGCATGATTCCTGCCCGGACTTTAAAAAGGTCGTAGAAAACAAATCTTACGTTCATTTTGTAACTTGGTCATTTGATTTGAAGTATTGGAAATACTAGCCGCGGACTCCTTGAATAAAAACAGACGCTACACCAGTTTACCCATCATGCATTGCGCTCCCCGGCCTGTTGTAGGAGATCCAGCTTCTCGGAGCAGTGGCCCTGATGGAGGTGATGGAGGGGATGAAAGTGGGCGTGTCCCCATTTGACTAAAACACAAAGTGAATGGATGCTGCGTCAGCTGTAGCTCCGCCGCCTCCGGCCCGTTTCGCCTCGACCTCCGTGATTGCACAAGCTGTGTTTGCCGGGAGATTTATGACACACATACACACACACATACAGATGCACACCCACACACAAAAGCTGCCTTCGTATTGTTCCTTCGAGTCCCCCTGCGTGTCCTTCCTCCCCCCCGCTCTCAGTGTCACAATGGTGGGACGTCGTCGAGGCGAGGACCGGAAGAAGGGTAAGACGCAGACACAGGCGTCGAACAAAAAAGAGATTTCATCTTCAAAAGGCAAAACTCAGGATTCAAAAAGGGAAGATACGGACCAGGACCAGGACCAGGACCACGACTAGGACCAGGACCACGACCACGACCACGACTAGGACCACGACCAGGACCACGACCAGGACCAGGACCACAACCACGACCAGGACCAGGACCAGGACTAGGACCACGACTAGGACCAGGACCAGGACCACGACTAGGACCAGGACCACGACCACGACCAGGACCAGGACCACGACCAGGACCACGACCAGGATCTTAACACAGACTCCAACAAAGACAATGACGCGACAAGTGACATCAGACTCACCGGGTTTAAATACACAGCGGAGGTGCAGGTGATTAGACGCAGGTGGAAAACGGGACCAGGCAGGAAGCGAAGTCAGGGACGCCAGAAACACGAAACTACAAAACAAAACAGGAAGTGAACCCAAACCGGCAGCATTCCGGGGCGTCGCCAGGAGTCTTAACGTTGCTCCACTCAAACAGACTCTCAGCCTCTCGAGTCCGGAGAAGAAAGTCACAGCGAGCTGCTGTGAAGAACGGAGCTGCTGCTGCTGCTGCTGCTGCTGCTCGTGAGTGACTGATGGCGCCATTAGGCGCTGGAACGCAGCCCAAAACCGGATGATTTGTTTGCTTTTTTTGCACATCTATCATCTGTTTGTGTGCACGACTTTTAGAAGTTTGTGTCGTGTGTGTGTGTGTGCAGGCTGATTGGGATCATTATTGCAGGTAGTTTTGGTGAAGTGTTGAGCAGAAACAAACAACGTGTGCGTGTGTCCACGATAATGAGGGTTTTCTCGCATCAATGCTTTTTGTGGGAGTTTTCCGTGGTCGGATAGATGAGCCTTCCGGCCTGTGAAAAGGAGACGAACTGAGCGTTTAATCAACATCCCACGTTGGACTTGTTATCATTGACGATGACTTATTAAACTTCCGAAGCCAAGAAACGCCTTCAATTATCACATTTCCCAGATCACAGCGCGCCTTCGTTGCGTCCTCGAGGAAAGTGTTTGAGCCGAAGAGTCTCAATTAACCTTAAGATTGTTTAACAAGTACCTCTTAAATGTTTAACTCAAAGGTAATTAGATTTAATTATATCTCCCCCGCTGTTGAACATCTTCTTGTTTTCTTGCTGTGAGTTAATTCCATTTGGTTTAGTGGCTTGAGTGGAACAAAGACCCCCTTTTGTCCGATTGTTATTCACTCGGACTCTAATCATTCCTCATTTATTCAGGCCTGGGGACCTTTTCCTCGTCCCCTTTTTTTAAAAGAAGTCCCAATTTCAGTGTTTCAAGACATTCAATTGGAGCAAAGAACAAACAGCAGCGCTTGAGACAGACTTCCTGCTTCAGTGGAGGAGGTTTTTTTGATCAACGTGTGATTCCTTGTCTGAAGCCTGAAGTCAGTGGTGCTAAAAGAGAAATATCCAACAGGAAACCGCTGTCTCATTATCTGCAACTCGCATTAGAATATTTCATGTTGGTTGGGAAATATTTGGCACCTTAAAATGCGTTAAAACACGCTTTTATTCAGTTAATCTCGCTCTGCTGTTGGAACAGGAGAATCCATGCCGCCGGACGTCTCGTCCTCTCTGCAGCTCATTCCGGTGCTTCTCCTCTCTCTCCTCCTTCTGCTCGCTCCATCTCTGCTGCGTGAATTATTTATTCATGGTTCCCTGTGTGATGTCGTTTCTTCTTGTTCATAAATCAAATGCCCCCTTGGAGATTATTCAAACTGAATGAGGTTTCAAAGGGAAATTATAAATGTACGATTTGTGAAAATATTTCCCCTCATATATGGACATAAGACTCCAGGACGCGCACGTTGTTCTGCCGAGGAACACTGAACACAATTTAATCCACTTCTCATGAATCATTTGCAAAAGCTAGTTGTTGTTTTTTGATGCTTTTGAAACCAGCTGATGTCAGCTCACACTTACAAAGTCCACATTTAAACTTTAAGAACAGGCAAAGAGGACGACTTTTGCACGTGATTACGACCGACCCGACAGCTCGCTGACGAGGGCGTCGATCCGACGGCTCCGCGGGGGCCCCGGTGCTCATCTTCAGCTGCCCCTGGGGAGCACACACACACACACACACCAAAGGAAAACCCGTCACACGCTGTGATCCACGTGCTCGAAACGCTGGAAAAGTCTCCTCATTCGCTGGCGACTCTCCCCGGGGAACGGGGCTCGTCGGCGGTCGCACGGCTCGGCCCTTTCGTCGTCGTCGTCGACGTGCTGCTGTTTGTCCCCCTGCGGTTGACGGTTTTCGTGATGTTACGCTCAGCAGTTGCACTTGTTCGCTCATTCGTCTTCTGCAGTAGCGCTGTAATGGAGTTCTCGCCGAGATGGAGGCAAGAAAAAAAAGCTCTTGCCGCATCAAACGCAACGTATTTAAGTCGCATTGAGAACCTTTACAGGTTCGCACAACACGTATAAAACCTGTCTGACATCCATTCCAACAGGCCACCACTCCAGCCTGCCCTCTGCTCTCCTCTGAAGCCTCCACTTGACCATCAACCCGTTTCATGCGTCACACCTGTGAAGTGCCGGTGTGTCTCCTCAGTCACAGTCAAAGCCCGAAGCGCCGCCGCCGTTTGTTAGCGAGACACGTTGAGCTGGATGCAGGAAGAAGCTTCGGTCGGGATGGAGAGGAAACCCCGAACCCTTTATAGTGCACTAAACAAAGACTCCTGTCTACAATGATTACTGAGGGAATAAATGCGTTTTCTCATAGACCTCCTATAGGGCCCGAGGAGCAGCCCCCTGGTGGTCATTAGAGAGAAGGCAGGTTTTTTCTAATGGCCGCAGAATCACTTGATTTTGATTTCCACAAAAAGAGACGAAGACAGACAAAGAGGTTTTAATGTATTTAATATGTCCTGCATGTCCTCATGTAGCCCATGAGGACAATACGTCATACGTCTGTCACGGAACACGTAAAGACATGGTCTTATTATGAACGTTTCGGTTTTTCACACATTTTGATTTTTTTAATGTTCAGGCTTTGTGAAGACAGCATCAAAATATGGCTTTGATTTGGCTTTTGTTCCCCCCAAACGCTCACATAAGAATATATTTATATCTACATCTACACTCCAGTGCTTATGTAGTCTTTTTCATGGAATACCCCCCCAAAGAGGGGACAGGACAACGCCGTGGGCGCCGTGTAACAGCGCGTCCTGCGTGCCGCCGTTTTTGATTGTTTCAATCACGGTAATCAGCATCTCTTCAATCAAGTCGCAGCTTCGACGGCAACGGCTGTTCCCTGATAGCAGAGCTGGATTCTCTGAATGTCCCGCTGAGCCACGGGGCTTCTTCTCGTCCCGCCATCACAGGCTGAAGGAGTTTGTCTGATTATTCGAGTGTTTAGCAACCGGCGCTCGTTCCTGCGCCTGCATCCGTCCACGTATCCTCTTTTAATTAGCACTTCATCACACATTAGCTTTGTGATGAGCGGTGGGGTGAACACACACACACACACACACACACAGTCACACACTGCGGTCAGAGACTGAAGAGTCAATGTGGTTGAATGTTTTCCATCGAGGTGCCCCGGGGCAAAACATGAAAACATAATGGAGGTCAGATGACCTCTCTCCACTCTGCAGCGCTCAGAAGAGTCAAAGAGTCACTTTGCAGCCAGTTTGAGGGTCTTTCAGTCTGACAGATGTGAGAGAAGCAGATGTTTGATATTTTTCCTTACTTTTCAATACGAGGTGTCTTCAGACTCGACATGCGATTGTAACGCCTGCATGATTTCAGCTTTTGATCTCTGTATGATTTATATCTACTCCTAGATAAGACATGGTACAATAAAATGTACTGCAATACGAACACATTGTAACTCCATCTGATCAGGTGTCGCTGTGATGAGCGGACACTGACCCAATAGCTGCACACGCAGCTGAAAAGGAGGCTAATTGAGCTGCTGTCTCTTCATGTTCTTGCTGTTTCTCTCCGTGACACTTTAAATTAATTAATGGCAACAATAATTTCACACCTCAGGTGATTTTATTTGCCCGATTCGATGCACTTCCAAACAAAGCTCGTACGAAGTCAGAGGTGCGGTTGCCACCGAGGATTCAGATAAAACCTGAGCCACCGTGACGGATGTCTGGAACGATAGCAGCCAATGGTTGAGCCGAGGCAGGTGACATGTGATCAGCAGGAGGGTGGCTATCATGTTTAGTGAAATATGATCATAATCAGTTAAATATTGGACGGCACCGCATACAATTGGGAATTTCTCCTTTTCGAAGTGAATCAGGTTGACAGAGTTATCCAAGGGGACCAATAGACAAATAGATTTGCACGATAACAGAGCTTCACACGCCGTCTATTGGCTCAATTGGCAGAGTTTCCTTGTGATAGTGACTTGCAAGAACTAAACTGTATGTGCTCTTTGAATGGAATGCTGTAAATAAGTATACACCCTCAGATATTGTCTTAATCATACACAGTAAATGTCAATTTCCTAAAAGAAATACTGCACAGGTTTGATACATGCTATCCTATTTAATGATAGTAAATACCTCATCAATCGTAAATGACTTATTGGGTGCAAAGCGTTAGATGTATTTATGATTTGTCGAGCATCAATGTGAAACATCCACAGGTTCCAGCGTCTCCAGTGAGACTTTGAACTGCTGTCTTATTAGTCTTGCTTGGTTTCCATTTGCAGTCGATGTGATTCAGAAAGTGCTTTATTTATCTCTCACACACACACACACACACATGGGCCTGATAGTGACACACATCCACGCACACCACCTATAGACGTGCATTAGTGGAGACGTTTGCACAACACTTTACCCCGATCGCTGCATAACCATCCCAAGCCTGTGTGTGTGTGTGTGTGTGTGTGTTTGTGTGTGTGTGTGCGCACACAAAGACTTTGCTGTCGTTGGCACGGATGCTTACGTCTGTGTGTTTGTGTGTGTCAATGTGCTTAGTCACGGCCGTGTCGTTAGCGCCGGTGCTAATTGCCAGCGGTCAGTAATGGAGTGGTCCCTGTGGGCCGTTTAGACTCCGGTTCATGCGCGCTGTGTGTGTGTGTGTGTGCGCGCAGTGAACGGGCCATTGAACAATCACTGCAGAAATGCGAGGTAACGCTGTAGGTAAAGGACAGTCGAGCCCCAGAGAACCTTTTGATGATCCGGAGAAGTGTATTCAAATAAACCCACCTCGACCAAGTCGCTCTCGCATCCCATTAACAACTCTGGACGGCTTCCCGCTCCACAGTGCTTCATATTAAATAAATGGAAATGAGGCAGATTATCACGTTAAAAATGTCTCTCGAAATGTTTACACGCAGTGATTCACCTTCGCAGTAATTTAAATGCTAAGAGGAATCCGACACACACGGAATAATTGATGCAATGCAGAGTGGGGGGGCGATTCATCCTACACATACGAGACCTCTGTTACAACGTCTTCTTGCAATTAGAGTCAATGTGATGGAATAACCGCACGCACACACACACACACGCACGCACACACACACAGTCATCACTCTGTTTGCCATTGAGTTGGTTAACCACATTTCCTTTGCTGAGAGGAACTCTCACTCTGTGGTCCCTCCTCAGTCAACAAGCATTGATCTGCTGGCGTGTGACTTGTTTGTGTGCTACCGGTGCCTTTGAATGTTTTGTGTGTGTGTGTGTGTGTGTTTGTGTGTGTGTGTGTGTTGATGTGGGATTCCTCCATTTACTGTGCAGATTTGTAGTCCCTGTATCCCACGCTATGTGCAGTGGGAGGAGTTACGACTGCAGAGGAGTGCAGTTTAAGGCCGTAAAGCATCGCTCATCAGCCTCTCTAGCGATCGATCAGGGGTCGCGTGCCTTTAGCCCCTTTTAGCTTCAGTAGTATAACCACGTGGATAACGACGGTCCTGCTTACAGCTTTGACGCTAAGCTAGGCTAACCCCTTCCCTGCTGCAGCGTCGCCTGGCACACAGGCCCGATTGATGAAGACCTCTTCGTCCAACTCAGATGAAGCAAAATATCGCGGAGGGAATCGAACGTCGGTGGTCACCGTCCCGCTGGCGCTGCGTGACTCTGAGCGCGGCGCCAGTGTGTTTTACTGTCATTAACGCCTTCGCTAATTGCTAGCAGAGGGAATAACTGAGTAGTTTGCATGCATGTGTGTGTGTGTGTGTGTGTGTGTGTGTGAACACGCCCGCACCATTAGTCAAAATCTCATCATTAGCACTGGAGCTAATTGCTAGCAGGCAGTGTAATGGAGTGGTCTCTCTGGACCGATCAACATCCTCAGACTTCAATACAGACACACACAGTCACACCAACGTGTGTGTGTGTGTGTGTGTGTGTGTGTGTGTGTGTGTGGCCTCACTACTCCAAGTGACTTCATACTAGCGATGGTGGCTCTGGTGACCCAGCGGGTCTGCTGGGAGCTGCGAGGTTGGGAGTTTAAATCCTGGCTGCCCCGTGTGCCGTGTTGAAGTGTCCTTGATGTCCAACCCTTAGTTGCACTTTGGATAAAAGCGTCAGCTGAATGACATGTAATGTAAATGAGGGAAAATACTAAGTGAAAACATCTCTCTCAGACGTGTCTGGATTAACTGGATTCAGGTTGAAGGGGGACGTCGACGTGACGCCTTTGAAAGAGAACCGTCACATCGTGTTCTCGACCGCGTTTAAAAAGTTGACAAATGTTCCGTTAAGTTATACAGATGTTAGTGAGTCGTCTCCACTTGGACGAATGTAACAGTGAAAGACAGTTACAAGATGGATTAAGATCTGCCGGTTCTGACTCTGTGTCATGTTCTGCTGCAGTGACACAGATTCCCTCTGAACAATTGGACCTCGCTGTTAAAGTCCCAGCAAACCTCTCTGTCTCTGTCGCTCCGTGCTCCTCTGTAAGCTCCTCTGGTCCAGAACTGCTGATTTGACAGGAGACCACCAGAGACGCGGGCTGGAGACGAGGACGTGAGACCGGCGGTTCGACTTAATGAGGACGATGTGGTGGAATTAATGAGACAAATTAGTGGAGGAGAGAAACACCATCTCATGCCTAAACCCCAGTTAATAACCTCACGTGGAAGCCAACGCAGCACCCGGGAGGGCCTGTCTTCAAAAACATGTGCTGGCAATTGAAATAAAAAAAAAAACAGTAAATAATTTACTGTGTTTATGTGGTACATTTGATTTGTTGTCTTCTGAGACCGAACAGCAACTAAAATCTGCTGATTTGTGAAAAAGAAAATCAATATTTTACAAAATGCTTCAGCACAATATCTCCATCACGAGTGTTTTCTGTGCGGGGAGCATCGAATGTGTGCGAGAGGTGGACGTGGTCATCGTGACTCTGGTAGAGGCAGCGACCTGTCAATCACAGTAAGCCCCGCCCTAAGCCTGAGCCTGCTTTATGGTCTGATTTAACTCTAAAATTTAGAGTCCATTTAGAGTCTAGATGGACCATAATTCACTAAATGAACATCGCGCTGTATTCAAGAAGACTTGAAACTAGAGATTGAGACCGTAAACTCATGTTTACAATGTTGACTGAGGGAATAAATCAAGAGAGAACTGGTGTCACTTTCTCATAGACTTCTACATGACCAGAGGAGTCGCCCCCTGCTGGTCACCACAGAGAAGTAGAGCCGTCTTCTCACAGACTTTCACAGGACCAGACGTCTGTTTGCAACCCAGATGTCAGAAGAGCAAATGCGAGTTTAAAGTCTTTTGCCTGATATGAAGGTCCCTCCGTCCTGCAGACAAGCTGAGAAGAACCTCACCACGGCAACATAACCTGACCTCATGAGGGGAGGGGGGGTTAATGATGTGTTTAATCTCAGCTGTTCTGTGGTTGTTCTCAGCAGCTCTGACGGCACATCATATATATATATACACATAGAATATTATATATATAATATTCTATGTGAAACTGTAAGAGCCGGAAGCAGAATCAGGCTGTCGTGTGGCCTTACCTTTTCAATAATTCAGCTTAATACATCAAGCTCCACGGTGTTATTGTCGAGTAACCAAAAATGCAATGAATTTTTTATTTTGCCATTTTGCTTTTCAGCCACCAACATGTTTGCTTTGATATTTCCCCCTCTCGC
Organism: Apeltes quadracus; assembly: GCA_021346845.1. NCBI lineage: Eukaryota > Metazoa > Chordata > Actinopteri > Perciformes > Gasterosteidae > Apeltes > Apeltes quadracus. Next base: position 16,707,695 of record CM037933.1, on the reverse strand, counting down.
CTGTTTACTGTTGACCCACGTTACGAACGGAGATAGCCACAGTTTATAATCCAAACAGTTCTGCTTGAGGGAAAAAGGAAAATGTGACTTATTTATAGATTATAGATTTCACAAGCCGGACAGTTCAACGGCGATATTATGAATATTGTTTTAACTCCCACGAGAGAGTTCATGTTAAAAGTGAAATGTCACGACCGGAAACATGTTGCAAAATATACTAAATTGTTTTGTTTTTTTTGAGCCACGTCAGACAGAATTCTCATTCTATAAATGAAAAGCAGTAACTTATTTCCTAAAGGCATCTAAAGTCAACAATTACCTGTAAAAGAAAAAGGGAGATGATTTCCTCATTTTCAACGTAATGAGGTTCTAGTTCTTCGTAACACAAACCGATGTGTCACACGAGGGACACTTTTTGACACTATTTGAATGGTGGAAAGTCCATTAACGTCCCCAAACCCCCCCACAGAGTGTCTTTCTCACTTAAAAACTAACAGCAGCTTTCTACAGAAAGTTCTGTGACTTCAGGGTTCCACGAACGAGGATTTAAATGAGCACAGTAACACTTCCTGAAGGACGTGCAGGACTCTCCTGCAGCGCGGAGACGAATCAGCACTCTGGGATTCAGCAATGTTTGTTCTATTTACCGTGAAATAGTGAGAAGAATATCTAATGAGTGTTAATCGTTACTGTACGAATGATGTTTGTTCACACACGCACACACACACACACACGCACACACACACACACACACTGACCTAATTTCCTGTAGTTTCCAGCACTTGTTTTAAGTTCTCAGCCGTTTGTCCTCTATTCCGTGAGGGAAGCTTTACGCCTCGCTGGTAAGTGACTCCAAACCGACCCGCGGAGATGAGTTCAGAACTCAGGACATGGAAGATCAGAGAGGTGCTCTTTTTTCCCGACTTGGCAGCAGCTGAATTTTTTAAATCCATCTATAATTCAGGGGGTTGAAAACACAAAAAAGAGAGACGACGGCGGCGTTCTGACGTTCGTCATCTGGCGACGCCAACAAAGATGTTTGTACCCCCCCTTTGGGCCTGAAACACTCGACGTCTCCCGCTCGCCACGCAGAGCGCGCGAGCACAGGCGAAGGCCGCCGGACAACCAGAGGTCTCCTAGCAACCGAAAAACAAAGCGCATCTTCGGACGTGTGACGGTTTCTCCTGAAGAAGAACCGCTTGGCTTTCCTAACCTGCCCGGCGACACGCAGCCCGAGCGTCCCTGTGTGTGTGTGTGTGTGTCTGTGTGTGCGTGCGTGCGTGCGTGCGTGTGTGTGTGACCTTGTGTGGACTTAAGTGACGGTGGCAGCTTGTCTTCTCGTCTCGTCCCCCCTGTCAGTGTCTCCCTCTGTCCGTCCAATCCTTTCTCACTCCACCTCCTTTTCTCGCGGCGCTGCGTCCTTCGTTCGACCTCCGTCCATCAGAACCTCCCAGTAGTCTGTCTCACGCACACCTGGACGTCTCTTCAGTGTCCGTCCCCCCACCCCCCTGCGTCTCTCTCACACTCCACCACGTCTTCTTTTAGCATTTGCAACACCATTTCTGTCTCCTCTCGACGTGTCTCACGGGGTGACGCTGTGCAACGCCGCTTCCTGGACGGACGAGCAGGAGGAAGAGGAGCAGGAGGAGGAGCAGGAGGAGGAGGAAGAGGAGGAGGAGGAGGAGGAGTGTTGGGGCTGAGCCGTCAGAGCTGGAGAGAAGAACTTTAGTGGTCAATGCACACCGGGAAACTAAACATAAATATCTTTACATTGACAGCACGCCTTCTGCTCCAGATGTTTCTCATCTGGTTCGTCCAATTGGACGTTTGACCTTCACCCTGCAAAATGGCGGCGGGAAGCTTCTCAAACCGGGATGCTTTTATTCACTAAACAAAGCCGACGCCTTCGGGACGCTGAGATGAGCTCCAGTGGAGGTTCAGGGGAGGAGAACGTCTGTACTCTCGGCCGCTCTCCCCGTGATCAGCTGATTGTCGCCGCTCACTTTAAATCAACCAAACACATTTGTCTTTTTCCTGAAGCCACTCAGTTTGTCACTTCTCCCCTCTTCGTTAGCAGGGTCAGGACTAACGTGGGAGGGGCCTCATCCAGCCTCAGCGGCCTTTCCCATTGGCTCTTCTACTTCAGGACAGGGTCCAATAGCCATGCATTGCGCGCTGTGCATATCTCTGTGTATGCATGATAAACGATGCATGTACGTGGTCCGCTGACAGCTCACTGTTTGCTTCTCCAAAAGGTAAAGCGCTTTCTATCCGTACGGAGCCGACAGCCGACTAGTACAAATAACTGAAAAACAAAATAATGGGAGGTCTGGGCTCCTTCATTTACAGGTCGCTCGCTGATATCAGGGGCAACTCTATTAAACAGTCTCTTTCAAGCCATTGACTGCGAGGTGAGAGCATGTTCACGTGCAAACAGACGGGTGCGGCTCCCTTTCAGGACGGATGAAAGCCGCTCGTGGGATTCATTTCATTCATTTTTTTTGTTTGATACTTGATGCTTAATTCATAGAATCTTTAACTTCAGCTGAGACCCAGCTGCTGAGAGAAGTGGTCCTTGGCTGTGATTGGTTGTTTCTGCAGCGTTGGGAGTCATTAGGAGCGATGGAAGGAGCCGCTTTGTCACCACATCGTCCGTCTCATGTGCTCCTGTCAGCACAAAGGGACAGTTTGAGGAAAGTTTGTTCTCTCTGAGGTTTACCTGCCGAAGCTTTGAGGAGAGGCTGCAGCAACGTGACTGTGTTATTAACAACACACACAAGCTCTGTGCGGAGTAGAATGTGAACAATTCCTAACAGAGGTTACACACCCACACACACACACACACACACACACACACACACAGTAGGTTTAGTTAAGTTTGGACATCCAGCAGAACATCATTGACATTCTGCAGCAGTTTCTGTTCCCACTGGCCGACCCGCAGCATTCGCATCAGATGGGGGATTATTGTGGAGAAGAAGCTGTGCGGCAGGAAGTGGCTTATGATGCTGCCTTTTTATTGCATTAAAGGAGCCGTGCTGAGCTGCTCCTATTGATCGGATCATCCTGGTTGGTTTGTAAACGACGAATCTGGATCAGACAGACTTTCAGGACTTCATCCGGTCTCAGAGAGTGAGATAAAGATGAGTTCCCGGTGTCCTTTTGTTAGTGTGGCTGCTGTGCGAGGCCTCTCAGGGCGCTGACACAAACCGGGGAACCTTTGGCGCGCGAAAGTAAATGTTTCTGCAGAAGCGATGTGAGCGGCGGGGTAATCTCTGTGAATGAATAACGCTTCTCGCCGGGTGACCTTGTGTTTTGTGGCGTCGCGGATGAATGTTTGCAGCGGGCCGGGCCGTTTATCACTCGACGTCTGCGTCCGACCCCAACGTGACGGATGCGTCGCGTTTTGAAGCGGCTGGAATCGGTTTGATGCACAACGTGACTTCAGCTGCAACGCAAAGATAAAACGTTAAAAAAAGAACCGGTAAACTTTCATGATGAATGGTTCATATTCGGACCCCAAACACACACTTTAACTTGCACACATTACAATGCTGCTCTTAGCACGTTTCCCTGAGTAATTAGCAACGATCTCTCACACAGACAGCTGCCATCGGACGCTATCGTTTCAAACTGCAGCACCTTGAGAGGTGTCGACTAAAGTTTGCTAAAGTCGCTGGCCAATGGTAAGCAGAAGAAATGCGTCCCGAGGGCGGGCCTTAGCCAAGGGTCGCATGTTTTAAGCTACTGGTTGGTCACAGAGAAGATCTTCAGACAAACTGCTTTAAACACACGCACACAAACACACGCTTACTTACAATTTGCTGTTGAATGCTGCTGACTAGCTATCAATACCCCCCCTCACCCCCCCCCCCCCTCATCCCCCCATCACATGCATCGATACTCCTCGCTGCTTGGTGACATCATCAGATTCACAGATCCATACCCGCCACTTTTGTATCAGATTATCGCCCTCTGTCATCCAAAGCCGGGAGTGTGTGTATTCAATTAGAGAGAGAGGGGGGGTCGATGGCTGCCGGAGCCTCATCGACGCACGCCGCCGCCCTGACAAATGAGAACGCGCCGGGGCCTCCGACCACACGCGGGATCCGCTCGTCTCAATTCAAGGTACAATTAACGGGCTTCTGTCTCCTTTCAGTCTAAGCGACACAATGTCTTCACCTGCTTTGCTACGCGCAGTTGCCATGGTTACAGATGTATATGTGTGTTGCCCGAGCACTAAGTTGCCTTTTCATGTACAATAGTCAGAGAGACTGCTGATTCATTCCTATGAACGAGGCATTATGGCCAGACGATTTAAATGAAATCATCATCGGATTCTCAACGTTGTGACATTTAAAATGATTCCACGTGTCTTAATTAACCACATCCTGCAAAAAGAACCTCGCCATGTGTGATTGTTTCCTCCAGGCGATGTTTGCTTGTCCTCGAGCGAGACACTTCGCTCCCAAATCTCTCCCCGAGTCCGTGACCTCGGTGCGGCTGCGAGGCCCTGAATGTTAATGCGCACGTTCACAGGAGGGTTCACGCATCGTACAAATGCAGCGCTTCGTGTCCAGTTCTTAAAGGTGGCCATTAAAGGCACGCGGTACGTGTGAATCTGCTTCAGAAAAAAGACGAACGCACTTCTGTTTCAGTCTGGAGAGCTCGGCCTGCTTTTAATTTTTTTATCACTCAAACCAAACCGTAGTTCTGCAAGCCGCTTTTAACAAACTGCGTCTTGAATAGAGGTCGACGGCGTCCGAGTGGAGAAGTCGGAGTATTGAGAGACGGGCCAATGCGTTGTTGAAGTTGTTCACAATAAGTACCGTCAATAAAAAAAAGTGACGTAATCAAGATATAAAAAAAATACTCTGCCACGTCTGTGTAGACTTTTGTGTGTCTGTCGCATGAACAATTCATCCCTACGGGCGAACGGAGTCAGAAAAACCACAGGCGAACATGTCCATGATTAAATATAAATGTGAGGTGAACGCCATCAGCCAACGGCCGCTATTCCCACGGCACCCAAACGCACCACGACACAGCAGCAGGTGTGCGGCGCGGACGGGGAGGTGAAAACCCTAACCCTAACCCAGACAAACACAAACTGCACCACAACATACGTCAGAATGTCAATAATCTCATTCTTTATGGAGATGATGATACATGCAGGAACAACTGTTTTCAGCTTCCACTCCCATCTGAATAAATCACGACTGAGTCATTAAACGTGGAGGCAAACCAGCTGCGTAGCTTTGGCTTTATCTTTGTGCTTTGAGCATTGAGTTGAATCGGCCACGTGACAAACAAACCTAAAAAACGGAGGGGGGGGATATAGATCGCACATTATGAGATACTGAACGTCCAAATCCTGCCACGGAGTCCAGCGCAGCAACGTTCTGTCTTATTGAGAACCAAAGGTTGGTTAACAACATGTGGCGCACGACTTCACCTGTCATGTTAAGCTCTTTGCGGAAATTCCACCTCCTGAATAAAACGTTGTGTTGTGTGTTAGAAAAGCGACCCTGACTCCCCCGACTCCCCCTTTCCTCCCCAACCAACACAATGTTGGTCCTGGAAAGCTGCATTCCGTCATCCAGGACGCGGCTTTTAGCGCTCGCTGCTGACCGCGTGGACGAGGGATCCACGAGGTCGCGTTGGACGACCTGCTGATGAGGCCCAAGGATGCAAGCCGACCGCTCAATAATAAATGTATTGATCTGCGTGACGCTGAGTGTGTGTGTGTGTGTGTGTGTGTGTTCTCCTCAGTCTGGAGTTTAAAAATGATGTTCTTCGGCTTTTCAAGGTCAGATTTATAATAAAAAACATAATGGCCTCATGGAATTTGCATCTATGATGCGTCACATGCACATAATACTGTAAAGGTTCAAATGTAGATACCAAACAAATTACTTAGTAAGTTATAAATTCTTCTTCCGCACGGATGCGACTGTTCGGAGAGCGAAGCTCGGTGATCTTGAGGAACAAACATCCACAGAGAGATTCAGGCCGAGCGGAGGAGATGTGTCCCAGTGCGTGAAGGGGGAGAAGGGGGGGGGGGGGGGAGGGTTGAGCGCATCAACATAATAACAATAATGCTCGGATGCAGCTCGCTGATCTCCGTCTTTGATCCAAATGACGGGGCTCAAAACAACAGAGGGACACAAACAAAGGTACGTCTGCTACTCGCACGCCATTATGGGGGACATCACACCGCGGATAAGAAATGAGTCCGACATGAACGACGTTCATCAACATCCACGAGCAGAGAGAGAAGCAGAAGCACTCCCGACTCTTTCACAAACCTGCCTCGGATAAACATCTTTCCCTCCATCGAGAAGTTTTGACACTTTGGATCGCAAACATGTGATTTATTCATCAACTTGAAGCAGAAGAATCAAATGACGTCATAGCGTCTCCTCCTTCCCCTCGACGGAAAGCGCCAGGAGGTCAAGGAAAGGTGTGAAGGAGAGTTCACAAGGACTTAGGGAAGGACGAGCGGGCCGGTCGGTCTTCCTTCATTATTACTTCACATAGGACATTAAAAAAGGTGCAGCCTGTGCTGAGGACCTTGTGCAGTTCAAGGAAGTATTTCAACGGGTCCTTTTAACACGTTGCCGTCGTTCTAGTTGGTCCCACACCTGCACCCGTTCACCTTCGTACACTTGAATGCATCACTTCGCTGTGCACTTGCTTCCCCGCCCGCTTCCGTGACACCTGCGGCGCCTGAGGGGGGGAGGATCAGCGACGGCCTCCATCATCACACCTGCAGCGTGTTTATCTGCACACACGCTGCTATAATTAACGTCACAGAGTGAGATCGCATGTACGTTCTGCTGTCAGAGAGCCACTCGCCCTGATTTAAACCGCACACACGCACACACGCACACGCACACACGCACACACACACACACACGCACGACTCTGTTCACAACGATCCACGTTCACATCGGGCGCTTCATAACACACGGGTCTGAACGACACAGAGACCGGCGTACAGCCTATAATCTGCATGACAACGAACATGTCTATAATTACCCAGCATGCATCTGAGACGACGACTTCGGCTGTCAGCTCTGCTCACCAGCGCGTGAAGGTCGACATGTTCCACATTAACTCATTTTTCGTCACGAGGCCGTTGCAATCGATGCTTTTCACACAGAGAGATTTGGTTTTTACTTTTGGAGTAAACCGCACATTAGCATTAGCATTAGCATGAGCTGCAGGGAGAACCTGCTGTATCCAAACACCTGCTGTTTTTGTACGGGGAACGACGTAAGGCTTGGTTTGGTTTGGGAGCGATGTGGGCTCGTGGTTGTGCATTCGGAGCGCGTGGCGTGCGCAGCACGTGTCTGGCAGCGGCGTCAAAGAGAAGCCCCGTGTCAGACAGACATGACAGGCGATGACGGGCGCTGCTGGGGCCGATGAATAGTTTATTAACCTCCTGCTGTCAGAACGGCAAACGTCCATCTGCACCGGCGCTCAACTGCACCTCATTGCAAACTGCTTTTGACAAGCAGAAATTATAGCTGTTAATACAAACGACATTAGACTCATTTCATACATGTTTCTTTGCTTTATTCCCCTTTAAAGTGCAGTACAAGCAGTGACCACTAGGCGACGCCTCCAGAATATCTCCAGGGTCACTTTGTCCACTGCACCTGTAACGGGATCCTGACTTCTATCTAATGCTGTCGACACTATCGACAAAAAAACAGTTAGTATAATAGTCAGACTTTACATGTGGTATTATTAAAGCATCCCCTGTGTCGCTACTTGGATGGAAGCGGTATAAAACTGGGATTAGCCCATAATATATTTAGCAGATTTCCCAGTGTGCAGTCTGTTATGTGATGCATCAATGCGGCAACTGTGCAAAGAAAGACCCTTGAGGAGTGTAGATTAGTTCATCTCCCCTTTACTGACTCCAAGGAACCAAGATATTATTATATATGGAAGTTATATGGAAGATTTTGTTTAAATCCTGAAGCAGCCTTGAGGTGTGACTTCAGATTTCAGACTTAGTTTCTTTAGTCGACGTTTTGCTGCCATCCTCTGGACAACTCGGGTACAACCCGTTTCATCTTTTTGTGTGACTGTATGGGTTTGTAACTCAACAGAATATGTTGACGTTTTAAGATTTTTTTTAAGGTGTTTCTATAAAGTTTTATCCTTCAATGGCTATTTGGTGTCAGTGAGGTGGCATCATGGCTTACAATATCCTACTATCCTTCTCATATCTTAATATCTACTCCGTCTCAAAGGCCTTGAATATACTTTATGGTTGAGTATAAAATGTTTAATATAACAAGGTCATAAGGTAATATAATAGGGTCATGTTACACCAACTTCACCCGTCAAGTACAACAAAAAGCAGCGATATGGGCACTTTACGGCCCTTTAACTAAAATCTTTAAATCTGATTTATAACAAACTCATATATATATATATATATATATATATATATATATATATATATATATATATATATATATATATATATATATATTTGTAAATTGCTACTAAACAATACAAAATAAAGTTGCCTAAATCCACCTTGTATAATTTTGCGTCAAGTTAGCCAGAATCAGCCCAAATACGCGTTTCCGGTCTGCGGTGAATACTACCTTCAAAATAAGAGCAGTTGACGCGACACTGAGAGGGCAATGGGAAACACAGAGCAAAAATAACCTCTAGTAAAAACTGTACATAGTTCAAGAGAGTACTTATTTATCTCCGAAGAGTAGAATGGAGCAAAGATACCAAATAGGTCATGCAAAGGAAAGACAGGTGTTGCTAATTAGTATATTTTGACATAAGATTTTAAAACTTGTGTGATTTATATTTTGTGTTGAGAAGTGATCTTCATGTTGTAGTCAAAGCTGCACATGCACGCGCTTTTTCAGTTGTGCATAAAAATATAGCTGTTGTCTTATTGTGGTTTTGCGCCTCTTCCCTTCAATAGTAACCAGTGAGACGTGTTTTTGCTACAATAAATTAGCATGTTATATTTTTGTGTTCGTAACTTCCCCTCATACTTATAGTGGAAGTTGTTGCTCTCAGTTTTTGTTTTACTCTGGCGGCTGAGACCTAATTGAAAACCGATAACTTGGTTGTGCTTATTTTGAAGGCGCAGACCGGAAAGAGTAGTTGGCCGTCTTCGTGCCAGTCAGAGCACTTCTCTCTCAAGAACCGCAGAGAAGATGGCGGCGCTACGAATCTCGGTGCTATCGGGGGGAGGGAGAGCCCTTCTTAGCACACCGAAAACCATCAAGACCCGAGTGGTAGGTGGATAGTTTAGTTTTACGTTCACCACCCAGGATAGAGTGCGTTTATTTCAACTTTTCTACAGGAGGGTGCTGGTCCTCGGCGCCTTACCGCCACCGAGCTAGGTGTATGTTAGCTTAGTTGATGTCAGCCGGTTGAGACAAGGTCACTCGTGTTTAAACATATTTTAAAGCTGTCGGCAACGACTCCGATATCAACCCCTCGTATGCCGTCGCTCTCTGCACGTATGCACCGGCCTGGCGTCAATTACTGCCAAAACATAACGCCTTAAAAGGAACGTTAGAAAACCCGCAGCGAGCTAGCCGCCGGTTACCTAACGGGACCTCGCGAAGTCGCGTCAACCACCCGGTTCCTCGAAATGCTCGCTAAACGTAAAACGTAACCACATCCTAACCTGCACGGAAACGAGGCCGCATGTCACATCGAGCCCGCCGAGGATTCGCAAACCGTTCGACCCTGACACGGGTCACGCTGTGAAAGTATTGCAGCACAGTGAAGGCGGTGAGCTAGCGAGTTAGCATTTCAAGGACTGAAAGGACTTCCGGTTATCACAGCGGTCTTCAGCGGTTTAAAGCTGTTTGAGACCTGGTGAAGCATACAGATGCATATATCCATACGCGGGACATCTTAACCCTTTTTGTTCAATAGTCAAGCCAACACTTCACCTTTCAAGTCTCATAATAGTAAATCGGCTCCTCTACGGTTTGTTGCTTGGTTTCAGGCTACAGAAGCGAAGGGCAGATTCACAAGTACAACCACAGCACAGTGTAAACTTTGACCACCCTCCTCTTTGCTGATCCTGTTTGCATGGTGAACAGAATATATTTAGACTTTTTAGTGTTTAGGATTTTCAATTTAGTTAAATATTTTGTTGACCAAATAAAAATTCCTCTTCAGACTCATTCACAATTAAATAAACAGGGACACCTATTTGGTTGCCAAAGAGGGTTTTGTTTAACACAAGGCAACAGTTGTGGTGACTAATAGAGGTTATTGAAAACAGATTTTTTGCTGACAGGTACCAGTGAAATCTTTTTCATATTGTTTTTAATAGTACATTTTGTATTGATCAAATAGTCATTGGCTGGTCAAAATAATAACTTGTACATCATTGTGCTCGGAGGGTTCTTTGGTGAATGGACTCTTGTGATTCGTGACTCTTTCCTCGTAGGCCAAGATGTCCTTTGCCAGTTTGCCTCGGAGCAAGAAGGTTGCCCTGACAACAGTGGGCGTGGTCACAGCCGGCGCCGCGGGTCTCGCCCTGATGCTGCACCAGTCAGTCAAAGCCTCCGACCTGGAGCTCCACCCCCCACAGTACCCCTGGAGCCACGCTGGACCTCTGTCCTCTCTGGACCACGCTAGGTAGGATGGACACGCTAGAACGCTCACACACACCCTGTATTGTCGACAATTATCAGACTTTTTTTAAAAATTATTTGAAAGCCTGTTGTGTTTGGAATCTTTGAGTCTGACTGTGTTTTCTCGCCTCGCTCCTTTTTCTGCAGCGTTCGTCGCGGTTACCAGGTGTACAAGCAGGTGTGTTCAGCCTGCCACAGTATGGAGTACCTGGCCTTCAGAAACCTGGTTGGAGTCTCGCACACAGAGGAGGAGGTCAAGGTCATCGCTGAGGAGGTGAGGCCTTGTTTCGGCTTAACGAGAGCAAGTTGAATGTGGTGCCGTTTTAAATGGATCACACGACCTGCACCTGGTAACTGACCAGTAAATGCTTTTGATCATGTGTAGTGTGTTATATTTTCCATAGTTCTGTCAGAACGTGGTGACGACCGGCCGTAGCCGCGGGTACATTGTGTTTTCCGGCGCGCTCACAAGGTTCCTTGTGTTCAGGTCGAGGTCGTCGACGGCCCCGACGAGAGCGGAGAGATGTTCACCCGGCCGGGAAAGCTGTCGGACTACTTCCCGAAGCCCTACGCCAACCCCGAGGCCGCCCGCAACGCCAACAACGGGGCGCTGCCTCCGGATCTCAGCTACATTCGTCAATGCGAGGTAACGACCCAAAGAAGAAGGAAACCTCCGCGGTTTAGTCCAAAAGCCACAAAAATGGGCTCCCCGTTTCTCACATGTCGCGTGCCGCCGCTCTTCTCAGACACGGAGGAGAGGACTACGTGTTCAGTTTGCTCACCGGATACTGCGAACCCCCGGCAGGGGTGGAGGTGAGAGAGGGACTCTACTACAACCCCTACTTTGTTGGCCAGGCCATCGGCATGGCTCCGCCCATCTACAACGAGGTGCTGGAGTACGACGACGGTACGTAGGAGGAAAAACGTGCGACGGACTCGGCCACTCACTAGATGTGAGGAATACTGCCTTACTTGTAGTGCACTGATATTGGAATATAATAATTCAAATGCATGTAATTATGTTTATTGATTGAAGGAAAAAAGCCTCCATCATAGCTCTCCATTAGATTTTATTTTTTACAAACACATTGGCAGGTAATTCAGTGAGCCTTCGGAGACAAGAAGGGAAATGGGGGATGTAGATGTATTAAACCACTACATTTAGTGAAAACGTAGGCACAAACAGTCTGACTTCCTGACTGAATTTTTCCATAAGAGACACGTACTCTCCGGTTTTAGCAGAGCACTTGACGTTTTGAAACGCGCATTTGATTTCGGTCAGCGCGGGGAAGCGCGCTAGGTTGCACTTTCAGGTTTAAATCAAAGACGGAGCTTCGCACGGAATGCTTCACGTGCGCATTCAGCTGCTCTTTGCAGAGGTCTACAAAAACGTGTCGATATTTGATCTCCGGGAATAAACCCGTCTGAGTCCGCGCTCCTCTAAATGCGGAGCAGCGCCCGTATTCAGCGTCAGGAACGCTTAATTCTCTGTGGCAAAGCCTTCGTGACCGAATTATGGTGCAACACATTCCCATAGGCTGCCTGAAGATGATTGGCATCTCATTGTGAGCCCTTCACTGACCTCATGTACTCGGTAAATGTGAAACCTCGCTCACAGAACATCAGTCCGTTATAATATTTTTAGACTGATGCGGGCCAATTAAAAATGGATGGCGGGCCGGAGTTGGCCCGCAGGTCGGAGTTTGGACACCCCTGTTTTAAGGGGAGCGCTCCTGGTATCCCATGAAATGTAATTATTTTGTCATATACTTGTTTTTATCGATCCAATGACGTCCATATTATACATAGAAGCAGACACTTCAAAAGAAATGCTTGATACGCACTTTACCAAAAGATACTTAAATCCAGCACAACACATAAATATTTGCTATCTGGTCCACACTCAAAGTCTCCAGGAAAAAACTTGAGTTATTAAAATGGTTTTTGCTGGTTGCTGTGTGTCTGTTGCCATAGGAACCCCTGCCACCATGAGCCAGGTGGCCAAAGACGTGTGCACGTTCCTGCGGTGGGCCGCCGAGCCGGAGCACGACCAGCGCAAACGCATGGGACTGAAGGTACGCCGCCGCTCCGCTGTGACGCCTCACTGCTCGTCTCCTCGACGCTCTGTGGTTCACACGCGCGCTCATCTCTCCTCCTCAGCTGCTGATGGGCACCGTCATCCTGGTCCCTCTGATCTACTACATGAAGAGGCACCGGTGGTCCGTGCTGAAGAGCAGGAAAATCGCCTACAGGCCTCCCAAGTAAACGGAGGGCGCGCTCACCCCGTACCTGGGCCTACAACCTGCCGTGGAGGGCCGCGTTCAACGACCCCACAACGCTCGCCACGAGACGACCACGCGGACGCAACGACACGACTCCAACTGACAAACACGCACTCGCCTTTCTGAGAGGAAGTAGTGAAACGAGAATGTATGTTTATGTCAAAAGAACCACGTCCCGTTTTTAGTTGTTGTAGAAAGAAACTATTTCTGTGGCAGATTTTCCGCTGAGAGTTGTGGGTTTTTTTGAACTCGTCCTCCACAAAGGTTTGTTTTCATCTGGCTGCAGTTCAGGTCCCGACGTCTCGTATCAGACTCATCGCAACGGCCGACCGACAAGTCGCTCGACCGCCGAGAAATGGTTGCATTATAAGTTCCGTGTGTGTAAGTCCATTTCCTGCCTTACCCCCCCCCCCACACACACAAAGCCACCCGGCAGAAACAATGCGACCTCGGTTTTACTGTACAAAATAAATTATCGTAAAGAAAACTTCTCCGTGTTGCGTTTTTGTTTCTAGTGCTGGCAGGCGTTCAAAGAATGTTGACTCAATAATTTGAGCAATTTTTCTGATGAGGTTATTTGTTCTGTTTGCATTTTCATTACATCATTAATAATTTGCACACAGGTTTTACGTGCAGAAAGAAATGGATATATTCTGATTATTTGGCACGTTAACCTTTCTCATCAAAAGGAACTGTAGTGTGTTCATTAGGAAATGATGATGCAAATAAGACCGGAAGCTTCACTTGATTTAAGTTAAGAAAACTGATGTTGCAGCGGGTTGAAATGACATTAATAAGCTACACATTCAACAAGCTCTGTGCCGTTACAAACACAAACACTCACTGGCGAGGTCACAACAACAATGGAGATCGTCTGGAGGGGGCAACAACGCGTTAATTCTACTCCCGTTCTACTTGGTTCAAACCCAGTAGGGTTGAACTCTTTAACATTTCACGCTTTGATGTTTGACTGAAACATTTTGTGAGATAGAAATGACAGCGATTAAAAAGCAGACGTGCATTAAACCAACACGGGACACATTTGTGCTTAAAGGAGCTCTAAAGAAACCAGCCCCCGATTCCCTCTGTTCCACACGGCGTCACGCTGAAGCTGGGTTTAGTCCCCCCCCCCCCGCCGGCCTGTGACCGTCACATCCTTTCATTGAGAGATAAATAAACAAGTGTGCGGTTGGTTTAAAGCTGCTTCGGGCCTCGTTGGGAGCTAATCTGCTTCTGAATAGGTTTCCCTCCCTGCTGCTTCTACCTGCATTCAGTCGCTACGAGCTTCGTCTGCATCACAACACACACAGATTAGGCTAATGGTGTTAGTGGCTCTCCGTGGATCATTATTATTGCCGGCATTATCATCATTATTATTATTATTGTTGGAGTAAAGCTCTGTCACGGACTTGTAACTGAAGGATGGAACTAAACTAATTTTCTACCTTGGTAATTCAGAAGAAAGGGGTGGAATTAGGTATTTTGTTTGTGTGACAGTTAAAAAAAAAAAAAAGCTTCTCACCCTATAATCTCACACGCACTTTGCTTCACATAACTGAGAACACACGATTTTTGTCTCCTGGGAAATTTTCACAAGGTTTATTTTCGAGGAAATTGCAAGTTTGTTGAAATAAAAAAATAACTGAAATCTAAACACACACACACACACACACACACACACACACCGATTAGCTGTTGTATGGAACCTCGGGGAACCTCATTCACATGGAAAAAGCTCTTCTCAAAGCTAATTGGCGGCCGGTGTGAATCCTCCTCCCGCGTCTGAGCTGCTGCTCCTCCGGCGGCTCCGCTTAAAATCCTCCACTCGGAGGAGCGCGGACCCCTCGGCGGCGACATTTAATCATCGCGCATGGATCACTGATCGGTTCGGATCGATCGTCATGGCGTCCACCGTGGCGGACGGCAGGCCGGCGTTCTCCATCGAGCGGATCCTGGGTTTGGAGCTGCAGAGACCTGGAAACCGCCTGAGACTCCATCGTCCCTGGGCGGGTGAGCAGAAAAATCCATTAGTTTTGTCTTTGCTCAGAAGTTTATTGTATTTAAGATACTGATTTAAACGGTGAAAGCTTAATTATTGCAAACACCATTTACCATATGTACAAAAGTAAGTGATTATAAATAAAAAATTAAAAATCTACTCCACTCGGGAGTAAAAGATGCGTTTCTAGTAAATACAACAACGTTACCCTTGTTTCACTCGGCTCATTTAATGTCTTCTGAGATCAGTGTAGGTTATTTATGTTTATTATTCGTAGCTGATTTATTTATTAACGGTTCAACTTACTGTTAGAAATTCAGCTCTTCTGCAGCTTCTTAAAGGAAGCGGTTTTTACCAGACGCTGTGAGGAGGGTGGAAAAAGCTCTTAACCACACTTTTTCTCATTAAGCCTCTCTGGTTTCTCTTGATCGATCATAGAAGTCCCATTGTCCCTAATTCACCAAAAATGAACTGTAATTTAAAAAACAATCTTGTAAAAAAAATCAATTATAAACATAGAATAAATTCATTCCCTGTCAGGTGGTCAAGGCAAATATGAAGATTAACATTAAAACGTATCTTTATTTTGTTTGTTTCCAGATATCGGAGCGGAGAAGGCGAGCAGAGGAAATGGTACATGTTCTCAACAACAACAAAAACAACATCATCATCATCATCAGCAGCAGCAGCAGATGGATTCTCCCAGGCCGACATCCAACTGGTACATCGGACGCAGGCCACGCACCGCCTTCACTAGCAGCCAGGTAATGAATGAATGTATGAATGAATGAATGAATGGATGCATGAATGGATGCATCAGAGCGCAGCTGGAACGAATGGATCCCTGCTGAGGACTCGGGGGTGGAGGACCTGTGTGTTGACCTCTGTGTTGACCTGTGTGTGGTGCAGGTGAACGTGCTGGAGACGGTGTTCCAGGTGAACTGTTATCCAGGTATCCAGCTGAGGGAGCAGCTGGCAGGGAGACTGGACCTGGACGAGGACCGAATACAGGTGGGCTCACGATAAAGAAACGGGCCGTAAGCCACGGCGCACAATGTTACATAAACATGCTTTACCATCATGACACGTTTGCTCTTTCCGATGACCTACATCAGTAGACAATACTATTGGAGAAAAGATTTTATATTTCTATATAATTAGATAATGGACACAATCATTTTTGCTTCTCTCTCTCTCTATCTCAGATCTGGTTTCAGAACCGGCGGGCGAAGCTGAGACGCTCTCTGAGAGAAACCCGTCTGCGGCGCGTTCAGACGGCCGTGGCCGACCTCGGGGTCGGAGGTCGAGTGAAGGCCGAGCGGTACCAAGAGGTGGAGGAGGAGGAGGAACGGTGCTGATGATCTCTGATCTGTGGACATTTATTCATCAATTCCTGACAAATATCATGCAAAAAAAAACCAACAACTGTGGAAAAACAAACGCTGAGAAATAAAAGTTGCAGTTTGCTGTAGAAACCCGAGAAAGGGATTTGGAAGGAAGCTCGATCTTTTCTGGACAGTTTGTTATGTTAAGTGTCCTATGTGAATATGTTTCTGTTCTCTAAACTGTACAAAGTCTAATAAAACTAATTACAATTATTTTAATTGCATTTTCTTAAATATAAAGATTAACCATAAGACTTTCACAGAATCAGGTACTCAATATCTTCTTTTTTGTTTTCATTTTTCCCTCATTTTTATTCCTGTTTTTATTTATTGAAATAAAGTTTTATTAAAAAAAGACGAGACAGACATCGTATTATTATATTGGTAGTTGACAAAAAATTCTAAGGCCGACATTAGACTTTTAGCTTTTCTTCATTAAATTAATTTACAATATATTTCACATATTACATTTATTACCAGTAAATGTCCTGAATTAAATGTAACTTTTTAAAGGCAAAAAAGTACTCATTACGTAGAATGGCCCATATTAAAATTACATTAATTATACTAATAGGACCACGTCCGTATGAATTATTTTATTTTAAAAAAAGAAACAGAAAAAAGGCTCTGAATTACGCGGCCGTCGCTGATTGGATGCGCCGCGTCGACGCGCGTGTCCCGGAAGTAGAAAGCGCAGGAGCGATGTGTGTCTCCGTAGAGCCGGAATCCGTCTGAACGTTTCCTCGGTGCTCTGCGGGCGGTCGAGCGGTTCAGAAAATGGACGCGTTGAATAAGCTGAAGCAGTTTGACGCGTATCCCAAAACTCTGGAGGATTTCCGAGAGAAGACGTGGGGAGGAGCGACCGGTGAGCGGCTTTAATCTACCGGAGCGGCGGCCGCTCACAGCCCGTTAGCCGCCGCGGCTAACAACAAGGCTAGCCGGAGCATCGCTCGCTGTGACACGAACAAGAGTATTTAACGTTTAACCCGCCATGTCGTCTTTTAAAAAACAACGGATTAAGCACATGGAGGTGTTTAATGATATCTGCTGATTTGAAGAAAACACATGCGAAATAGCCACTGTTGTGACGTGAACTTCCCGTACCGTGATACGGGGATTATTATACTTTTACTTAAGTACACAAATAGGAATACTACTTCCACCTCTAAATGAAATATAAGAATATGCATGAATTGATATAAGAATATAGCATGAATTGATTTTTTATATGTATTATAATTAGTGTAAATGTAATATACACACTGTGCAGTAAAAATAATGAGCTATGAAGTATTTATGGGAGAGACTACCCGGATGTGGCAAATAATAAATCATACATAATGATCATGGCAGAAGATCAATTAGTGATTTAACTTAAACTCTTTTGATATCGACTGCGTCGCGTTCGTTCATGTCATCGATTATCTACATTGCCATAAATGTAGATCTACCTCTCAAGAATAACATGAAATAATTGGTGGTTCTCTTGAATCCTCGGTCTCCGATACATTTCGCAGAAAAGGCTGATGTCCGTTACAGAGGAACGGAAGTGTAGTTTTTCCTTTTTGCCGATTGCGATCAAACGCACATAAAACTCGCGCCCGGATTCAACACAACTCCCTAACCCACAAACTCTCCGCGTGTCTGTGCAGTGACCGTCATCAGCGGGGTCATCATGCTGATCCTGTTCATCTCCGAGCTGCAGTACTATCTCACCAAAGAGGTGAGTCCATCCGCCTCACGCGACCCTCACACGCAAACGCGACATCGCACAATCGCAGCTGCCATCAAAGTGTACGGCAAATGAATCGCTGTTTGATTGACGCATGATACTGTCAAAAAGAAGCCGGGGATTCTTTCTTTGAGCATAACGAGGCTGAAGAAAAGTTGTCTGGTGTGAGCGGTTGATTCGTTGTGTCGCCGCAGGTTCACCCCGAGCTTTACGTCGACACGTCGCGAGGAGACAAACTGAAAATCAACATCGACGTGATTTTCCCCCACATGCCCTGCGCCTGTAAGTAGCAGCGCTGTTGATGACGGCGACGCGCGTTTCCTCTATCCGTCTTTTCACCGCTTTCCTTCCCGGCGCTCAGATCTCAGCATAGACGCCATGGACGTCGCCGGCGAGCAGCAGCTGGACGTCGAGCACAACCTGTTCAAACTGCGGCTGGACAAAGACCTGAAAGCCGTCACGCAGGAGGCGGACAAACACGGTGAGGCGGCGTCTTCGTCTGAGCTTTTGACCCGCCGGCTCAAACCGAACACAAACCCGGGGATACTGGTTGTTTTAGGGACGGAGCCGCCGCCTCCTTCGGCAAACAGAGCGAGGTGGTTGAGCTGGAACGTTCAGGTGCATAGTTTGTTTTGGGGGGGGGAACAGGACGGCAGTTGAACAGATAAACCCGGGCGATGCTGATGGAGACATTGTGGGGGAAGAAGGACGTAGACTGGATTATCTCCGAGTGAAGAGGAGGCTGGTGGGTCGTTACCCACAATGCCGCTTCTTAGCAACCGCCTTTTTTAACGTGCATAGAAGCTTGACAAGCCCAAAGATGGCCGTTAGTGATGTGTACTTTATGCTGTAGAAGAATGTGTTCATGACTAACCTAATTCAAAAAAATTGAACCAAAATAACCTGCAGGGTAAGAATTGTCCTTCCTTCCGAGGTTTTAAGACCCGAGAGTTGTAAAGTTTTTTAAAGGGTTTCTGAAGGTAACGTCCTGGTTTTGGCGCGTAGACCTCGGCATGGCCGACGACGGAGAAGTGTTTGACCTCAGCTCGCTGGACCCCAACCGATGCGAGAGCTGCTACGGAGCCGAAACCGAAGACCTCAAGTAAGACACACACACACACACACACGTGTACACACGGACAGTTTTGTCTGTGTTTTCTGAGTAACTTGTGTGTCTTTTCAGATGCTGTAACACCTGTGATGACGTGCGCGAGGCGTACCGGCGGCGAGGCTGGGCGTTCAAGAACGCGGACACCATCGAGCAGTGCAAGAGGGAGGGCTTCTCGCAGAAGATGCAGGAGCAGAAGAACGAGGGCTGCCAGGTCTACGGCTTCCTGGAGGTCAACAAGGTGCTCCCACCGTTGGACGTCTGGAAAATGTTTACCCGTAACTTTCTGGATTTGCAGATTTTGGATGGAGTGTAGGATGTTTCTCTTCGGTCCTTGTGGGAAATTATCTAATGGTTCAAAAGTGAAACCAAGCAGAAATTCAGGAAAACCCAGTCGGTCCTCCTCCGCCTGCCATCGCACAGTCAAATAAACATTTGTGCCTTTTTTGTTCCCATCAGTACTTTGTTCTCGTTCCTGACGTTAGCCGTCTTGTTTATTACACTACTTTGACTCTTTGAGCCCTCTCCCTCTTTGTGTCTTTAGGTGGCAGGAAATTTCCACTTCGCTCCAGGAAAAAGCTTCCAGCAGTCTCACGTGCACGGTAAGACGTATAGCATTATTCATTTATGCATTTAACACCATTATATTGACAATTTGTGAGAAAGTATCCTGAGTTCTTATTATATACAGGCATTTTTAGATCAATATATATATATATAGAGAAACGTTTCACTACCATAGTCTGTTCACGGTTACACGTCCATCCAGGCTGATTCACATTCAAATAAAGTGATGGTGTTTATTTCTTCAAGTCTAAATCAAAGACAGTCGAGACTCTTGAGCCTTATAACCAAACTCATGACGTTCTCTAACAAATCCGAAGCATCTGCTCTGACTGGCACTATTTCGTTAATGCAGAGAATGTTTTCCGACCAACTCTTCAGCTGCACATCGTTCATTCGTCTCCTTCCGCATGTCTTTTTCTTCCCTTTAACGGCTGTTGCTGCTGCTGCTGCTTGTTGTTGTTTGCTTCTCTGCTGTCGGTAACTAGAAGCTCATCAGTTTTCCTTCTATTATTATTCTGACTGTCCCGTCTGCAAATTGAGAACAAGAAAACGGCTTCTAGCCAACAAATGCTTAAAGGAATCTTCTCCAGCAACAATCTAACTGCTTCTAATTTTGAGTAAAACTAGTTGGATACTAAAAAGGAGGAATTGGCTTCTAACTTCTAAGATCTTTGAGTCTTAACTTTAGTCGTGATAAAACTCCCGGAGTCTGAGCTGCACTTGAAGTTATTTTCACTGAGCGCCTTTTATAGATGAATTCATATAGATGAAAGAATAAAATAGTTTATTTGGGGGCTTTATATTTTGGTTCCGAGGCGGGAATCACTCGTTCTGAGGGTGAAAAAACGTATTTTGAATGTCTGTGGCCGGAGCTCCACAGGTCACGTGTCTGACTGACTGAATGAAACGAATAACAAAATGAAACAAAAAATCTCCCGAAGCCTCTCAATTCAATTTGTATGTCGGAGTTGAGCTTTTAATGCTTTTGAAACTAAAGTGCAAAAAGAATGAGGTGAGTTAAAAAAAAAAGTATGAAATCTATAAAAAGAACATTTTGTGAGATCCATAGTGCGATCACATGGTTTGTTGTGTGCCTGCATCATTATAGTGACTCTTCTCTCTTCTTTCTGCAGTGCACGCTGTGGAAAGTAAGTCCATCTTTCTTAACTATAAGCTCATAGCGGCGTAGAAACGGGACTGAGGGAGCGCCTCGTTCCGGTTTGTCAGACATGGAAAGTCTTTATTGTAAAACCAAGTGAAAGTGAAGACGTCTACAACTTTTGAAAGAATATTCGTTTCCCCACATGTGACTCAATTTAAACTACTCATTAAACCCTAGATGCACCTAAATATCACTATGGTGAAAATGTAGGGATTGGGCCGAAGAAAGTGAATTCACAAAGTTATTTTTTGAGGAAACAAATCCTAATCTGTGAGGCTCTTTGATTATTGAAGTTTCATCCTGATGACACAAATCTGCTTTTTACAGCTCAACTTAAGTTCTTTATGTGTTTGCTGCTGTAGTACTGAGCTGTTAAATACTCCTTAGCAGACGTGTGGATGGGCTCACTGACCCACACTGCACCAGTCCTCCTTAGCAGACGTGTGGATGGGCACACTGACCCACAGACTGCAGCAGTCCTCCTTAGCAGACGTGTGGATGGGCACACTGACCCACAGACTGCAGCAGTCCTCCTTAGCAGACGTGTGGATGGGCACACTGACACCAGAGGAAGAGACTGAACTTGAGACGCTTGCTGGTTTTCACCTACACACCAACGGCTGAATCTAACAAGCAGAAATCCATCACAAACTGATTAATAACACAGATCCGTCACTTTAGCTACACGCTCACTTCTTTATTTCCTTTTCTGATAAGTGTTTGAAGCTTCCGGCATCCTGTGAAGTTAAATGTTTTTGTGTGTTTGCAGTTCACGACCTGCAGAGTTTCGGCTTAGACAACGTAAGTATGTTTTCCGCTTGTCTTAAGTTCCTTCGTAGGGCCACAAATGTGCTTTTGTTTGTCTCGTTAATTACATTCAAGTCAACAGTGAGCTCATAGTGGTGATGTAGGAGCTGCTCACTTCTGTCATTTCAACACATTCAGTCTTTCCCTCCTGCAGATAAACATGACCCATCTGATAAAGCACCTGTCGTTTGGGAAAGATTACCCCGGCATCATCAACCCTCTGGACGAGACGGACGTCACGGCGCCACAAGGTGCGTCCCACTTTGCTCAGTTTCTATGGAGGATCCCCAAAAAGCTGCAGCACAGCAACGTTTAGTGTCCAAGCGCAATGTGTTTTTAAATAAGGCATCGCTTTTGCAGCAGTGTTGCTTAGCGAGAGATTCTTCCCACAGTGCAACTAAACAGATTTACCAAACGGTTTACCAAAACGTCACGAGAGATTCTTTCTACGGATGCATTTTACACCAAAATTAAAAAACAAAAGTTATACAAATGGAACACATCCACTCTGAAAACCATTTCACAGATCTGAACATTTATTGACAAAACTTGGCGGTGGGTTGAGCGTGACAGAGCTGTAGTTATTGGAAAAGTCCCATAGCTCTGTAACCGAGGAGGTTGCTGCTCCTCCTGGTCGTCTTCCTCAGCAGCGGATTCCCATCCCGATGGACATGAAGGTGCCAAACGTGCCCCCGCTCTGCATCATGGTCTTTCCCACTCCTCCCATCAGCTCCCTGCCGCGCATGCCGATCCTTCAGGCAGAAGAGAGTTTATTTATCTTTTTTTTTTTAATTCAGTGGCCAATGAAATGTTTCGCGTCTGCAAATCCTTTGATTTGGGGTCGGAGAAACACAACTGGTCCTCCTCAGAAACCGAGCCCAAACCTACCGCAGACAGGAGAAGGTGCCGAACATGGCGCCGGCAGCCATCCCCACCGCAAACCCCATCATGAAGCCCATCTTGACCCGGTCAAAACAGCTGGGCTGGGTCTGGCCATACGGACCTACAGCCACGGGCATCTGAGACGGGAGGGACGGGTTAGAAATGAGAGGGGGGGGGGGGGGGGGTCAGAATACTGGAACCTTTCTCAAGGCGGTCAAACTGGAAATGCTAACCTAAACCACTTCCTGTCTCGAGTCTGACCCCCCCAAAAGTGTACAGATTTGTTCAAGTACCCTCATTGAATGACTTGAGGTCAGCAGGCGAAAAGTCCCAGCTACGGAAGCAGGAGTGGGACAACTAGTCGGACATTTGACCTTTGGATCACGCCTACTACAGCCATTTATCACGCCTACTACAGCCATTTATATAACAACCTCTAGTCCACATCGGCCGTTTCTCTTACTGGTTGGCGAGCTGTCGACCCGGACCGGCCGCTACGGGTGTCTCGGCTAACGACATTAAGCCGCCAGTTAATTACACTGTGTCGCTACAACATACGGCTAGTTAGCGAGCTAGGCTAACATTAGCGAACGTTAGCTAGGCACAGTTGGGCAAGTACAAAAACAACCCCCCGGCTGTTCGCTCCTGTACAACAACACATTGCGGTTCATTTAACCCTGTAAAAGCTGCTCGCAATGCGACCATGTGGGTTTGTTGTGCTGTGTCAAGGTGCTAGCGGAGCATGCTAGCTGGCAAGCTAACGCTATGTGACGTTAACGTGCGGCCTTGACACGCAGTCCGGTTTCCTGCGGTGAATACTTCGCTTTGGATCAACGCAAGCTTACCTTGACGCGTGCGTGTGTTTAAAGTACGTGTTGTTGTTCGTGTATCTCGTAGTTTTCGAGGGCAGCTGCGTTTAAATGGCTTTCTATCAAACCTCCATAACCGGATAAAGGAGGAGAGCGGAAGAGGAGGAGGCAAGGAGACGGGAGGGACGAGTGAAGGGGAACAGCGCCGCCCCGCGGATCGGGTTATTAATCAAATCCTCTAAAGTTACTTCATCGTAAAAGTCCTCGATGCAAGATCTTACCTTAGTGAAAGTTGAAATACAATGATTATAAAAAATAATTAATAGTGGAGAGAAGTTTCTCTGGAGGAAGAAGGGCAACCAGGAGGGAATCAAATCTCCAAACGAGACGACAACAACAACAAAAACATGTATTTGGGGTTTGAACCAAGGCTTCCTTTCTCTCCCCACAGCATCCATGATGTACCAGTATTTTGTGAAAATTGTCCCCACAATCTATGTGAAAACTGACGGAGAGGTGAGTTTATCTTCAAACCTCATGAACTGAGAAATGTTAATGTAAAACATTTAAAAAGACGTGTTTCCTTTTTATAGTTATACTTACAACCGTATCTGCAGTTGGTTATTTAAATTTAAACCTTCTTGTTTTTTAACCTGACTGAGTCTGCCGTCCCTCTCTCTTTTCCGCAGGTGGTAAAAACAAACCAGTTCTCGGTCACCAGACACGAGAAAGTGGCCAACGGGCTGATCGGAGACCAGGGCCTGCCGGGCGTGTTTGTCCTGTACGAGCTGTCGCCCATGATGGTCAAATTCACAGAGAAACACCGGTAGGACCCCACAGAGTCCAGACTGGTTTACTTAGATATTGAAGTTGGGTTGTAGTAGAAAAAAAAGTTACACATAGAATTTGTGAATTGAAAAAAGATCCCCGTCTTATCAGAAATAATCAAACAATACCACTTCTGAATGAAAGCGTTAAGTAATAATAATAATAATAATAAATGGCTGTCACACATGCGATTATTTGATGTTCATCACGCTGCTCATCTTGGTCACACGTGGCTCCTCAGCGCGGTGAAGGAAATGTCCTTTTAAAAGTGATCACTGAAGTGGTGTTCCCTCTCTTCCCGTTCAGATCCTTCACACACTTCCTGACGGGGGTTTGTGCGATCATCGGCGGCGTGTTCACAGGTCCGACGAGGCGCCGCACAATGAACCACGTTCAGGTGAAGCGGATGAAATGTGACTCTTCTTGCTGTTCTTCTTCTTCTCCTCCTGCAGTGGCCGGTCTGATCGACTCGCTCATCTACCACTCGGCTCGGGTCATCCAGAAGAAGATAGAGCTGGGCAAGGCTTCTTAACGACGACGCGCCCCCCCCCCCCCCCCCCCAAAACCGAGACACAGACACAATAGACACAGAAGAGGGAGGACGTGTCCTTCTGACGAGTGACGGACGTACAGAGAGACGATTCAAAGCAGCCATGCGTGTTTTTTTTTGTTCTTCCCTTTTTTGTGGTTGTGGATGAAAACCACTGCAGAGGGAAAAACTGCAGGAGTTTCCCCTTTTTTTTTTTTCTTAATTTTTCTGCTGATTTGATTTTGAGTTGAGAATCAACAGACTCTGTTCCTCATTTCCACTTCACTTCCTGCTTCAGCGGCGCTCGTGTCCGAGGACCCGGAGGACCGAGGGAGACTTTTAATGGAACACGTCACCCGGAATGTTGTTACCAGGACGACCTGATGGAGGGGGGACGAACGCACAACGAAAAGATCTCTCGACATAGTCAATATATTCAGACCGATCCGGTCATCATCTTTATTTTTGTCTTTGTCTTGTTGACAAAAGCACAGAAACCCTGAACGTCCCGTCCTCGTTGTGTCTGTTTTTAAGCCTTTAAATGCAGTGAACGGAAGTTTTGTTTTAAAGAAATACAAAAGAATAATTTCTGGATGACGTGTTCCTTTTTTAAAAAAAGACTTTCCATTTGAAAATGATTAGATTTATTTTTCTCCAAAAGAAACCACCATTGCCACAATTACCCCCCCTCACAGATCCTCTCGTGACCTTTTTTTCTTCTTTTTTTAAAATCTAACAACGTAATTGTGCCAAGACGACGCCCACTTTCTGCATGGCGACGAGCAGAGCTCTGATTGGCTGGTGTGTGTTTGCTGTATCTTCAATGGGTGTGTGGATGGAGACAAACTAACGTTCATGTTGAAGGATCAAATGAGCGCTGCACGTGTCGCAGGACCATCAGGCTGCTTTTAAACCGCACATTTGAGCGGGGGGGTGGGGGGGGGGGGGGGGGAGGGTCTGTTCGATTCCCGCCTCGCCGTATTAGAGCCAGATGTCTGCCTGTTCTTTTCTCTGCGGTGGCTGTTGTTTTAAAAGGTTGTGGGTTTTTTTTTTTTTTTTTTTTTTACTTGGAAGGTTCGTAACTACAGAGCAGAGTGTTTTTATTTTAATATGTCGGCAAAAAGGCGATTTACAGACGGAAACGCTCTTTTCTTCCCCGTCACGTTGCCACACTGGAAGTATTTGTGCGTTTAAGGAGGATTTCATTCCTGGTTATTTTCTGACTGAGCGTATAATGAGTTAGAGACGTTGGAAGGACAAAAGGTGTCTGAAGGCGCCGGATACGGTCGTTCCGCAGAGCAATTTAATGTTAAATAAGGAGGCAGCAAACCCACGACTTTCACCCGGGAGACCCGGAAGAACGAGCGTCTCAACTGTGAACTTAGTAACAAATTCCTTCAGTTAAGTTTAGGAACTTTTTAAATGGGTAATTCAAGTTTAAAACCTATTTAAAAAAAAATATATTTAAACCAAAATATGGACACACTAGTCTTATTCTCTCCTCACTGGTAGACAGAAGGGAGCACCAACCCACTGAACGTTCCTCCTGACCCCTGACCTCTGACCCCCGGAAGGTTAAATCAAGCTCACGAGTATTAAAGAAACACGTTGATGATCAGAAGTGTGAACGTCTCCTCTCGCTCGCTGTTTAAGATTCTGAAATGTGGATGAAAGTTCTGAATGAGTTCCAGTTGTTGCGCCTTGTGTGTGTTTGTGTGTGTGTGTGTGTGTGCGAGTGAAAGGCAAATGTATTTATATTTTGATTGTCCTAAAGCCGTTTTTAAAATGACGGACAATAAATGCTGAATACACCAGCTTCACCCGTCCGCCTGGTCTTGTCTCAGCTTCACATTACATGTCATTCAGCCAACGCTTTTATCCAGAGAGACTTACAATAAGTGCATTTCAACCAAAGGGACACAAACTCAAAGAACAAGAAACAAAGTGCTATTTCATCACATAAGCCGATTTACAACTTGTTATGAATAAGATATTATTCTTATTATTACGCGGAGGGAGGACGTAGCGTAAGCGTTATGAATACAGCTGTTATGTTCTCTTGTTTCCTCTAAATAAAACTCGTGAAATAGTGCAATGGGTAATATTTATGTAATATGATATACAATTGAGATAATCTATAAATATATATAGATTCATACATGCAGGATATTTTGACAATGGTCCGAAGCCACATATTTAACTCTGTTATATTTGATCTTATTTTTTTCCCGTTGAAATAAGAGTCCTGCAAATGAAACCCCTTGTTGCATAACTTTGATTTGTTGCGTTACATCTGGTGGCCACAAGGGGGCGAGCGTGTACTTCAAAGTTCCCCCTGTTTTAAACGATGGTCCCCACACCGACACAGCCAGGCACACAGAACATCTGCATAGAATTACTCCGGCCTGAGTAACTTCCCGTGTGTGTGTGTGTGTGTGTTAAATACTGGAAGTGATCTGGTCTGCGTATCGCATTAAATCCATCACATGAAGACCTCCTCAGGGACCTTTCTGGCCTTTTAGATGCCTCCAAAGGACCTTCAGTAAACAAGCCCAAGAGAGAGAAAATGGTCTGTTTCTACGAGGTTCTTCCTCGGTTCCAACGGGTCGGGTCCTAGAAAAAATATGAGATGCATATAAGAAATAGTCTTGATTTTGAGATTTCAATCTCAAAGACGTGGAGTTGGGGAGAATCGGGGGAGGGGGGGGGACACAAGGAAAGAATAAGCAAGTATATGAGAAGGAGAGTTTCTGTGTCGGTTGTGTGTCGTCGAGTTCAGTCGGGTTTGCTCGGTTTTAAGGGTCTATTTTCTGGACCTTGAATTGGAGGGTTTGAGGATTTTGGGGGGATCTCAGGTCTTTAGTTTGAGTTTGAGGTTGTAAAAGTCTTTGTTCTATAGAATTAGAGTTGAGATTTAATTTGACGTTTAGGACTGAGGTTTATTTAGAGGGAACAATATTTTATCTTTGGTTTATGGTCCAAGTCAGGACTTGAAGCTGAGGTTTAAGGAGGCTTGCTCTAGTTGGGAGGGGAAATTCCTAAAGTTTGAGAACCGTCGCTTTGGAGACTCGTTGGAAACGTTGAAGCCCCGCCCACCCCCTTACCTGCCAGACGACGAGGATGATGGGCAGCTGCTCCTCACAGACCTCGTTCCCCCACTGGGCCACCTTGAGTCCAGTTAGCTTAATGCTAAGCTAATGTGACGCATGAACTCCAACATCTAGCACTGAAAAGACAACGTCTTCATGATGAAAGGAAAGTCAACTTTAACGTTAAGTGTGTTTCCACCCGGGAGCTTGCTGTTTGGGTGGGAATTACACAACTGTACAGCAACAGAACTGGAAAAACATTATCATGACAGGAGCCTCCCTTTGCATCCAACACACACACACATACTTATCTTACTTTGACGCCACACAAACTGACATTTGACTGGAACTGTTGCTCAACATTATCAGAAACCAGAAATATTCCTCTCCACCTCACAAGTATAGTTTTTTTTAAAACGGACAGATTCAGGTTTGTGTGTGCGTGTGTCTGTGTGTCTGTGTGTGTATGTGTGTGTGTGTTTGTGTTAATAGCGGTCGCGTGTCGCGGTCAGTTTGAACTGAAGCAATTAAAAACATTTGTTTCTGTCTGCAGGGAACCGAATCCTCGACGGAAGGAGAACACATGAAGGCTTGTAACCGGCGGGTTTGAAGCGTGTCTCATCACGCCGCAAGGCCTCAGCCGTCATCCCCAACCCCCCAAAAACCTGATGACTACAGCCCGTCCCCTCGACCTCTGTGGCTATGAAGTTACTCCAGCACGTTTGTTCCTCTCCCCGCGCTCCCCCCTCATGATGCTGAAATACACAGCATTGGCGTGATTTTTTTCGGGAGTACTTCCCGCTCGCCGGGAGCCTCATTTTGGCTCCCCGGACGTACTTACTGGACCCGATGAATAAACGAACGAGATAAAATCCCAAGTAACTGTGGAACAAGTCCAACGCGCGAGCGCAGCGCTGCTCCTCAGCATCGCTTATCGTCTGCCGAGGTTTAAGTGGTTCCGTTCGGAGGTTCCGTTGGGGTGCGGTCGCATAACTTCACTATCTCCACTTAACTCGCAAGTATTCATAAGTCATAGTCGGATCGACCCGTTGGAACCCATCGACCCTTCTGAGCATCACTGGGCCCCTCGTGGGTGTCGGCTACGTGTGTGTGTGTGTGTGTGTGTTAGCACACTTACCCAGCTACTTCCTGTCTCTGGATTATGATGCCATCGGCTTGGATCTACCAGCTACGGATGTTAGTTTAAGGATTTACACACACAGGGGACCCCTCACACACGTGGACACACACACACGAACACACACACACACACACCGGCTGAATGGGGACAAAAGGAAAACACGTAGTCAGTTGTTCTGTTGGCCAGATGTGTTGGTTTATGAATCAGAACCAGTGAGTGGGTTCATGACTCAGAAAGCAGCTTCTACTACAGATTTAAATGTGGAGATTTACATTTTTATTGAACAACACTGGTATGTAACCATGTTTAACGTGTGGCTCAGGCTCAAAAATAATAAACACAATTACAACAAAGAAGTCAAACTGATGAATCGGTCCCACCCAACAAACTCACTGTAAATGCCTTTAAATGCCTTATTGACCCCCGGTGTCTGAATAAAAGGAGGAAACAGGGAGCAGGAGGCTTGTGAAAGGGTTTTAAACGTCCAGAGATGAACTTCCTGTGCTGATTTCCTCTGCCAGCCAGATGCAGACGGTACTTCCCTCGGAGGACGAACAGATGGATTTGACTCACCGAACCGTCTGAAGCTACAAAACGGAAAATATAAAACACATCAAATCCACCGTCACTTGAATCCGATTCTTTTTATTTTTTGCCTCTGACCACAGTGACTCACTCTGAGCTCACGGATGATCCGGTTGGAGTGTTTAAATCTCAGCTTCATGGACGTAGAGGTGGTCTGGCACGTGTTAAAAGCTTCAGCTTCTCTCGTCTTTCTGTCATGTGGCTCATCAGCAGCAGTTCCGGAAGCTCATTCTTCTAGAGCGCCTTCTCAGCCCGCGAGATACTTACAAAATGATCAAGTCGAAATGATGCCAGCAGGACGGGCCAACGGGGGGAAGAGGGGCGCTAGTGGTGACCAACCTCCGCATAGCGAGCTAATTAGCGTTAGCATTTGTTTTGAGCTTTGAACCTGTTGGTGCCGCTAACCGACAGGTCAGCGGGTATTTATCCTTTGAGGACCATGAAGTTGTGAACCAAATCCAATCTGATTACTGTTGGGCTATTTTGCCCTAAACTGGTGCACCAACCGATTGGTCACCACTTTTTTTTATCTGACTGTCCAAAAAGCCAATATGTAAACAAGAAAAGCAATAAATTCCCTCGGCGGTCGTTGCATCTGGCTCTGGCGAGGCCGTGATGGCAGTGCCTAACGTGTCCCAGGATGCATTGCGCGCAGGCTCCTGGCCCTCGGCGGGACTATCGGACGGCCTCGACCTCCCTCAGACGCACGCCGCTCCGAGGGTCGCTCAGGACGAGTCGTGCTACGGTCAGCTAGCGAAACCCCGCCTAAGGTTCAGGCACCCGCGACAGTGACGGCTGAAGGTCCTGCGTCCGTTGGAATTTGCGTCCCTCTGTCTTTGTGGGGTTGAAGTGTAACATTATGTCGGTGATTACACAGCGTTTCTGTTTGATAACAGTGTCAGACGTCTGTCTTCGGCCCGGTTCGATCGTTTTGTAGTCGTTTTGTGTGAGATGGGTTACACCCTGGCCGCGGGCTTGTAATCACAATCACAGATGAGGACTATTAGAGTCGGGGGTGAGTGTGTGATTTCTGCGGTCCGAGGCTCGTCTTGTTGTGGAGGAGCTGAAGGCAGCAGGCGAGTCGGTGACTCAGCTCACACGAGGGGAATTCAGGCCTTTTTCCAAAACCAAATAAATCATCAAGTTCCTCATTTAACAGCCTTTATATAAATATTAATATCCAGTATTCAGTGTCTGCCCGGCTGCGGTCAGACTGCTGACCAAAGCTTTTTTTTTTTTTTTTCCAAGTCCGCATTCGTAATGTTGACAAACATGGGGGGGTTTTCCTGAAGAGTCTCTAACACTCACGCATGTCCGAGGCCCTTTTCAGGACTGCAATTTGGCTGCAATGATTTCTGCATTCGTCTGGAAGCGAGTCTGGTGGTGATGATGATGTTGTAGAGGCCACATTGGGACATTTCACAAACCATGTCCAAAGGACACG
Organism: Apeltes quadracus; assembly: GCA_021346845.1. Lineage (NCBI taxonomy): Eukaryota > Metazoa > Chordata > Actinopteri > Perciformes > Gasterosteidae > Apeltes > Apeltes quadracus. The sequence continues at coordinate 16,676,697 of CM037933.1, read as the reverse complement.
TCCTCCCAACCGAGACAGAAACCCGGAGACCAAAACAACAGTTTAAGGCCCCGATGACATCGTCCTCTCCTACCTGAGGTCCTTTTTCTGTTAATCTCCAGCATTCAAAAGTTGGTTAACTCTTAAAAAATGACAATGCCAAAACCAATGCCCTTAAAATGACATTCCCTTTAAACCAAACATTTCCTTAATATATACAACACAATATGAAATATGTTGATGATCATTCATAAGTTGGACTCATGTACTCATCAAGAATCAGAGGGAATAAGGGTCAAGAGAAATCGCAGACCGAGACAAAGAAAAGAAGAAGAAGCGGAAAACCGATGACGGATGACCAGACAAACGGCGAAGAATAAGACGGACCAAATGTGCATTTAATAATGGCTGAGAGCTCCTCTTCTGGAAAGCATGAAGTTGAAAAAAAAGATGAAAAAATGCCCTCCCAACCCACATGGCTGCCGCTGTTGTTCAGCTCGACGCTTGTCTCTGGCCACAGCTCCAACTCTGACCATGAAATGTACTGCAATGTACTCCAACTCATGTATGTACTGCAATGGGGACAAAGCTTCATTTCCTGCTTGAAGGAGGCAGACGTGTCAGCGTCAGTGCTGTGATGGGTCACGTTAATATCCAACATCGTCGGATTTACTTTACGGGCCCGGGGCGTTTTAACGGTCGACCCGCGACATGTTTAACTGCAAACATCCTGAAATTAAAAAAAAAGGAAAAAAACGTCCCTGTCTGTGGCACCGAGGGCGGAGTCGGACATGTTGTCCACAGCTGCAACCCGTTCTTATTCCCATATGTATGATGCAGCTATACCGTAGTCTGTATTTATGAGCAAAGCCGTGCGTGGTCTCTCTGCCCACAAAGCAGTCTGGGAATCCAACAATGTCACAAACCCTTGAAAAGTCACCACAACAATGAAACAAAAACGGAAACATTTGCTTTGTGTTTTGAGATGTGGACGTTTTACCAGGATTATTATGAGCTTCACTAAGAAACACAGAGGTGGGCTTGTTTAGTGTCAGGGGCTGTGTGTGTGTGTGTGTGTGTGTGTGTGTGTGTGTGTGTGTGTGTGTGTGTGTGTGTGTGTGTGTGCGTGCGTGTGAGGGAGTGGACGGGGCGGGGGAGGGTTAAGTGTGTCTGTTGGTCACACCTCTAAACTGACTCAACTGTGTGGTTAATTAAAGATTGAATGAATGAAGTGAAGATTTAAGAAGCGTGTAATCTGGCTCCTGAAATCTGTCCTGCGAACAAAGTGAAAAAATGATCACTCAATCGGTTGAGAAGTGTTTATTACGGTTAACACGTCATACACCTATTTGCAGCTGCTCAAAACACACCTTTAGCTGTCTTTTCTTTCCTTTCAGGGTTTAAAGGCCCTGTTGACCTGTTGCCTCTGTAGCTGGACTGCGGGGGGGTGGGGGCCACTGGTTGTGCCGGTGAGGGTTTTGATGTGGGACGGGACAAGGTGGTGGAGCGACATCGTACCCACAGAGGTCAGGGCTGCGGGCCTGTCGTCAATGGGTTTTTTGGGGGGGGTTGGGGACGCATGGCTGGGGCCTTGAAGCAGGCTGGTACGTGCCGCGTCTCCAGGGAGGTGTTAAAAATGTCTGCTCGCACCGGAGAGTGACTTTTAAGCAACGTGTTGAAAGTGTGATGTAGGGAAAGAGGGGGGGAGGGGAAGAGAGCGGGGCTCCTTCCCTGCTGAGTTGGAGGAAGGGGATCTGGTGGTCTGGAGTGGGTGGATGGGCTCACGGGGGGATGGGGTCTGGCCTGTCCCATCGTGGATTCGGATGAATCCATAGATACTCAATCAACCTTCATATGAATGTGTTTGTTATGCACTGTGGTCCGAAGCATGCAAGGACAATCATTGGGATGCGCCTGCACACTATGGTGGAGACCCTCCGAGGTCAAAGAAAGGTCCTATGAAGTTAGCATCGTGCTAAAACAAATCCACTGGTAAAAAGCTAGCCAACTGCCTTTCAAAACTATGACAAAAAAATAAACGATTGTTTTATCACGGGGAAAATAGCCCCCTACATTTTCTACATTGTCACACGTTGTTTGTTTGTTTGAATGCAGCTAACTAACTTTCACAGCTTTAGCTAACTTAACTATTGAGAATGAGAACATACGTCACGATTTGGGAGGGGTCTGAGCCTGGCAGCTAACTAACTAGCAGCCTAGGCTAAGAGAAGAAAATTATTAATATACTTAACGTTACCAAAAATGAATAATAAAATAATAACATACACGTGTTAAGGGATATATTGGTAATGGATATTAAAAAATAACGTTATGATAGGTGTCTGTGACGCGTGAATAAATATCGTGCTTCACGGACGGATTGGGTTGGCTGGATAGGGACACGGTGAGACACCTGGTGGGCGGACCCACAATCCTGCAGGTAATACCGTGAAACAACGCCTACAGGGCGCGCCCGCAATGCAAAACAATCGCTCCCTGGTTTACCATACGGATGCTACATCGTGGAAAGTACCGTTAATACCGTCTTAATACCGCGTCCGTCCCGACTGGTGACAACAAGCCTGGTGTTATTAAAAAGGGTAAGAAATGGCTTGATGCATTTCTGTGCTTTAAGACAGAGTGAATGTCATTTAAATCCAGTATTTTATCACGCAGGCTACCTGAAGACGAATCGTGTAACGTTAATATACATTCAAATTACCTTGAACGTTAATTATTAAATTAAATTAAAATTAACGCGAATTTCGCAAAGCGCTTTCACGCAATGTTGCCTTGAAGAAGAACGTTAACTTTGTCCAAATGTCCGCTCGTCGCTTATTGAATTAACCGTATTCTCAAAAGACGAGCTTTGTTATGCTAGGTAACGTTAGCTAACAGAGCTAGCGGGCAGTTAACGGTGATCTTAATCTGTAACAACAAGTTCCTGCTAAATTAAGGACATTATGTTTTAACATCATAAATAAACCGTGAGGAAAATGACCCAATGGTCTTCATCTGCTCTCCCACGAGCATGTTAGTGCGTTTTGTGCTTAATGTTAACGGTGAAAGTAAAAGTGGACTTTTAAGCAGCCATTTTACTGGCGCATGCGCAGTTCCGTTACCTGCCGCCGTCTGGAGATGAATTAGACCGCTTTGCTAGGTTGACCTATTGATGCTGATAAACACACGCATCGTGTTTCGGAGTCATGCTATTTTTAGTAATAAAAGGAAAGTGCAGGAGGTTAAAGCTGCATTGCATTGTTTGACCGCAGGACCAGCGATGGCGGCCCGCAGGTCCAAGCTGCCTCCGGTGTGGGAGGCCATCGATTATGCGGCCAGGGGCATCGACAAGACAGCGGAATTGGAAGTGAAGTACATCAACTCCTTTAAAGGTATATGTTTTTTTTTATTTTTATTTTTATTTTTTTAAATGTACCCCTGACCAGATGGTTGTCTTTGTTGGAATGTCGATTCAATTGGACCCACACAAAGTTGGATTCCATTGTTACATTAATGTCCTGTGGTTATTGTGTTAAAAGAAAGGTTGCTACCTGCAGCTTCTGGGGAAGTTAAAGACATTCATGTGAAGCTTTTTCCACGACGATGATGCAACGTTGTGTTTGTGTTTCCCCAGGTCGAGGCGTGTTTGCCAAGGCTCCTTTCCAAAAAGGAGACTTTGTGGTGGAATATAGAGGGGCGTTAATAAGCTCCGAAGAATCTCAGAGGAGAAGATCGATATATCACGCCAGATGCTCTGTCTTCATGATTGATTTCTACTGCAGAAAAAAGGCCTGGTGGTAAGAAGATTTACAATAACTACAGACACACGCTGTGTATCCTGTGCTATATCAGAACAGTCCAGATATGATCAAAAGCCCTTTGTGTTTAAAGCTGGGCTTTGTTTCCCAGAAATCACCTTTTGAAAGAGAGACTCAACCTTTCATCTGTGATTTGTTATCGTTTTGAAGTGTTGACGCAGCTCAAGAAGATGGCAGCCTGGGAAGGCTGGTCAACGATGACCTTTACCATCCCAACTGCAAGATGAAGAAGGTCATAACCGATGGAAAGCCACACCTCGTTCTCTTTGCGCTGCGGGACATCGCCGCCGGGGACGAGATAGCTTATGAATATCGAGGAAAATACTGTCCATGGAGGAAACCGGTGAGTGCTGGTGAAACCTCATTAATCATGCCTATTTGCCCAAATCTAAACGGCTGAATGACACAGTGTTTATACGGGCAATATTTTATAACCCTTACATGTCCACGCGTAGTGTTCCATGTGATATTACATAATACCTCTACCGTATTCATGTTTGTAGTAAAGTGTCTTTAGCTGACCGTGGATTTGTCTTCTTTTGTCTATTGCACAGCTCACAGTTATTAAACAAATAAAACTGTACAGCTCAGGTTTACTAATTTTAGACACCCAAGCATCAGGCTGTCTGGGTCAGCAAACAGAATCATAACGTTATAGCTATTTTATACCGGTTTTTCATTATGCAGATTAAAGTATATGGAGACAATATTGTTTATGGTCGTGGTCTTCAACCAATCAGCGGTGTGTTCTTTCGACCATTTTGTTGTTTTTATCATATTAGTTATTGATATGAATAACTGACAAACTCTGAAAGTGAGAAAAATGCATCCATCTTTCAAATTCTACAGGGATCGGATGGACCAGAACATCGTCTTCCAATGGAAATATTATGGTCAGATATCTTCGTTCAGCATCGTCTTGCCCTGGTTTTTATCCGTTGCAAAATCTAAGCTTTTCTTTTGGATACTTTTAGACTCTGAGTTTTGTCTCTGAAGTTGACCTCGCCGAAGAGGAGCCGGATTCTGCTCCACAGCGAGGAGGCCCAAAGGCAGAGAGGTAACCACCACTCGTAATGTAGATGAGTGATGTGAGCTGTAACCCCCCCCCCCCAAGTTGTTTCTGATTCAGACGATCATTCTGACCATCACGTGGACGACTGTCCTCTGTTCACTCAGGAGGAGGATTCTGGTGACTTTGACTTGAGGCGGTGATCCTGATGGACGTCGCCACCAACTGAACGATGGATCCTCCAACTTTCCCCCCCAGGCGTCGAGAAACTGTTCACCAACCAGCAAGACGTCTGGCTCCTGCAGTTTGGCCTCGGTTTTACCAGAAGCCGAAGGAAGCCACCGGCACACCCATCCTTCTCCGTCTCAAACAGAGAGCTGGAGGGAAACCACCTCCCAGGGGACCGTTCGGGACCACGTCGCGCTCGCCGGCTCCACACACCTGGTGCGATTGGCGAAACACCCACAAGACACTGCGTCAAACGGCCCGGGGAGCGTTTCCAAGGCGCGTTGAGCGCGACACGCTCAGACGGATTGACCAGAGCAGCACTCGCGAGTTGCACGCTCTGCACAAGGCAAATTGGGAACAGCTGGTGGATTTCAGAAGTGTGCCTTCAGCGCCCCACCCAGAGGCGGAGCTCTGGGGTCAGCTGATCATCATGTTTCTACAGCAGCTCTGAGTGGACAGAAACAAGCTGTCATTATTTCATTTTCCCTTATATTTACTCTCTTTGTATATGTGTGTTAAAAAAACAACAGTACCTGTCAAGAGTTTAAGTCATGGAATCAAAAAGTATAACAACTTTTTATCTTTGGTTTTTGGACTTTAAAGTTGGAACAGCCCTTTTAAATCTCTCCAGCTTACAGCTGTTGGGACGCCACGTCAGTGGATCTGCGCTGTGTGTGTGTGCAGGACGGCCGGGGGGGTTTAAAGAGCTCCGTTCGGTCCGTATCCCGTTGTCAGACCTGCACACAGATGTGTAACGTACAGAATCAAAGGGCCCCTTCGGCTCTCACTGGTTCCTCGCCGTAAATCCCGGGGCATCCAATCAAAACTCTCGGCAGTAGCACGGGATGGTTCATCTCACATGATGAGTGAGGAAGCTCGTTTTGTCTCTGCCAAAATGTAATGTTGGAATAAGTGTATAAAGATAAAAGGGTTATTTTTAGTTGTGTTTTTGCTGCAAGTCACGGCTGGTAATAAACATAAGTAATTAACTACACAGTTCATGACTGTGACCTCGCTTCTTTTTACCCCGACTGGCTTGTTTTAATCCTCTTACATTGTATCTTTACCAGATCGAAAGTACTCTAAAATGTCAGAGCCCTTATTGTCTTATTGACCATATGAAGATCCTTGTAGCTGTAAATAAACTCAATAGTTGCTAAAAGTAAAGCGGATCCCTTAATTTGAGCGGTGAACACGATGACGGAGGACATCTGTCTAGGAAGTCAGGTGTGCAACCTGTGACGACCTCTGACCCATATTCCTTTAATTTATCCCTCTTCAGCTGCAGCTGCACATTCCATTCCCGAAATAGAGCGAGTGTTGCATTTCATCCCGGCTGCGTTACGTAGATCGTGTCCCCGCGGTGATGACACGGCCACACATTTCACTCTACAGGCCGGCCCAGCGAGGCACGTGGAGGGAGGGGCAGGGGGGGGGGCAACCGGCGGAAACATTGGCGCCGTCTCTGCCGAAGCATGTGCCCGGGAGTAAACCCGGGATCAAAGGACTTTTCCCTCCAGGATTAATCATCAAAGATCTCTGGCGCGATGTGGAGCGGCTGAGTGACGCGGGCACCTCGCCCGGGGGGACGCAAAGACGACTCCCACCAAGCAACTGATCACCCAGTGAACCTGAAGGAGGAGGAGACGGGTTCTTGGGTTCAGTCCCTGTTCTCTCTGTGTGTGTGTGTGTGTGTGTGCGTGTGTGTGTGTGTGTGTGTGTGTGTGTCTGTGGTTGCAGCAGCAGCAACAGTTTGCCGCCAAATATGGCAAAAGGAGACGAGTGGCCAAAAGGCTGCGCTGTGTTCCCTTGGTCCTGCGGCCCGTCAGCGTGTCTTCACTGGCATCAGCTGATGGACACATTTTTCGCCTTCAACATTGTGCCTAAAGGCAGTAATTCAGGATAAGGCGAGCACCGAAGCTTAAGAAGCAGTTACTGCGTGATGGAATCATCCCCCTGTGATACCGGCCGTGAAAACAACCTTCCTCTGAGTTGCTTCCATGTCAGCAATTGGGAACAACATGCTGTGTGGTTATTGCATGATGTTTATTTGGAAATGGTCTGGTCCGTTTAGAGTCAAATAAAGTTTACCGTGATCGACGGGTCACTACGTCACTCATCCCTCTAAAAATGGAAGCTGTTCACTGGTCGCCAACAAAATCGATCGTAATCCACCTGCAATCAGCACGTTTTTATAGAAAAACACAATTAAAAGAATGTCTCACTCTATGAACGATGAAAAACAAGGTTGAAAAATGATTTAGATGGGATATTCCTTTCTTCACGTGTTTCTGTAGGAAAACACAGAGACAATTATGAGTGACCTTTCCTAATATGTGGCATGAAACTTTGTATGAGGACCATAATATCTGATCGCTTAATAGGCCTACTCTGTTTCCACTGCGTGTCCTCTCTGTCCCCATAACTCTTAAGATGGAGCTGAAATCTGAATGATTAAGTTGAAAATGCATCAAAGCAGGCAGAAAAAAAGCACAGCCTGATCGGAACAATCTGCTCAAATGATCAAACGCACAAATACTTAGAAACAAATGGAGATAAATTCATTTATTTCTGCTTCTTTCTGACAGTGCTAAAAATAAAGTCCTCCGGTTACACCACTCCACCACTTTAGCCCTGATCTCCCGCCATGTTTCCTCCTCCTCCAGTTCCTAGAATTGAGCTTTCAGGGAACGTCGGGATCGCCGACGAGCTGCCAACTCCCGAAAGCGTGCTTCTCCCGTCTCCCGTCTCTCCGCAGTAGTAGTCCACGTGTGAGAGACGCTGGATCGGTCCCCTCGTTGGGCTTCCTGGTTGGTTCACGGCCTCGCCGGCCGGTGACACGCCCGTCTGTCGTCGCCTCATGTGCCCTCTAGAGCCTCTACGCTTCCAACCGGTCGATACGCATTTATTTCAGAGAGGCCTCGTCTACATCTGTCTCTCATCACCATTTTTTGTTCCAGAGAACCAAGCGCTTAGAGAATAGCTGGTTAGAGAGCAGAACGTCTGCAGCTGAAGAGCCAGGAGGTGGTGGAGACCAAACCAGAGCTAAAAGGGGGGTCACATTGGACTGTGTGTGTGAATAGGAAGCTGTTAGTAGTTATAGTAGTAGTTCGATAGTCGAACAAGACTTTTTAAAAACGGTTCACTTCTCACAGCTATGGCCATTTTCTAAAAAGTTAATGCCACAATAAACAGGCGTAGAGTTTCCTCACTTGATTGTGACATTAAAATGTCCTCGAGCTTCTTCCTTAAATATTATAATAACCGACCGGGGAAAAGGGCATGTGATGAGCCACTGGTTGGGGGGGTTCCCGGCGCTGAACGGGTGTTTGGGTCGCACAAAGGAGCGTCTGTGGTTGTGTGTTCGCAGGCCTGCGAGGGATTAACTCCGGCTCAATAGCACAGTGTGTTTTGTTAATGTGTAGGTGCACGACTGTACCGTGAGGGGGTACCGGCCACTCGGCAGAAAGCACCAGTCGGCCTCCATAAACCACACTAATATGAGAAACATGCCCCTCAAGGGTATTTTGCATCCCAGCTATTCCTATAGAAGTCTATGGCGAACATTGTAAACGTGAGTTTATGGTCTCAATCTCTAGTTTCAAGTCTTCTTCAATGCAGCAGGATGTTCATTTGGTGAATTATGGTCCTTTTAGAGTCAAACAGACCATAAAGTAGAGTGGGCGGGGCTACACAGTGATTGACAGGCCGCTACCTCGCCGCTCATGTTCGAACCTTGTGTCACTTCTGGTTCCAAACAAAGGGGTGACTCCGCAGTAACTACCGTTACTTCTTATACAGTCAATGTGGTGTTATCAAAATAACCAGATTGGGAAGCGTGTGCTAAGCATTTTTGCCCTGCACGCTTTCTCACACTCGCAACACTCGTGGTCCAGAACGTCCGACACCTTTTTATTATAACGGTAGAAAGAGGAAGAGGAGAAAAGAGGCGCTAGCAGGGGCGATGGAGGCCTCTTCCTCTTCCTGCCTTTCCTGTTGCATGAATGAGCAAGTTTCTGGCAAACTGAATGGAGAAGTGGTGTGTGTGTGTGTGTGTGTGTGTGTGTGTGTGTGTGTGTGTGTGTGTGTGTCAGCCTGAGGTCTCTCGTCATTCATGAGTTTCATTCGAAGACGAGGGACTTTGGTGGTGCCTTGCCTTAGCGCCCGGTCAGACCATGAACTGGACATTTGGGTTTTTTATCATGTAAAACATCTTACACAATCTCCTTGTACTGGATGCATTGGAACATTTTTTTAGATGTCTCAAGCTGCATCCTGATGTGCAGGGGCCACATGGGTGGGTGAATGATGACATGTAGCATAAAAGCGCCATGTAGATCGTACGTCGATACAATTCAAGTTTAAAGGTCAAATGTATTCAAAACTTTAGTTCATCCTGTCTGAAAAGGAGACAATCCCTTAATCATCCTCCTCCTATCAGCAACGTGAGCAGCTTGATGCTTACTATTGCCCAACTCAGTTAAACATTGCAGCAATCCACACGTAGTTTGTTGTAACGCTCACATTCATAGATCAATTTTCACAGGAGGAGTAATGGCGATAAAGATCTGCTCGATTTCTACATAACCGGCAATAGTAAACTTAACACTGCAGCTTCCTCGCGGCTCTTAAAGGGCCAGCGCGGCCTCTGAGGCCCCTGAAGCTGAGCGCCATTCCGCTTTATGGTCTGTTTGACTCCGGATGGACCGTCACTTACCGAAGGACCATCATGCTGCAAGAAAAGAAGAGTTGAAACTATAGATTGACCATAAACTCAATGTTTACAATGTTGAGTGTCAATGAATCGAGCCACTTCTTATTATTTAAAGTACAAGTACAACAAACGGAGCCATTTGAAGCCGCGTCCCTCGCTTCTTTCTGTTTCTTTGAGCCTACTTATTTCACCCGCCAGGATTTGTCTCTGCAGAATGGAACTCCGGTCCGTCTCCCAGCTGTTGAGATGTTTCCCTGTGCGCCGGATGAAGCTGCAGCCTCTGCCGATGGGTATCGATGAACGAGGGCCCGCCGGTCGATTACACGTCGCCTAGAAACCGCACGGCTGCCAGAAAGCGCACCGGCGCGTCGTTAATCAGAGCGGCGGGGAGGCGTCGTCCTGTGGACCTCGAGGTTCTTTCTTCCAGGCCGATCGTTCTGTGAGGCCGCCGGCAAGACGCCTTATTGGTTACCATGGTTACGTGTGTAGCCGAGACACCAGAAGCTTGGTGGTGCACTCAGTCACACGCACGCACACACACACACACACACACACGTGTAACAGTCATGTAAGGTGTTGTTACCGTGTGTTTCAAGGAAAAAAGACTTTCTCTAACGTTTCCCTACACAAACAGAAGTTACAGTCATTCTGATCCCCGGTGAGTTTGTGCGTGTGCGTGTGTGTGAGAAGGAAGTGAAATGTCTCTGTGGAGTCAAGTGATAGTGTATGTTGGTGTGTGATCAGATACTCACATATTGCAGGATGCTTTCTTATCAATGAGCTTGTGTGTGTGAGTGTGTGACGTGCAGTGTGTGTGCGTGTGGGATGTGTGTGTGTATCAGGACTGCAGGTTGTTGTTTCTGATAGCACTCGGGGATGAACAGTGGGCTTCTGTTTTCCAATGATTGTCAGTCAGGATTCACTTATCCGTCCTGACACAGCAGGCAACTGATTACACGCACACACACACACACACACACACACACGCGCGAGCAACTGATTTCCCTTCTGTTGAAACACAGACGTATGAAACTGTCCCTCAGCAGGACGTTAAGAAGGTTGCCATTAGTAACACAATGGCATTCTTACAGTAAGACAAAAGTAAAACAACTTGTCCTCCATCAAACTTAAACTTCTACGAGCCATAAATCAATAAAATATCACACAAATCTTTATTTATTACGTAATTTGGCTGACGCTTTTATCTAAAGCGACTTACAAGAAGTCATTTTTAACAATTTATATATAAATACATTTTACAAAATTGATTCATTGCAAAGTCACTTTGAGCTCAAGTTTGCTTCGACCCGTCACTTAATTAACCTAAAACACGCTTTCAATTGACTGAAAGATTATTCCACACTCTTTAATAAAGCATTCACGCAGTACACTTTCTATCTCTCTCTGAGGACTGCATTTATTATAAATATACTTTTTTATGAAAAAAGCTATGAGGTTAACAAAGGTCACCGCGCCGCGTCCGTCGCCATGGTGACCTTCTCTCAACAGACGCTGCGTCTGTATACATTTATTAAACGTATAAAAGCAGTGGACGTAACTCATATAATCATTTAAGACATTTAAGCGACATCACTCAGTATTTCGCCTGAGGGCCTCCAACGAAAGTCTTCTGCACAACTTGGGAGTTCTTTTCTAACACTTTCTATGTTTAAGGAGTCTTTAGGGGCGTTTGGTCCTCACGAGGACATAAGGAACACACACCCACACACACACACACACACGCACACACACACACACACACACACACACACACACACACACACACACACACAAAGCCCTGGAGAAAGTGCAACAGGATGCTCTTTTAAATGTTCCTGGCAAAGCTGTGGTTACTCCCTTTGATGACTACCGCCAAGCACGCCGAGTCACACACACACACACAGGCGCACACATTGGTGCACATTGGCACACACACCACATGCAGGCGGGTTCCCAGAATGCCCCATGGCTGCTCTTCCTCCTCTTCTCGCTCCAGCAGCTCAGCGACGGACGGTTGCGTCGCTGAAAGTCCTCGAAGCACAAGAACTCCACCCGAAACCACAGAAGCCGTTAAAACCAGCGGCTGGAAGTCGGCCTCCGTTTGGTGTTTTTGTTGCAATGTCCTTTTTTTTCTTCTTCTGGCTGCAATGAGGCGTTCAGATATTTCCACAATATAGATTTAAAAAAAAAGAGTAACTGTCGGAATTTGGTTTCAAGTTGAATTTAAATCGTGGAGTTTGGAATACAACACACAACATTTCTGATCGTATTTGAAAGGACGAAGCACCACCGAAGTCTCAAATTTGTTCTTTTAATATTCTGCCATAAAATAGGACAAACGTATTATTGGTTATCTGTTAATGATGTTGTGAATATTGTAGTTAAAATAAATATGTTTTTTTATGTACATTTATTGGCGTCTACTATCATCTTCTGCTGTTTTGCCTTGTGGACTAAAGTGGTAGCGTCTCTGATTCCCTGCAAAAGTACAGTTCACCAGCATCATCACCTTCGTACCTGCTCCCCCTGTGACCTCACACGTGACCCCACACGTGACCCCACACGTGACCGTGCGCCTTTTGTTTGGTTACAATGAGCTCGCTGTAGAACAACCTCCCTGCAGCACTGTGTGTGTGTGTGTGTGTGCGTGTGTGCGTGTGTGTGTGTGGGTGTGTGTGAAGGTCTGTCATTACACACTTTGGTGAGATCATGTGGTGATGCTTTTTAGAGCTGTAATTTCAGAGGAATGAAGGGAAGAGGAGGATGAGTCTCCCTGGGGCAATTATGACAGAAAACGTCCCTCTCATTCTATTTTCACTCTATTTCTTCTCCCTCAAAGCCGGAAAGTTGTCCTTTAGAAGTCAGCCTGAATATCTTTGTAGCTGATGATTGTATCTATATACTTCTATATACATGCTATAGTAATCTACCATGGTAACCAATGATATTCAGTGCAAAAATATCTGATATTAAATTTCACGATGTCTTCAGGCCATTTGGTTGTGGTTGAAACAGGCAAAGCCGGTAAGTAAAATCGCATTAACGCATTCTTGCATCCTCATGCTAAGTTTTCCTGCATTTTACAACAAAAGTAAAGAAATTCTTAAATAAACCACAAAGACGGGGCATTTTGATTGACTCTCAACGGCTCTCAACATGGCAGCGCACTAGTGAACGGTTGCTACAGCTAACGGTGCTAGCAGCTAACGGCGTTTCCCTGAGAACCTCTGGTAACTACGTCCGCAGAGGAGGTGACTTCCTGCTCAGATGCATCTTTACACCGACAACAGACATTTGGCACTGTAATAAAACTCTGGATATTAAATGAATCTACTTTGAGTCTGACTGCTGAATAAAGACTCACTTTTCCTGTCACTCATTGGCACAACTAAGGCTCCGTTGTTGGAGCCGGCCCGAAAAAAACCTTCCCAGATAAAAGCTCTATTTACATCTCTATGGTCATTCAAGGAGGCCCAATCACATCTAAATGCAACACGGGGTCATTTAAATCTACATTTGAGTGTGTACTTTGCCGCCAAATCAAACGTTTGTTTCTCCGCAATGCTTTTGATACTGGGGTCATTTCTTTACAGCGCTTGTGGGGGGGGGGGGGGGGGGGGGGGTGGAGGGGGGGTATGGCTCACGGCACTTAAACCTGCAGCCATATCTGTGAGTTACATTTGTGTTGTCGTTTTTTCGTTTTTTTTTCTCCTCTCGTCCGAGAAGTTCTGGAGAATAATGCAAAGACGTTCATGTAAAGTTAAAAACAGCTCCGTTTATGTTGGGGGGGGGGGTCACAGGGGCCGTCTGTGGAGGCCGGCGCCGAGCGCTAGTGTAAACAGAGCTACACTCTGGAACGACCCCCCCACAAACAACACTGTGGACGTACTGTTCAAAACGAACCCCAGGGGGCCACTTAAGAGAATCCTCAAGGCTTTTCGGAAACAGCAAAAGAAACACAAATAGGTGAATAAACTCTTCATGAAGAGTAATTATATTTTTATCTGTAAACGTGTGCGATGAGGTCTGGATTTTCTGCCTCCCCCCCGGCCCCCCCATAAGAATGAATATCATACAACAACAGCTTTTCAGGCCCAAAGTGTCGCTCACAAAGGAGCAGCTCATAAGAGCCGTAGGCCTCCGGTGAAATGCTCATCAGCCCCTCGTCTGCGCCCCGCCGTGCACGCAGGTTTGCATGTGAAACAAATGGAGATGACGAGTGGACCCCCCCCCCCCCACCTCCAGACCCCCCCGCTGTGAGCCGCTCTCACATTCATGCCCGGTGATGCAATGTGATGCAAATGAGCTGCAAACGATTGCGAGGAACCTTCCCGTGCGTGTGTGGATTAAATAAAACAATAGTTTATTTTAACATTAGATGAACCAAACAATGAAACCAAAGACTTGATGTAATGTTGTGTTTTCATATTATATTTCGAGTTTCAAATAATAAGCTTACTCACAAATACAATAGTAGCTTTTTTAAATGCCAAAACCCAAAAGATTTTGATTTATTTTTTCAAGATTGTAATGGAACTCATCATCATATAAGAGATTGTGTCTTATTTTAGAAGTTACATATTTTGCATGAGTTCTACCACGACAGACACGTGTCACTTCCGCTTGTTAAATTAATGTTAATTTTTAAAATAAACTGTGATTCTCATAGGAAACAACTCAGGGAACGAAGCTACTTAATTTGAATCAGGAAGTTTCTGAAATGCTTAATTAGCTGTAGTCGACAAAAGGTGAGGAGTGTGGAGTAAGTTTGGGTAAAGATTGTTGTTTGGGTTCAAATGACCACGAAGTGGTGACCTTCAGACAAGTTACCTCATAAAATAAATGAAGAGAGACTCTGGTTTCACACGGAGAGGAGCAGAGGCCTGCTGGCTCTGTTTGGATAGACGAGGCGTTATTTCCCTCCATATCGATTTCATCTGCAATTTAAGCTTTTCTACCGATTCTCCAAATACCAAAAAGGGATGATTTAAAAATAAATGAATAAATAAAAAATGTCTCTCCATCTGCACCCAGCGGCCCCGAACCAGCCCTCCGACCAGAGATTGAGAATGAGCTCTAGTAATGAGCGGGAGCTTCTCAATCTTTTGTGCACGTGTGCGTGTGCGTGTGTGTGTGTGCGTGAGCTCATACTTTAGCTGTTGTTGGCTAATTAAAGCAGGCAGACAGACAGGCTGCCTGTCTGTCTGTCTGCACAGAGACACGCTACAGGATGAGGAGTCCTAATAAGGAGGAGAGCACCGTGATGGCCCACAAACACACACACACACACAAAGGTAATCCCATTCCCAGGCTGCCCCCCCCCACCGTGCTCAGGCTGTGCTTCCTATTAGCTTTCTTACTGTCATCTAAGTCACTCGGCCGGTCAACCAGTCAGTCGGTCAGTCAGTCAGCGGGTTGACCTTTGACCCCCGAGCCGAGCCATCGCACCTTTTAACCAGCTCTATTGGTCCTCGACCTTCATCGCACCTTCACACTCGCTTACGCAGAGTCGCCTTTTATACATATATCATGACCTATCGAACCTACCAAATGTTATTCCATCCTGTCCAGCAACTTGCGTGATTTCCGCCCTTTTTAAGCCTTTACATGAAATGACTTGGTTAGGCTTAAGGAAAGAGCGTTAAATATGTATTATTGTACATAATCGGCTGCTTTCATGATGCCCCACAGGTCTGACCAAAGCAAAAATAGATGTGTTTGGGCTGGGATTTGTGCAGGAGCAGTTTTACAGGATCCCCTGGGCCAGGAGGCCTGTCGGCACGCGGAGGTGACGCCAGGTCAGCCGGTCTGCCAGCAGGTGGCACATTAACCCACTTCTTCACATGCAGGTCCTCTTTGTGTGCAGAACCTTCTGCTGCTGTCAGAACGTCAGAAATGCAGTCAGAAATGCCCACTCCCGCTTCTCTGTTTGTAGAAATGTGGGGAGGATTTATTCTCAGGATAGTTTCCATGTGAGAGATTCCCAGCAAGGCTGTGTGCAGGAATAACAATAAACATGCAGGGTCTGTTTGTTTACATGTATGGTGACTAAAGGGATGGTGGGGGGGCAGTTTTAGCTTTACTTTACCAGCCTTTACCTAGACCTGCGTCCATTTCTACCATTTAACATGATTAAAAAGATACCGTTTAAAAATAAAGAAGCTGTTGTCATAGTACGTTTGTGCGTTATGTGCGTTAATTATTGAACATGAACATCCATGAAATACAAACGCACGTTCATTCAGAGATGCTTACATATAAATGTATATAAATGGACATTCAATCCTTCACATGGATTCACAAGCATTTAAATGCAGGCGCGCAGCTCACGTGTACCGGCGTACCGTTATGTAACGTGCAGGAGGGGGGGGGGTCCTCATTCATCCCACAGCCCAGTTGAATTTTTAAACATTAAAAATATAAAGATTTAAACTATTCCCAGGTCGAGCTCCATTGTGCACGCGCTGCGCGGATGACAGTTTGAGATAGTCTGCGGTGGGAGGAGGACATGGCGAAACCCCCCATGCAGGACAACGTGGCTTTAAAAGCCCGTCTGTCTGCCCAACCCTGCGAACCCGAGCGGACGATGCCCCTCCAGCGTGCGCGTACCCCCCCCACATTCCACGCCAATGACCGCCGGGCTTCTTTTGTTTAATCGCACACGAATCCACAACATTTCTGGTTTTCGCTTTTTCGTTCTCGTAATGCTCCCTCTAAAAATAACATTTTAACCCCACGCTGTCTCCGACCTTTTTTTTTGTCTGATGAGAGACAGACAGGCAGGCGGGAAGTGAGACACCCGGCACCTCCTCGCAATCCACGTGGGTTTTCTGGCGTAACTTTTTTTTCTTTTTTCTTTTACCCACCACCGTTTTCCTGGAATCCCTTAACCCCTGCGCCGGCGTATCACTCCGCCCGCGAGCTAGTCCCCCGGACTTTTCGAAAATAAACACGCTCGCCGTCGCTCCGGGTTTTTCCGCCGCGACTCTACCGCCGCGGGAACCGACGCACCGTCAACGGGCGACGGCGCCGGTCGCCGGCGGCGACGTTTCCCCGGTTCGAGCGTTTTGGCGGGGTTTTTTTTTTCAGCAGGCGGCGGAAGAACACCGACCGGGAGCGAGGATATAAAGCGAAGGGCGACCCGGCGGCCACACCCACTGTGCGTCTGCCTCCGCGCAGGAGTAAATCTGACAGGATATAAACACCATGCTGCCTTGCTCCAACTTTAACTTCACACGCAGAAAACGCCTCCCGAGCCGATAACGCTAACACCCGCAAACCCGGGTCTCCCCGCTGGACTATTATTTGGATATTCCGGACGTATCCGCCATTGAACTAAGTGTGAAGGTAAGCCAGCTGCTCACGGACTTCCATTTCTGCACATGTGGCTTTTTAAAGAAAACTAAATTCGGCTGCTGCTGCTGGTCTGTGCTTTTAAAAAAAATAATAATCGTTTTTTCAATGTGTTCCTTGTTGTCTTGTCGTTTTTGTTGCCGGTTTGGTAGTGTCGACTTGCGCGCACACGCGTTTTGCCGGTTTCACGTGGACGCCACGTCGGGTTTAAATGACCCGACTGCGTAGTGCGCGTTCACCTTTCGGATTCCTCTACCTTTTTTTTCTTCCTGTGAGCTTTTTATTGGTGTGCATGTTCCCATATTTTAACCCGTAAAAAATAATTCTTAAGCGAATGTTGACTTTTTCGGTAAATTTCTGCAAAATATATTTTTTTCTTAAACCAGTGAGGTTTTGGGACGTAGAAGTTATCGGCGCGGTCCGGCCGATGCGACCGGACCGCGCCGATAACTTCTACGTCCCAAAACCTCATTGGGTCCCGTGCCGTTAATTCGGCGTGCGCGTCATTCGCCGGTGGTCCCACTGACCGGCGTGCGCGTTCGTGCGAACCCGGTGAACTCGGTGCCCGGCGTGTCGTCGTTAACATTTCATTTCGTGGCTCGGCTCCGGTCGGCCGGGCCGCTGCTGCTGCCGCTGCGGCGGCAAAGCGAAAGAAATAAAGAAAATGACGCAAAAAAAGGGAAAACCTTTTAAACGGAGAAGCATGTCTGCAGCGCGCACACTGCCGCTTTGTTCTGCGACGACGCAGCCCGGCTGTGCGCGGGCACGGCGCACGCGCACGCACATACCATCAGTCTCCATAGGACTGAACGGCGCTCTGCTGCTCGGGTCTGTTTTACGTTATGTAGTCGTGTTTTTTTTTAATGTATTGTATGCCTTTTGCTTTTTCACAGGTTCGCTCTGTTTTTCATGGCTCAGCCTTGTTGTTGTTTGTAATACTTTTTTTTGTTGCAAATAGTAACGTAGTTACTTTGTGCGTAGCAGCTTTTGGTATTCAAAATAAGTTGTGTGAGAGTCTCCATTCTCCTGCAGGGGGGCTCATGCATGTGAAACCGAAGCGGAGGCTTTTAAGTGTTAAGTGCCCCCACCCCCCCTCCCCCACCATCGAAAGGCTCCGAAAGCCCCCCCACTCTGAGGGTTTTTGTTTTCCATGTCAGCAGGTAGTCGGGGCTCCACTTAAAGGTGTTGAGAGAAAAAAAAGTAAATTGTGGGTAGAGTTGTGAAATCCCCCTTCAGCTGTTCCTGTGACGTCATCGGCTGAATGCAGTTTGTAAATGGGATTTTATGTGATTTAGCCCCCCCCCCCCCATCAGAGGGGCGGGGCCACAGTGATGTAAACACAGATTAAAGCCTGGCCCCGCTGCTGGTGCGCATCAGTCTGGAGAACCTGGTTTCACTGAATCACGCGTTTCTGCTGCCGGCGGCTTTTTAAACTGAGTTTCTAATAATCGTTTTTATTTTTTCTTTCTTTAATTTATTTAGTCTCCAGAGCAAACATGTTGCAAAGCTTCTCACAGTCTCAGGACTGGCTGTACACGGAGCCGCTGCTGTTCGATGACGAGTTCTGCCAGAGCTTGATGAAGGACCTTCAGTCGCTGCCGACGCCCCCCCAGTCCCCGCCCATGAAGGCCGGGCCGGGCGGCGGCAAGCCCCTGTCCAAGGAGGACCAGCTGAGCTACGTCTCCGACATCCTGCTGGAGGACCACGACGTGCAGCTCAACTGGAACTGCGACTTCTTCCATTCCGGCGGCGCCGCCGAGAAGGACGGCGAGCTCAGCCTGCCCTGCTCGCCGCTGGAGGAGAGCGGCGAGGACTGCCTGTGGCGGTGCCTGAACGGTGACAAGAGCCTGGAGGAGAAGCTGGTCTCCACCATGCTGGGCTCCAGCCCGCTGCTCTCGGACATCCACACCAGCATCTTCGACGAGATCGCCGGCTCCACGCTGGACTGCCAGAACCTGATGGAGGCCGAGGAGCCCGGCGAGGCCACGTCGGACTACGGCTCCGGCGGCGGCGAGCTGTCCACCTACTCGTCCAGCGACTCCGGTGAGTTCCTCCCGCCGCGATTAGCGGGGGTCCCCCCCCCCCTTTAAAGGCCGTTGATTATTGACTCTGTCCGGCACGCCCACCTCGCCGTCAAAGGATTATCCGCCCCGCGCTCCAGCGGCTCGCTGTGGATCCGCCTTTCTTAATCTGCAGGAGCCTTTCTTTATGCCTCCCGTCGTGTGTTTGCAATGCGGGCGGAGTTTGCCGCCCTCGCTGAGTAGATGAGAGGCTTTAAGGGAGATAATCGACTGCCGTGGGGGGTGAGAGAGAGAGAGAGGGGGAGGGAAAGGGGGGGGCGGCGTGTTTGGTTTGTGTGACTCATTTTCAGCGGTAACACTTTTTGCTCCATCCATTAACTCTTAATGAGCCATTTTACTGACTGGAGCCCTCAGGCTGTAAACCAGAGAGGAGCCGACTCCCTGTAACCCAAATGTATTTTTGTTTTAAGAAAATGGGGAATTTTATTGAGTTTTAGTTTTTCTAAATGACACGTTGGCTTTGTACCGTAAATGTAAATAACTAAACTGTTTACACGGCTGATTGTCTGAAAGCCACGCCCACATTTGTGTTTTCAGCGCCTACACACGCTGTCGCTGTTGTCTGACCTCGTTCCCGTTTGTTCACAGAGGAGGAGATCGACGTGGTCACTGTGGTGCGCTGCCCCGCCAGCCCCTCCCCCCGGCTGGCGGCGGCGGCGGCCGACGCCTCCGTTCGTCAGCAGAAGCAGGAAGAGGAGCGGCGAGCCATCCAACGCCTCGAGATCCAACAGCAGCACAACTACGCGGCGCCGCGCCCCCCCTCGCCGCCGCCGCCCTCCTCCAACAAGCGCTCGCGGGGCAGCGAGGTTTCGTCGCACCGTCGCCACCACCACCACCGCCACTTCTCCTCCCGCAGCTCGTCCTCTTCCTCGTACCACCACAGCAGCAGCAGCCACCACAGCTCGCCCCGCAACTCGGCGGAGACGGAGGACGAGGAGGAGCGCCGGCGGACGCACAACGTGATGGAGCGGCAGCGGCGCAACGAGCTGAAGAACTGCTTTGTGCACCTGCGCGACAACGTGCCAGAACTGTCCAACAACGACAAGGCGTCCAAGGTGGTGATCCTGAAGAAGGCGCGGGACTGCATCTACGGCCTGGAGGACGAGGGACACCGGCTGCAGTCCCGCAGGGACAAGCTGCGAGCCAAACAGGAAGCGCTGAAGGACAGGCTGCAGCGGCTCCGCAGCTAGGCGGCCCCCCCCAGAGACTTGAAGGGGGACTACGTGAGGGGGGGGGGGTGTTGCAAGGGAATAGACTTTATACAAAGAGGGTGGAGCCGGGACGAAGACTGAGCGCACAACGTTTTGACATTTCAAGGACTTTCTTGAGGCGACGGATGCAAAGCCGCAGAGACTCGCGCGTTGCCTCTCCGCCGATCGGTAGACGATAGGTTTTTTTTAATGGATGGAGCTAGTAGACCTTTTTGTTTTTGGCTGAACGCACACTGCAAGACGATATCGTTTGTGTTTAAAATTCTCGTTTTGTGTCTTCCCACCAGAGTGTTTGTTTTTGTTTTTCTGTTTTTGTGCTACTTTTGGGGATGCCAAATGGCAGCGACCAAATAACAGGAAGCCCCATCAGCTTGGTAGTTGAATGAAACTTGAATATTGTGCTTTCAGGATTGCCTTTTTAAAGCCATAGTAACCATTGATCCCTCCACTCAGACGGGTGTCTGCCGGCGGCTTCGACGTTATTTGGTCAACTGCACTTTTTTTCGATTCCAGTTCAATTCCAAATCGCCGTTTTAATCTTTTTGATCAGGTTGCATAGATGTTGTTCCGTGTGCCTTTGGCCTCAGGCGGACCCCCCGCGGGGCCGACACCTCTCTGCTATCAGTTTCCACGTGTGTCTTAACAGCAATTTACACACTAGGGTTTTTTTTGTTTTTGTTTTAAAGACTGAACACGCGCCGGTTTTGTTTGTTTCAAGTTGAAAAGTGACTTCATGTGGGGTAAGAAAAGTGTCACCAGTGGCCGTATAAAGCCGTGGACAGAAGAATCAAGTGGAAGGTCCAATCTGCTATTAGACGACCCTTCGACTGTCCGAACAGTCGGTGGCCCATTATCGGACAGCGGTTTGTGGAACTCTCAAACGTGTCACATTGCAGGTTACATCACCGTGAATATATTGTAATTCAATTAAAGGTTCATTTCTTTACCGTCTAAGCAGATGTGTCGCATGATTTTAGTCTTTTGAAGACTAGTTCTGGAATAGCTTTCGAGCGTGAACAAGGGCCGCTGACCTACGTTCCCCTTTTGGGTTCAGTTTCCATTTTTAAAGATGGAGAGCTTTCACAGGCCCCATTTTGTGCCCAAATAAACGAAGAAAAAAAACATTTTTGAATTGGAGACAATGTAGCCGCCAAAGAAAGCAGTGAGCCAGAGCGGTTATTTTAAAAATATATATATAAATATAAATATATATAATCCTGTTCTGTGAGGGGTTCAGGCCAACGTTTGAGCTTAAATAAAATTTAAATATTGATAAACCGAAAGCCATTCTGCTCAAAAGCCTTTTTTGCAGATGTTCTCAGTTTGATGTGCTGTTTGTCACGAAATTTGCAACTTGATTTTGCTCATTTGTGTCAAGTGTCTTGAAGCGTTTTGGGTTTTTAATCTGGAGTTCTTCCTGTTGCGATGGAGAACTTCAACGCACCGTGGTTGGTAGGAATGGCGCCGTGGAGGAGTTTTAAAACCTGTTCTGCCTTGAAATGCATCTTGTTCAGGACTCGTTTCCTGTTTGTTAATGTCGCTGTCTTGTTAAAACCTTCTGCAAGTTTTTAATTTTTAAAGAACCGTTGGCATGTTTAGGGTTTTTTTTTTCCCCCCCCAGATTTTCTTCCCCTTTTTTATTTTTTATTTTCTATTGACTTGAGGGTTTTAACAAGACAGCCGGGGTGATTTTTGTTCTTCGCATGGAAAAAACCTACCTCCACTTGGCTGCAGTCTGGCCGGTTTCTTTTTCAGTTTAAATATTGTACAGACTTCTTTTTTTCAAAGAAAATGTTTATTT
Source organism: Apeltes quadracus (assembly GCA_021346845.1). Taxonomy (NCBI): domain Eukaryota; kingdom Metazoa; phylum Chordata; class Actinopteri; order Perciformes; family Gasterosteidae; genus Apeltes; species Apeltes quadracus. Next base: position 16,654,503 of record CM037933.1, on the reverse strand, counting down.
TTGTTATGGTAGCATAAATTATTATAGAGTTTTTTTTTTATTATTTCCAAATTTCAGGATTTAAAAGAAATGTCATTCTTTACCAAGCAGCACTTTTAAAAAAATATTGAAATTAAAGAATGAATGAGAGCTTGGTAGTCTTTGGTTCAATCGCACACTCACATGCATTGAATATACACATTAATATAGACTGCAGGGAAGTCCTGTTTATTTAAAATGTAGTTTCAAATAAGATAAAAACTGGACTAAAGAATAATGATGTGTTTATACGCATTATAGAAATTGGGGAAAACTACTCCACTGCTCATAATCAAAACTCTTACTGAGAAACAAAACCATCTAATCCAAACATCCATGTGGTATCTGAAAGTGTCGGAGCTAAACAGGCTAACGATAGCATTCTACATCGATGCATAAACGGCAGCCTGCTTCCTCTTAAAGATTTAAGTTAAAGTTCAATAAATCATTCTGATATTAATGAAAGGTCAACTCTGTCCTCTCAGCTCGCTGCACTAGTCCCGCCCCTCACCTCTAACTGTCCCCGCCCCTCCCAGGTGTAGCGATGTGGGAGCGTGGGGTGTCACCTGACCCCAGTCTGTGTGTGTGAGATCTCATTCTTATGCAGTGTAGCTGTGTAGTATATTTTTTAAAGGACCCAAACTAAACGAGTCAACAGAAACGCGTTAACGGAATTCTGTTGGTCGCTGCTTTTGTAAAGATGTTCGATACTGAAGGAGCCCAACATGGCCGCGCAGAAACAAGATGGAAGGTGGTGAAAAGCCCGTTTGCAATCTTCCTTTAAAGTTTCTTTCTTTTGTTGGAGGCAGGTGGGGTTGTTTGTCCTGATATGTGGGTCAGGTGGGTCATGTGACTCAGCTGTGTCAGATAGCGGCTAACGAATCGCTTCAGGCGCCAAAAAGCAATGTTTTATTAGGTTGTGTTAGTTTTGTTAGTTAGTTTTACAAAATAGGCCTGATGGTATCTGTGCTGAACACAAAGAAAACCCTCGCGCGCGCACACACACACAAACACACACATTATCTAAGCCGTCGGTGTTCATCCGTGTTTACATTCGTTGTTTAGAGAAGCTGCAGTCTGAGAGAGAGTTTGTTTGACCTCCAGCGGAACTTATTCCTTGAGAAACAGGAATAGAAGTCGTTGACGAGACAAATCGTTTTTTCAGTTCTGTTCCCGCCAAACAAAAAACGTTTCAGGGGGAACAAATTATATTTATTTATACTTTAAAAAAATCTGCTTTCTATTTGCGCTGCTTATTGTTCTGTGACGTGAACTGAGCAGCGGCTGTTTAGGAGAAAACTACACCCAAAAAAACCCCACAGCCGCAAGGCAGAATGTTGATTTGTAACATTTTGGGTGGAGTTTCACTATAAAGTGGAGCTCTAACCGACCGAGACCAGAGTGTGTGTGTGTGTGTGTGTGTGTGTGTGTGTGTGTGTGTGTGTGTGTGTGTGTGTGTGTGTGTGTGTGTGTGTGTGTGTGTGTGTGTGTGTGTGTGTGTGTGTGTGGCGGCGTTCCACAGTAGCTTGACTGTGCTTCTCGTGTGGTTCACTGAGCCCAAATATTCTGACTCATTCATTCTGACTCACCACATCATGACAGCGAGAGAGACGGAAAGATGGAAAAAGAATAGAGGAGAGCGGAGAGGAAAGGAGGAGACAGAAAGCGAGGAGCAGAGAATAAGAAAGGAAAGGAGAGGCAAAGAGGAGCCGTGAGGCCCCAGTTCGCCCCCCCAACCCCCCGTGTTTTCATTTTCCTACAGCGCAGGAAATAATGACAGGGCCCAGAGAAAACTCGGTCCAAACCGCACACCGAATGCAGACGCCGAGCCACAACGCGACGCACACACCAGTCATGGAAAGATGGCTCAGAAACAGTTGTTCCAGGAATGTAGTTGCACTGGGGCGACTTTAGTGAGCATTTGAGTAGAAAGGCCAAAATTGTGCGAATGTTCCCGAGGAAACCCGCTAAAGCCAATTTAGCATCTCCACTGTCCACCGGCACTCGCTTTTTGTTACGTGGCGTCCGTTTAAAAAAGAACAAGACAAAACATGGCTAACTGAAGGGCTCGCTGGGGCCGCTACCTCCGTTAGCGCTACGACTATCTACGCAAGTGCAGATGTGGAACAGAGGCGCTCCGAAGCGTGCGACACAACGGCTAAGCACACTTTTTTTCGAGGCTTGTAATGGTGAGCACTCACAAGAGCAATCACAGCAATGAACAAAGATGTGTGCGCACGTTTACAGATGTGTGAGGGAAGCGCTCAGACGTGTGCCACACAACGGCCAAACACGCTTTGGTCACGGCTTGTGGGGCAAATAGTGTGCAGGCAAGGCGTGAACCCATTCGGAGGGTTCACGCCTTGCCGGCGCGGAACAGATGGTACGTCTGGCTCCACATTGCAGTCGGGGGAATAACGTGATCAATATCCTGCCAATAAACCCGCTAATGCAGCAGGATTGAAAATGAGTCAGCGCTTTTTTTTTGCCCTTTGATTTAAAATCGTTTGTCTTTCAGTGTCTCTACTCGAGCTGTCGGATAAAAGGCTCGCGCTCAAAACGAGATGAAGACATTTAATCGTTGTGTTTCCACGACCTGAAAACGGGTCGCGTAAGGTCACATTAAGCCTGGACGTGACTCAGCAGACGGAGGCCCGGTGGCTCATGTTCCTCTGCATCTGTGACCCTTTACCCAGAAGCCTTTGCTCTAGTGCCAGGGAACCCTCCCGCCCCCTCACCCCCTCCAACAGGGAGCCGGCATCCAGCTCATGACGATCGGCTTCCTGCCTGCTCGTCACCTGCTCACGTTAAAATAACGAAGTCATTGTAGCAGCGCTGCGCTGTGTGTGTGTGTGTGTGTGTGTGTTCTAGTGTGTGTGTGTGTGTATAGCCTGTGGCGATGCCAAGAAAGAAATCTTTGTCTGTGTGCTTCTCTTTGTCTCTCTGTGTCCAGTCATCCTTTAAAAAAATAATATAATTTGCTCTCAGTTTGTTCCGAGGTAAAAATAAACACATTTAAAAAAGGTTTTTTTTGTGTGTTAAACGCTGCAGGCAACAATTTATTCTCACAGACCTCTTTGTCTGGAAACTGTTTTTTCGCTGAAATGTATTTATGGGATGATTATCGGACCAGCTCGAAAGCTCGTGCAACATGCAACTCTGAGGAAACGGCCTTACTTCTCTCTCATTCCCTCAGTAAACTCTGTAAACACAAGTTTATGGTCTCAATCTCTAGTTTCAAGTCTTCTTCAATACACCACAACGCTCATTGAGTAAATGATGGTGCATCTAGAGTCCAATAGACCGCAAAGCAGGGTGTGCTGAAGGGCGGGGCATCCTGTGATTGACAGGTCGCTATCAAACCTTTTTCCCGTCTGGGAGTCGTTTGTGTTTTCAGGTCATGAACAACCTGAAGCATTCAATGAATCGGTCCACTTTCTGCAGTCACTTCTCATTCCAAAAATAAAAACAACGAGGTGAGGCAGCAGCCAAGATGCCAAACTGGAGGCCTCAGAACAGACAAAGCACCAGAATATAACAAAGTATGTTGTGAGAAAGCAAGAAGGAAACAGGTGTAAGGGGCCGTAAACCAACCCAATGTTGAGGTGCTGTTATGATTAACTAAAGTCACATCCCACAAAGCCACAAAGCACTCAGGAAGTCAGGCACTATATACAGACACCGCAAAGCATTGACTCAAATATATATATATATACTCGTAATGGTTTTTCTAGCGAACACGCAGACATGGGCGATAAATGCGTGTAGCGTATCGTCCGCAGCGAATAAACTCGGGTATCAACTTAGAGGCTCCTGTGTCTGAATGGAAACGAGGCCCGTGTCTCTGACGAAGAGCGGCAGCTGCTGGTAGGAGAAGATAATCTTTCATGTCGGTTTATCAGTGTGGTTTACTCTCTGCTGCTCGTCCACATCTGCAGGTATCGAATGAACAAAGGGCCCTGCTCCCCTTTGTTGGTTCGCTGATCTCATCTTAAGGTGAAAATGACTCTCGGCAAACAGCACAGAAAAAAAACCAAGCAGCGGGGGAGGGGGGGGGGGGGGGGGGGGGGGGGGGCTCTTATCAACGTTGGCCTTTGGTGCGTGTGAAGCGGCCTCATGTAACAGTGTCGCACCGAATTTGTGTGTTAATGCCACCCGAGACGACCCGTCTGCAGGAGCTCGGTTTACTCGGTCACACCTCCGGCTTCACAGACCCCCACCAACCCCCCACCAACGCCCCACCAACCCTCCACCAACCCCCCAACAACCCTGCAACAACCCCCCACCAACCCCCCAACAACCCTCCAACAACCCCCCAACAACCCTCCAACAACCCCCCACCAACCCCCCACCAATCCCCCACCAACCCCCCCCCCCCAACCCCCCACCAACCCCCCACCAACCCCCCAACAACCCCCCACCAACCCCCCACCAACGCCCCACCAACCTTCCAACAACCCTCCAACAGCTCTCCACCAACCCCCCCCAACCCCCCAACAACCCCGCAACAACCCCCCACCAACCCCCCAACAACCCTCCACCAACCCCCCCCAACCCCCCAACAACCCCGCAACAACCCCCCACCAACCCCCCAACAACCCTCCACCAACCCCCCACCAACCCCCCAACAACCCTCCAAGAACCCCCCACCAACCCCCCAACAACCCCCCACCAACCCCCCACCAACCCTCCAAGAACCCCCCACCAACCCCCCAACAACCCTCCAACAACCCCACACCAACCCCCCACCAACCCCCCACCAACCCTCCACCAACCCCCCACCAACCCCCCAAGAACCCCCCACCAACCCCCACCAACCCCCCAACAACCCCCCAACAACCCTCCACCAACCCCCCACCAACCCCCCAACAACCCTCCAAGAACCCCCCACCAACCCCCCAACAACCCCCCACCAACCCCCCAACAACCCTCCAAGAACCCCCCACCAACCCCCCAACAACCCTCCAACAACCCCACACCAACCCCCCACCAACCCCCCAACAACCCTCCACCAACCCCCCACCAACCCCCCACCAACCCTCCACCAACCCCCCACCAACCCCCCACCAACCCCCACCAACCCCCCAACAACCCCCCCAACAACCCTCCACCAACCCCCCACCAACCCCCCACCAATTGGACACAATGTTTCCCGTAATAGATCGCTGCACTTTCGCGTCCCCCGCCAGGTGACTTTCACAGCGTTCTGAAACCAATGGAGGCCAGTTGGAGAAGATTGTGAAACCCCCGTGATCGTTTACGTCGCCTTCAGGGGACCGCTCGGTCTCATTCGGAGGGAGCGCTGTGCTCCTCGTCGTAGGGCCGTAGTGGGGTAGGGGAGAGTTGAGGAGTTCCAATAACATGACAAAAACAGAGAAAACCGAGAGCAGGGGGGGGGGGAGTTCGAGGTCAGGGTGCCACTGACCGTGCACTTTGATCAGGCCGATTACCTTTATCTGCTTCTTCGCGGAATCGGGGGTTGCTGAGTGCATGCAGATGAGGGAGCGGAGGGGCGGTCCCACTGCGTCGCCACCGGCGGAAAAACAAATGCAGAATCGTGAAAAAATTCCCCCTTGACATCTGACTTGTTTCCTCTGTGGTTTGACTGCTTGATGCACGAGAGAAAGAAAGACAAGGGGCTCTGGTTTCAGAGTCGGGGTTTGTGAAGGTGGAATCTTCTTTTTCGTCATCGTCACGGTGGATGGTTATTCTGATGCCTTCGGGTTACCTTTGTGCGCCCACACGGCGTTAGTGGAAACCAGTGAAAGCTGCTGGTCATATTGACTCGCGGTGACGTCGTCATCACGGAGCCTCCAAAACACACGTTCGCAAAGCCCCGCAGCCTCCGTAGCATTGACCAAGAAAAGTCAGGTGACGTTATTTTAGGGTGAAGGGAGCGGGACGCATTTTTACACTTGGAAAAGAAAAATCCGTGTTAGTGTACCTCATAGTAAGAACATTTACCAACTTCATTACCGAAGATGTTAAGCGTCAGTCAAAGCCACAATGCTCCATTAAAATTAAAATTTGCAAAGAATTATCAAAATATCAGTAACTCGACATGGAGCGTTTTCCCTGAACCATCCAGCCGAGGTTAAAATACCCTAATAAAAACTGTGACCGGACAGAAGTTCTGCTGAGCTCTGATCCCATCGGACGGGCCGGCGCCACATGGGTTTCTGTCCAGCTAATCGGCGAATAAAAGCGCCCGCGGTTGCGGGTTAGTCACTTACATAACGTAAATGGCGGGATCGCAAACACGAGTGAGTGTGATTTTAAAACTGGTTGAAGGCTCCACTTACCAACTTAGATAAGAGCCAAAAAAAGTACATGTTTCATGTCAGTAAGCTCAGGAGAAAGGAACCACCAGTTTGCTCGAGGTCCGCCGTGCGGTGGAACTGGTCTCATTCATTCACTGAATGGGCGAGACTTTGTTTGAGCAAGGAAAGTGACCTCAGGTGAGACTCTTTCCGTGTCTAACAAGGAGGTCAGATAGTTAACTATTCCAACCAGTCCATCCAGTACTTTTAGTTAACTCTTCAAGCTGTTTACCCATTACCTTTAGCTGAATGTTTGAACTATTCATTCATTACTTTTAGCTGAATGTCTCAACCGGTTTTTTTTTGTACTTTAAGATAAAACTGTCTGAGGACAGGAGGGTGACGTGTTCCTGTGGCGGCTGCGGTCGGAGGTCCTCAGCTCCTCTCTGAACACATCTTATTAGCACAACGGCTAATGGCCCCTCACTACTAACAATGGCTCTGCAGCACAACCCCCCCGGGCCCTCCATTCGTTTCAATGGGAGCACTGTATTAGTGCTGCAGGGGTTCTTCCAGGGAGATCCAGAAAAAACAAAGGCGGGGGGGAGGAATTCGGGGTAGTTGGGAGTTAATTAGGGGGATTAGCTACTGGAAGCATTTCTCTTCACTCTAGATTGGTTTTTAGAGATATTACAGGTATATAGGAAAGCTACCATAGTTTCATACTGGTTTAAGAGCTGATTTTGAACCAGCACAAATGAAGACATGATATGCTAAACATGCCAATAATGTATCACGCGGCGCTGAAGGCTGTTAGCGATTTGTTAGCACGCCCGAGTGCACGGTGAGTCCTGGGGGTAACTTCTTCACCTTTGGATCAAACTGTCTCATGGTTTCCATTAAAATACCCCAATTCTGCAGGTTTTGCAAGATCATTGTTCTTTTCGAGCCCTCCCCCATCCTGTGCTATCACATCCTCTATCTCCACCCTGAAGCAACAACCACTCAACTGTAGACCTTTGTTTTTTTTAACTCAAAACCCCCGAAACGTTACAGGCAATCAGTCACCCCCGACGGCCCCCCAGCGGCCCCCGGGGGACCCGAGCCGCCAAATCAGCGCTCAGCAAGACAATAAAATGTGACGAGGGGTGAAATGCATCAAATTGTTTGTGTGATTGCAGAGGCGCTTTTATCTGATCGGCCAGAATGCCACGGTTGGTCGGCTTTAAAGGGATCCTGGTGCCATCGATCCTCCTCAACCGATTCATAAGTTCATAACTTCATGTGTATCTTTATTTTTAATTATTTCAATCTTATCGTTGGTCGAATGGCTGAGTAAAAGGTGCCAGAGGATGCACATACTTTGCATTCATCATTTGAAGTCCAGAAGGGGGGAAGATTTTTTTAACTTTAACTTTAAAGAAGTTTATTAATAAATCATTTTATTTTTGGAATTATTTCTGAGGGATTGTTGTGTTGTCATCTTATATATTCTAGATGAAATATATTTCCATCTTCAGGGGAAAGAATTTAATGAGGATTAGTAAACTAAACCACTTGAGTAGGTGAGAAAGACGAGTGAGGCTGTTGGTCTTATTTATACTTCCTTGTTAATCATCACATGGATAAGAAACTCCATTATTTCGTAGGATATCTATGATTAACAGCTCATTGTTGTTTTGTGCGTGTATCTACAAATACGTAAAAGTTAAAGATAAACCAACCTATTAAACCTGTAAATAAAGTCAAGTCTCAACCACTGAGTTTAAACGTTCAAACGAATCTCACTACTCGATTCAACTTGAAGCCGCGTGTCAGAGTGAAGCAGATGATGCATAATTCATAAACCACTTTCCCCCCAAAAAACACAGTGACAGCGAGGAGGACCGTCTCCGGTCAGTCTAACCTCGAGGGAGATGCTAATGGGAGCTAACGAGGTGCCTTCACAGGCTTTAATCCTCCTCCTCCCCCCTCTTTACCGTGACGTTCTCATCGAAGTCCCCCAGAAATAAAGAGCCTGCGTTGAAAGGTTTGATTCAAACTGCTGCGCCGACTGTTGTTGCCGCTGTTTGTGTCGCTCTCTTCGTGCCGACGTGCTCCCTGCAGGTTGATGGTAGATAGAACTTTATTTTGAAAAGCGAAAGCTAATTGATACACTTTTGAAGTAAAGAAGCCTCAAATGTGAGGAATAACTTTTCATAAGATTTTTTACTAGAGTTGTGAGGATCCATTATCCTGGGAAATCTCCATTTATAAATCAAATCTGCATTTTATTGGACTGGTAAAATGTGGAAGGGCTTAGCGTGTTCTCTGTCCCTTTAACGATGCTGATTGATTGATGGATGTTCATCAGGAAGTTATTGGAGGACGTTTTTGATTCTAACTTTTAAGCACACAAGGAAAAACGATAGGAATTTAATACTTAAATACAAATTTAGTCTTTTTCCACATTTTTAACGTTAAATAGTAGTTATAAAATAATAGATCTAAAATAAATCTAAAAGGTTCAAAGAGTTTTTTTCTATTCATCCCAAAAAATAGATACATTAGTTACTGACATTTTCCGTCTTCATTCTGATGGTTTAATTATTTTATTTATTTATCATTTTTTGTAAGTGGGTATTTTTGTGTGTCATGTGATGTTTCATTCGTAAGCCAAAGTCCTTTTATAATCAACCGCAATAATTAATTTAATTTAAAATAAATCTTTAAATGACTGTGCTCAATAATTTATCGAAGACAAATCTCTGGTTCAGTCAGAACTCCCTGATGGTAAGGAAAAATAAATGAATTGAAACTGAATTGTGACTTTCAGGGTTCATTCATTGTCATTGTGAAACACAACATGCAACGGCACAGAAGAACAGAGAGGAATCGTTGATCTCGGGATGAACGATTCCTCTTAATCTCCCAGATTAATCTCCAAGATTGTTATTCATGATTAAAATACCTGCAAAACTAACGAGATCCCCATCGGCAACCTGCGGTTCTTCAGAGAGAAGCAGACGAGGAAATGTCTTAGAACATGCATTCTCTGTAGCGACCACTAGGGGGCGGCTCCTCTGGTCCCATTGAAGTCTATGGGAAAATGACTTCTCTATTGATTTATTTCCTTAGCAAACATTCTCAATCTCCAGTATCAAGACTTTTTCAATACAGCGTGATGTTCATTAAACACGTATGATTCCCGGTGAAACCGTTGAAATGTGTTTTTGTGAATTCTGCGTGACGATTTCGGCCGAAACTCGTTCTCATCGTTCACGCGTCTCTTTTCCGTTGCAGCTTCTTTCAGGTGGGAAGCGTCGCTTTTCTTCTTTAGACTGAGAAGAAATTGCAAGAGTCTTTGGTGAAAACAGGAAGACCCCACACCCCCTCGCCACACACACACACAGACACACACATCACACACATCACACACAGACACACACATCACACACACACACACAGACACACACATCACACACATCACACACAGACACACACATCACACACTCCCCCTCCTTTATTGTAAGAAGTGACGCGCTGCTGGTAACTCAGATGCAGAAGTGAGAGTTGGCCTGCAGTTTGGGGAAGTCGGCGGTGGGCCAGGTGAGCACTCACTAGATGAGGGGGGGGTCGTCCGTGCGTTACTGCCCTCAGATTACCCACAACCCCCGTTGCTTCTCCGCAGTGGACCCCAAAACAAATGCAGAGCGATTTCAACGTGTGTGACATTCAGACCAAAGGGCCGTCACACACACACACACACACACACACGCTTCACGGGTTAATGAACTGGTTTCTGTGAACAAGCAGCGGGTCAATAATCACCTGACAGCGTCTGAAACAAACCACCTGAGAAGCCGTCGTCCGTCGCTGTGATGAACTCGATTAAAGGCTCTCGTGGTGATGCTTGATTGTGCTTTTATCTTCTATCTCCGCCAACAAAGACCTTTGTGTCCTTTGGCTGGGAGGCTTTTTTTCTCCTCCTTTTTTTTTTATCGTCGACCTTTAAACCTCAATAAATTCCTCAGATTCTCAGCTGACTGCCGTCATTAAAGTGTGTGTGTGTGTGTGTGTGTGTGTGTGTGTATTCAACACGCCTCCCAATCACACGGTTTATCTTCTCATGTCTCCGATCAAAGATGAAAGGCACATGTTGAATATCAAACAACATCCTGCTCCTCTTCCTCCTCCTCCTCCTCACTCAGCTGCTTTTCTAATCTGCTGTTTGATGCACACTATTTGTAACTAAACTCCATCCCATAAAATAAACCCAAACCCGAATGGCTGTAACGACCTCGGTGAATATTCTGCCCGTCACTGCTTTTGTGAATGCAGGTTGTAGGGTTTCCTGCGTGTGTGCTTGTAACCCGTCTCCTTTGACACACACACACACACACACACACACACACACACACACACGGGTTGTGTGTCTCTGACAGTAAGATGTATGGAGGACAGATGGACAGGCGGAGACAGACAACCTTTTACTTTTACAACACTTGCGTTCTTTGTGTGTCTCTCTGAAACCGTCACTGCAGCTTGTTCACTTTGGTCGGCAGCGTTTTCTCCGATTTTAGGTGGTTACATAATTTCTCGCTAGCGTTTCACGTGCTAGCTTTCGCGCGGATATTCATTTGGGTGGATGTAAAAGTTATTGATCTGTGTGTTGTTATTTTGTCACGGATCAGCAGTGAGAAACGGCCAATCGCAGAGCTTTAAAACGTGTCACCTGTCGCAGCGACCCGAAGCCCACGGCTGTAATTCCTGGAAACAAATTCAAATTTAATCTTGGGTCCATTGGCGGATGGATTTGGTAACCACGGTTACGGCTGGTTTTTAATGTGGCGTTTCCGGGTTACCCAAATCCAAATAAATGGCGCTCTGGCATTAGCTGGCCTGTGGTAGCCTCTCGTTGTTAGCATCCTGCTGTTAGCATTCTGCTGTTAGCATCCCGCCACATGTCAAACAGCAAATGGCTCCAGATCCTCGGCCGCTGCAATAAAAGATGGCCGCACAGCTGCAACACAAACACACACACACACACACAACTTGCATATGCGCTGTGATTTGTGCCACATTAGCAGAGGACAGGTGAGGGGTCACCTTGAGGTTAAGCCTCTGTGTGACTGGTGTTTTTGACCCCCCCTCCCCCGCGCGGTTCGTCACGCACATCAACCGAGGATTCGCCACACGGTTTAACGTTCAGCATCACAATGTGGAATAAGGGTTTACTGACCATTTGGTGAGAAGCTTAAAGGGCACAAGAGGAGAGTGACCTCGTACCTCATAAAAGATTTGTTTGAACCCTGAAAATACAAGAAGAACCACCGACACTGTAAATTGAACTAACCAATGAATGAAAAGGATGACTTTTAGAAAGTTTGATGGTTCACTGACTTATAAAAACATAATCCCGGATCCTTGCAGACCAGCTGCTGTAGTGAAGGAATCGATCGACCTGCATCTGTTCATTCGGGTCGTCAATAATCAGACTTGAGTATAAACGTGAGCAGGGAGCTCCGTGCGGATCCGACGCGGGATTTTCATGATCTGTTGCACAAGAACTTTACACACAGTGTGACAACAACAGGTGTGTGTGTGTGTGCGCGTTGGGTAAATCATCACACACACACAGTGGGATCCTTCTGTTTGACAGAAAGAGAAATGAAGGCGACAGATGGACACATAACTTTTAGAGTAGAGTGTAGATTTAAGTGAGAGGCGTGTGTGTGTGTGTGTGTGTGTGTGCGTGTATGTGTGTGTGTGCGTGAGACCGAGGAAGCATTTGTAGATTAAACTTTTTATTGGCGATAACCCCGTAACCTCCACATCAACGTCCTACGGGATCTGCACGACACTTCAGATTTCATATATTTTATTTTTTGTGACCATTTTCGAAATGTGGAAGAGAGGCACAGTATGTCCCCTAGTATGTCCCCTGTCAATCGCAGTAAGCGTGTAGCCGGGCCCTAAAGCATCCTCTGCTTCATGGTCTGTTTGACTTTTAATTAACATCATTCTGTATTGAAGAAGACTTGAAACTAGAGACCATAAACTCATGTTTACAATGTTTACTGGGGGAATAAAGTGGAGTAATTTTCTCATAGACGTCTACGGGACCAGAGGAGTCGCCTCCTGCTGGTCACCACACAGAATGCAGCTTTTAAGACTTAAGATCGGCTACACTCCTCAGTAACGAAATAAATGCATCATAACGAAACAGAGGGTTCAACACTTTACCAGTTGGGTTATTATTTATATGTTTTGTTAAATATATGGCCAATAAACTTCAGCCACTATGACTTGTTCACGAACACTGAGCTCTTTAATCGTAGTCTTCCTCGTCCTGCAGCACAAAGAACAAAATCCCTCAGTAGGAAAAGAGTCTCATTAGAATCGCATTAATGGATTTGCATGATTACCTAATCTGGTTTGGACACGGTCCATCCTGAGACACTTCTCTGTCAGGACCTAAGCCGGCCCAGGGGTCTCCTGGAGGCCGGGGGGGTCTTGGTGGGTGAAAGGGTGAGTTAGGTGTTGAGGGGACGGGAGGAGGGTCACCAAGTAATGATCTTAAATCCTTGACGGGTCAAAGGTCTCCTGAGGATCCACTTCCAGGACACAAAAGGGTCCTGTTGTTCATCGGAGCTGGAACAGTCTATTCAGGCGCAGATCACCGACCTCTGACCCCCCGCCCCCCCCGGGGAGAAGACCGTTCTGAATGCGGAGCAGGGGGGGGGGCATCTTCCACGTTGGTGTCAATTGGAAAATGGAATTTGCAGGCGGGTGAAATCTTTGATCAGACGAGACGTCGTCGACGCAGTTAATCGGGAGGAATTAGTCCCAGAGAGCATCTCCGGACTTCAATGAGCCAAATGTTTCCGCACATTTGAGCGTCTGAAGAGGCTCGTTTTTACGCCAATGTTTTTTTCATCCGTGTTCCTCTTCTCATTAAATATTTCTCTCTTCTGCCCAAAAAGCAAGTTGTTCCGTAGAAGCGATAAAATCCATCTGTGCTTTAAGGAGTCTCATTACGTCTGCACACGGGACGTATAAAAACATATAAAAACATTTCCATTTCGAGCTCATGATGAAATGTTGAAAGCGTCGTGAAACATCGACCGTCTGGCTTTATTATGACTGCAGCGGTAATAATGATAATAAGAACACTGAGCTGAAGGCTGAGCTGAAACACGTTTGACGCGGTTGTTCTGCGTCGGCTCACCGAGGCAACAGGGAACCAGCATCCACGTAAAATCCAACAGAAGTCCGTACAACACGTGTTTGTGAATGGACTCCTCTCATGTGAGTGTCATTGTAATTATCGTTATCTGCGGCAGGAAACCCTGATAGCTGCGTTTAATCTCGCATGAAGCCGCAGAGACCATCCGCAGTGCTCGTTTATGGACCTCTGCTGTGAGTTTTTGAAAGCAGCTTTTTCACGAGCGGCTCCTCGCTCGCTGCTCCTAAACAACCCGCCGCTCACGTCGTTATTACGAGGAGCGGTGGTTAAAGTACTTTGGTCGCTGTGGCTAATGGCTAACGGCTAATGGCTAATCACTTCAATCAAACATCACGGCGGGCTGCAGACACACCTGACACGCCTTTTCTTTGTCGCGTGCACAGTGCTGCAAATCAAACTCAGAGAAATAAATCCGGTCCAAAATGACGATTCGAATGAAACGTTTAAAACATGCAAATTTAAACATTTCGGCACCAAAACCCAACGTTCAGTTTTACATTTAAAAAACAAAATCACAACTTAATCTGTGTGGAATAAAAAGACCTTTGGTTTGAATGAATACAGCAGCCACACACACGCACACACACGCACACACACACACACACAACAAGCTGTACGGTACGAGACTCTTTCCAAGAAGCGACCGTGTTTTCCTGGACAATGTCCCACTCCCCCCCGTTCTCTTGACACAAACACACACACGTGTACACACACTCGCGTCTCCCATGTGCGTCGCAGTGCAGAATGGGGGAGGGGAGGGTGAGGTTTGGGCCCCTGCAGATTACGGGAACTCGTATTGTTGAGCGTGTTTTGAGGTCGGAGCCTGAAAGCGTCCTGACTGGTAATCAGGAGTTTTTAAGATGATCAAACGGCCTCCATTATGATGCAGGACAATGGGGCTGACAGGAGGGGAGGAGGAGGGGAGAGGGGGGGGGGGCAATAGATTTCCTCTTTCTCCCCCGTTAGGATTCAAGCTTATTTCGCCTCTTTCCATCCGCTGAGTCCAAGTCACCTTCGCATGAAGGGTCCTGAGAAGCGTGTTTACAGAAACCGACGCTTTCTGCACGTCTGACTCACATTTCTCCACCACGTCGACACAAATGTTTCCTACGCACTTTCTACCCAAAAACATTTTAAAAAACATGGAAAAACCTGATGAAAACAAGTTACTCTGCAAGTATTACCAGGGTGACTTAACAGGGTAAAATAACAGGGGAACTAACTCAACGTTTATTCAGTGGTGGCCGATGGACAGTGGAACGTCTCCACCACAAATACCTGCCGCTGCGCCGGAAGACAAAAGACAGATGTTACCACGTGTCCACTGCTGACGTTTGGTTATCTTTGTCTCCGGTGAAAACATTTTTTTTAATGTGACTTTAATAAAATGTCTCGCCGTTACCTTCGCCTCTCTGTCTCAGGCTCCCGGTGTCATAAAGGGTCCGACTTGTTTGAACGCTGGACTCCCTTCATCCCGGCGCCGTTACTTTCCCCCCGTTTGAAGTATTTGTCCCGCACAGTCAATCAGGGACGAGTTCTGGGACGAGTCCAGCACACTGAGTGCTGCTCGTTTCTTGTTCAGCCCCTTTAACGAGGGCTGCAAGTCGCCATTGTAAAGCAGCAGAATGTTGCTGTTTCCATCCCCGCTAACGCTAGCAGACAGCTAGCTTAGCTTAGGTCATTTATTGCCATTCCGCATTTCTTCTTTGTTCAGTCTGATCTCAAACACAAACTCTTTTACCTTTTTTATTTTTTGTACATAGTAGAGGGGGATTCAAATATTAATAACTTGAAACGAAACGAGGAAGCCGCGGTGAGAGAGAAAAGGCCGACGCGGCGTTTCCGGTGAAACCGCCGAGCGAGCGGCTCAGATCGGATCTTCACAGGATGCAACCGGACGGACCACCTGCTGACCTCCGAGTCGTCGCGGAGGAGGGGAACTTTTCCAGGAAAAGCTGTGCAGAGCCGGGGACGGGGGGGCTGAGGGGTCCCCCCACCCCCTACCTTCTCCTTCCCCGAACCGACTCAGAGGCCTCTGGAGTCGACACAATGACACACGCACACGCACACGCACACACACACACACACACACACACACACACACACACACACACACACACACCCGTGTTACTCAATTCAAACGTGTGTTAGCGATTGCCTTGTTTGAAATACCAACTTTTTACTGGATTAATGTTGCAGTCACTCTTGTTGTGTGTGTGTGTGTGTGTGTGTGTGTGTGTGTGTGTGTGTGTGTGTGTGTGTGTGTGTGCGGGAGCGTGGGATGAATAAACAGGACTCTCAGCTGCTATAATTCACACATTGCAGGAAATCCCTTTGTGGCAGAGAAGCCGTAACAGCCTGTTTGTGCGTTTGTTTTCCTTCACCTCACAGCTGGTCACAAACGTACCGACGGTAAACTGCGATTCGCCTCCAACCGGACCGGCTGGTCAGATGCATCTAATTGTTTTACTTACGGGGGGGGGCGGGGGACTGAAGTGAAGAGAGACCCTGGAGTCCTTCACCCCGAGCCATCGCATCATCGCCATGTGCACAATTAGATCAAAAGTGCCCTGCACAGTATTTCCGGCTTTTACGGCGCTCCTCAGGGTGGATGACCCCCCCTCACCCCTCCGCCCCCCCGCCCCCTTGTAAAAGCTGACAAATGGCTCTAAATAATTCACAGTGTTTCCTTCAGAGACTGATGAGCCTGACTGATGAGCCTCATGTAGACTTTCAGGTTGCATCTCCTCATGCGTCTCCGTTTCCCTGCATGTGTTCAGGTGAATCTCCCGCCATTTAGCAATCGTCATATCGCAACCACACACACTCGCACACTCACACTCATACAGAAACTATATGAACCGTTTATTTCTCTTCTCACCTCTTTCAAGACCGCAAACTCACAAACCGTCCTGCGGCGGTTAATCGGAATACGACTCTACGTTCTTACACATCTCAGTCTTTGTTTGGGCTGGAAAACTGCACACACTGAAAGTGTTCCGTTTTAAAGGCGTGACGGTTCCTCGGGGTGGGAGACGCTATCGTGTTGCATTGTGGGTAAAGTGTAATGACCAGCTCTATTGTTTTTTTTGTGCTCCGTCGTTCTCATTTCTTAAATCGGTCGCATGTTGAGTGACATCGCCTCACACAGCTGCGACAGCACGCGCAGAGTTTACGTGACACCAGTGTGAGAAAAAGAACAAACAAAGAATGAAATCACGCTTCGCCTTTCAGTTACGTTTCGGTCCCAGAAAAAATAAATGAAAAGGTGGCGGTCGACGCCGCGATCCCACGATTGGCCGGCAGAGCAGCCAATCAGAGAGCGGCTCTGCGGCTCTGCGACTCTGCGTGTGTCTGTAGGAATGCGTGTTTTTCCTCCGCGTGACGAGGTCGCTGCAGTTTTCACTTCAACCTGCTGGAATTTACACTTTATCAATGAACAAGGTTCCTTTCTTTTCTTTTTGTTTTTGATGTGGATGGAGGTAAAAAACACACAGCGATTTGTAACTTTGCATTCTGCCGCCCTTCTAACGTCGGGCTTGAGAAGTTCCCTTCGTGACAAAGAAATTTGCAACTTTTCGTGTAATTTGATATTTCTTTTGTCACGACATGCAGCACAGCCGATTGACGGCGGGCGGCACCGAGGGGGACGGTTGAAGCTGAACAGATGCACCATGGGAACAGTTGCTCCCTTTGTTGTCAGATTGGCTTTTTAAACACCGGTAGATTATGCAGATGATCCTGTTTTCCCTTTTTAATGAAGTGAATCCTCCACTTTCTGTTGTTCCCAGACAGATGGACGTCAACAGAAAAATCCAGATTATTTCATCTGAAACAAAAATAACACCCGGAAAAAAAAAATCCTTTAAATCCACAACTCGATCCTTCCTGTTTTTTTTTGTCTCTTTTCTTTTGTTGCATCCTTTTATTTTGTAGTACAGTTTAATGACAGATGGGAAGCAATTTAAACCCTGCAACACACACACACACACACACACACACAAACACACACACGCTGTTTTTACTATGCAGGAAGGGGGGGGGGCTCCCCTTTCATGCCCCACACCCTCACACACACACACACGAACACACATTATCTTCCTTAGATGACTCAACACACACTTTCGTTTTCTTCTCAAACACCCGCGTGCCCTGCAAACACCTCCGGCCTCCACGCACCTCAATAACATGAGTTATTTTTACACGTCCTGTGCTGTGCATTTCTGTCTCTGAAGACACATCCATGCTTATTTGTGTGTTTTCTTTACTGAAATAAATGTAGTTTTGTGGACCAAAGTGCTTGTTTGTCCCTTTTACTGCAGCGGGATCCGACGATCTGCCCCCCTCAGTCCTGGTGCCCCTCTCAGTCCTGGCCCCCCTCAGTCCTGGTCCCCCTCAGTCATGGTCCCCCTCAGTCCTGGCCCCTCTCAGTCCTGGCCCCTCTCAGTCCTGGTCCCCCTCAGTCATGGTCCCCCTCAGTCCTGGCCCCTCTCAGTCCTGGTCCCTGGTCACGGTTCTTCATCGGGTGATAAACTGAGAATGTTTCAGTTGAAGGTTCACGGGGACTTTAAATAGTTCTGTGATCTCTGTAAATAAAAATGTATGTGTGACAGAATCTCGACTAAAGGTCTTCTTCTTCTTCTTCTTCTTCTTCTTCTTCTTCTTCTCCAGTTCCTCTTCTGTGAACGGAGCCGCTGCCCAGTACTTGGTAAATATATTTTAAGCCTCACGCGAACATCTTGCTTGTGTCTTACGGTTCAGGATTCTTTGCTGAAGTTTGGTAAAAATTCCACCCCGCATGATGTGACGCCACACAGCCACAACGCCCACTGCCTCCTCTTCCTCATCTTCCTCCTCTGCCTCCTCTGCTCTTCATTTCTCCCGGTGGAAAGAGTCTCATCGCGTCCGCGGGGCTGATTTACAGTCACCGGCAACTTCACACCTGGGTGAGGTTTCAGCTGCAGTTCGGTGCTCAGCTGTGCAGAGACGACTTTGATTGTTTGGGTTTTTCCCCGGAATGATTTCGCTCGTCTCTTCTGAACTGCTGATTGATGCCGAGGCGTTTTGAACACTCGCTGGGTTTGCACAGAGAAACCTTCCTGGAACGAGAGCATACACACGCGTCAAGCAACGCTAACTGCGCTAACAGTTATGTCGGCTGCAATATTAATGCCTAAAAAAAAAGGGGCATTTGTTCGTATGTTGTAAACCTTGACGTGATTTGTCATAAAATCAACATGTTTGTGTGAGAATTGAATGAGAATTGAACTCGGAAACCTCTGAGAAGAAAATGACACCCCCATGTTTCACTGAGAGGTGAGAGGATGAACAGAGGAAACCGCAACAACAACAACACGCCCGTTGGTGAGAAACAGGCAGGGCGCCGGGGCACAAAGGAGAATATTAAAAAGGCGTCCCGCGCCTGAAGCCTCTGTCAGATTCAGAAGTGCGTGCTGCCCAACGCGGCGAAGCTGCTGCGGTCGCGACGGAGCGTCGGCTTGTGGCTTTTTGTCTGCTTCCATTTCTACTCATGAACCACGACGTTTGTACCGCAGCAGCCCGTGTGGTCACCGTGTTAATATGTCGCCATCTACCTGTTTCAAGTTGCCGGCCTGCTGTCGGGGAACATTCTGCGTGTGTTTTATTAGAGGAAAGGCTTCAGCGTCACAT
This sequence comes from Apeltes quadracus, assembly GCA_021346845.1. Classification (NCBI taxonomy): domain Eukaryota; kingdom Metazoa; phylum Chordata; class Actinopteri; order Perciformes; family Gasterosteidae; genus Apeltes; species Apeltes quadracus. The sequence goes on along the minus strand of CM037933.1, from coordinate 16,635,327 downwards.
TTGATTTGTCTTCGCAAAGCGCGATGTTCGTTTGGTAAAATATGATCCATCTAAGGTCAAACAGAAATATATTATACAAAGTTACTGAGTCGCTCCTCCGCATTTCAAATGTGTAAACTCCCTTGATGGGATGATAAATAGTCAAGATGGCTTGTTTTCTGTAATTGTTGTAGCATTTTTACATAGCAGATTTAGCAAGCTAGCTAATTGAATAACTGAGCTGACATATAAAGACTGCAATGGATGGCTGACTATATTTCCCCAAACTTAAGTAAGTGAAGTTGCGGTCGAAACCAAGCCGAGCTGTTTCTTGTGAAGATGGAGGTGTATTACGTCGAGTCAAAGACAAAAATTGACCTGTCGCTATCTGTAAAACTGGTTTCATTCCACCGAAAAATCTCCCCCCGGCACCTCGTCTCAGCTTGGTTTACGCAGACGTCATGCAGCTGCAGTGGAAGCAGCGAGCAGGTGGATTTTCAAAGGTGCTTGAACTTTGTGCTTGTAGGTTTTTAAAAAACATTTTTATCGGACTCTCTCTAACAAATATAGACGGCTGATTTCCTGGCGCAGCCCGGTGAAATATTCCGTCACTCGTTCCTCTCCAGCGGAAACGCTTTGTCTAACCGACACTGATAGCGCTATCGCCACAGGTGTGAAAGCTCATTCATTCAGAGAGTCGACTCAAGGTCACGAGCAGAGCTGTTACCCGAAAGAGTCTGATTGTCCCAGGAAAGGCACTTTTACAATGCATTATTAATATCATAATCATAATTTCATCATTCAATCAATAATTTGACTATTCTCTTTCACGTAAAGTCCCCGCTTTTCATCCAGCGTACCGTAAACGCCCCCATAAAGAGGTCAATGGTGGTCGTTTCTATTTAGCGGGAGGCGTTTGAGTCATTGTGTCTCTCAGAATGAGCAGAGAGTCAAACGGCTTCGCAGCTCAATAACTGGCAGCAGATCGTCTGAGTTACATTTATTCTGAAAGTCTGCGTGGTTTCTGTTCCGCAGCATGAGGGGCCCCTCTGCGTCCGCCGGCCAATCAGATTCCTCTCAGGCAGTGGGCCTCGTCACCGATTGGTCGGTCAATAGTTTGAATTTAAACAATCTGTATTTGTTTCCTTTTCAAATGTTTTTTTTTTTTTCTTTAAATGTTGAATTCCTGAGCATGTTGCCAGAGAAAATCCAACTTTAAACTAATTTTTTCAATACCAGCCTTTACTTCAAAGATTTGCATGGCTGGTTTGGGACTTTTGGTTGGACCAGTATTTGTTTCATTTGTATTCATCTTGGTTCTCACTATGTGGATGAATCTTCTTTTCTTAATGTGTAGAAACGTAGGCGGGTAAAAACCCCCTCAGACTTCAACAAAACTCTGCTGACTAAAAGGTTTTCAAATGAAGTGATGTATCGCCAGGTAACACACCTGGCTAGACTAAATCTACCGTTAACCGAGTGCAGGGCTGGATTTCTGCCCAGACATGTGCTGAGGATTGTTTATTCCCCTGTTGTAATTACTGTAACTGCTGAAGGTAAATGTTGAAAACACAGAACATTTTAGTCCCTTCTCTTTTCCGATATGATAATAATAATAATCATGAAAGACTTTAAAACAGAAAATCTGGAACATTGAAGCCACAAAAAAGAGGACTAACACCAACAAGTTTGCCCCACTGCAGGGACAAAGGCCTTCAATACATTGAGAGTTCAAAAAGAGTTTAACAGAATTTGCCTACATATTGTCCAAAAATAATGCAAAACCTTCCCCAAGGCTTTGCCAGCTTTGTTAGTTAGTTTAATTGTTGCAGCCAAAATAATTATGCTGGAGTGAAATTAAGCTCAATGCAATTCAAGACAAACTAACTTTTTTTTTTATTGCAACTCTTGCAGTTTCCATCTACCACATTAGCCTGGTGCGTGCACGGGATCAGTGGCACCCGGCGCGGAACACTTCAACGTGTCATAACAGGAAAAGCCAGGTGACAAAGATCTGGCTAACGGCGGGTCCATAAAGCCGGACGCAGGACGCTGCAAGCAGATCCCCCGCAGTGGCATTTAAACGACTTCATTACCCCCCCGGCCCGTTCTCCTGCGATGGCAGTCAGAAGTGTTCTCTGGTTGCCGTAGCGATGCAGGCGTCGGTGAACCGTAAAGCGATTTGCCTGTGAAAGCGCGACGCAAACCTTTCGTTTATTTGCTCCTTCCGTTCCAACGTCATGTTTACAACAACGACGGCCGCTGCGATCTCTGGCGAGCTGATGGGGTTTACACCGGAAACCCTCTTTGGGTTTAAGGGAAATGTGAGTATTTACAGCGCTGCCAGGGACGTACATGTGCTTTAAATCTAAATCCCAACACAGTGGATTTTTGGTGAACTAATTAAGTGTCAACATCATTTTGAATGAGGTTTTCCTAGTTAGGATTAATGTACGATTCCCTTCTGTTAGTTCGGGTTACCGATGACAAACGTCGGACGCCACTAAACACACAACAAAGCGCACACACCCTGAAAGCGCTCAGCTGGCCTCCCATCAACGAGTCAAATAGACTTTTAAAGCCAACCGAACTCGCTCTCTTGTCAAACCTCGAGCGTGACGTTTTGGAGCCCCCCCGTGTCTTTCTGCACGCCGTCGCCGGTAACCTTTGCTGACGCGCCGGTGAACCGGTTCAAGAGAACAGAGGCCTCCTGTCAGCACCGAGGCCTCTGAGGCCTCTGCACACACAGGCGCTGCCGGAACAGGAATGCAAACTAATGACGTTCCTCAGTGCACAGATGCAACAAGAAGAAACCCCCCCCCACCATAAATCCCCCCATCCATCCCCCCCGTCCATCCCCCCCGTACGCAGAAACCACTAAAATGTCAAACGAAATGACGAGCGGAGATTTTAATGACCCAAACCGTCTTGAGCAACTGGGAGGAATTTAGTCCAACCGCCGTCGGCCGAACGTGTCGAGGCGTCGCTGACGGTTTACAAGGAGGACCCAGATAAGGGATCGCAAAGGGGGGGTTTCCCCTCACAGGCCTGAAAAATAACAAACATTTTCAGGCAAAGACTTGACCAACCTGTAAGCGATAGTGTCCATTCGACCACAATCCGTCACATCTCACACGACCGCAAAGAAGGTTTTCTTTTGTTCTGTTCAAGTCCTGTTGGGCAAGTGGGTCAGAACTAAACTTCCCCCAAGTACATTTTTACCTGCACATAAGAAATGCCTCATTTCTTAAATAGTCACATATACACACCCAGTTGGTAGGGACCAAAGCTGAGCTTTATTGTATTATATATGTTGCTAGAAAACGCGTTGTTGTCTCAAACCTCTGCATGAAGTAATTAAAAAGTACTGTTTGTTTTACCTCTGGTTTTCGGAGGGGGGTGTGACACCTCGCGAATGCAAATATTATTCAAATGCTTCTGTCAAGAAGGGGAGATTAACTTTAGACGAGCGCAGGATGACTCACAGGCACCAACTGCAATCAACAAAAAAGTTACCAGGAATCTTTTTAAAACACATCTGTAGGCGAAAAAAGGTCACTGGAGCCGACCGGAGTCTCGGTTTGGTCCTTTTTTTAAATTCGTACTTCGATTAGAAAACCCCTTCAGCTGGGTGACATGCAAAGTGTGGACAGGAAGGCTCAGCGAGGGGGGGGAAACGGAGGTTTCACCACTCCTCCCAACCAACTCATTCAAACTTTTTCATTCACTAATATCGAAAGTCACTCTTTAGAACTCTGTGGTGCTCGAGGCTCAAATGTGTGAAGGAGTGTTTCACGTCGAGGAGGAATCCGCTCAGGTCACACGGGTGAATTCCTTCATCCACAAACACGATCGGGGGACCTTGAATGTCTGATTCAACTTCAACAGAACGTCTCCCAGTTTTCTTTTTTTTTGCTGCTGCTGCTGCTGCTAACGCGAAACCCGAACCCGCCGACTTCCAGCAGCACATGTGGGAGCGGAGCGAGCGGAGCAGTTGTGGCTCGGCGCCAGCTGCCCCGAGGCCCCGACAGTAACACAGTGTCCTGATACGCAGCCAGCGGCAGAGAATCTCACACTCATTCCAGGAACGCACACTTACTCAACAACCTTCCATGGAAAGAGAGTGGAGGCCTTAAAAAAAAATGTTCTTAAAAAAAAAAATGTCACAGCAAATTCAGACTTCACAGAGAGAGCTGTGATTGGTCGGCTGTGTCTTAAACGTCTCCCTCCTAAAGGTCTCCAACGGCGGTTAAAGCCTGTCAGTATGGAGGATTATTAATGTGTCAAAGGACAAAACGTTTTTAAAAGTGAATATAATATAATATAATTAAGATTGGCAGTAGAAAAAAAACAATGTTTTATTATGAGGTGAATTATTTCTAGAATGAACCTTTAACAAGTGACCAAACAAGATGAACACAGTGTCTCCGAATGAGAGACTCATTCCCATAATGGAGGACAGGTGAACTGAGTGCAGACTTAATATGAATGAACGCGAGGCTTCACAACGTGGGAGCGCAGACCAATGGGAGGCGTTACCGTGACTACACACACGCCGTGCATGCAGCCTGCGGCCCGTTAAGTTCAGTCCAAATGTCTCTCAACACACAACTTCCCCAACATCATTAGGGTGACAAAAAACGCCCACAATGCAACACTCTCAGCGTCAGCGCTCAGCGCTGCATCCAGGTTTCACTCCAAACGTCACTCCGCATAACATATTCGATTTAATTTGCTGCTTAACACGAAACAACACGTCTTTGTTAACGTGACGTTGGTTTGCTCCCTGGATCGTTGTGAAAGCTTCACAGGGAGAGACTCTCCTCACACTTTTGGCCTCCGCTTGAACAGGCTCACAGCCAGAGGACACGCACACACACACACACACACGCACGCACACACACACACAGACACGCACACACGCACACGTGTGCTCTACATTCTGTGCTCGGTCAGCTTTTTGCTCAACAGGCCTCGACTGGAACCGTTATTGGAGTTGCGTGTGCCGACTGAGGAGCACTGATCTGCTCCCCGGAGGCTGGAACGCAGCCGGTGGCGACGGGGGGGGTCAAAGGTCGGAGCGGCGCCGCAGCCTCGTCAAAGCGCCGTTGTCTCGGGGAGCGTAGGGCCTGGCGTCGCACGAGTACGTTTGCACCGCTGCGCCCAGATGTGGAAGCAACAGACGCTGATTGTTTTCTGCTCAGGATTCAACTTTAGTTTCGTTGAACATCAACGAGATTTATTCCTAACAAGTGGTTATTGTTGCAGGATTTCAACGGGTCGTGTAATATTAATAAGTAAGTTATTGTCACAGTGTTTCAAGTAGGAAAAATGATTCATAGAAAACCCCCAAAAAGGTTTTGAATGTAATCCATGTAAAGCTCACGTGTGGCGTGAGGGAAGAGGGGGGGGCTCTAAAAATAAACCCTCCACATGGTTTGGGAGCCGGTCCACCACGATTCTACAGCAGCCCAGAAGGGACAAACCAAACCGCACAGGGAGCCTCTCCATTGAAACACCGGCAAACGTCCAAAGCATCCAAAGTTAAACAAAAACCTGCCTTGTTGACACAGAGTTTAAAAGCAGAGGTCGGACCGGGGCTCAGCTCCTTGATGCGCAAAACAAACACACCCAAAGCAAAGACTGAGAGATCAGCTCCCGCTGTTTCCACGGCGTCAGCTGATTCTTCCTGGAACCGCTCGGTCCGAGCCGACCTTACCTGCACACACACACACACACACACACACACACACACACACACACACACACACACACACGCACCCACTGGGCTGTGCACTGGTTTGAATCTGCGCTCTGTGACTTTACTGGGAGTAACTTGCAGCTTTATAATCCTACTGCAGTGTTTACTTCACTTTTATATATTTTGATATATTTAGTTGCTTTGCAAGCTCACATAAAGTTAAGCCTCCATGAAATGGTTTAAACACTCAACTCATTTATTGGGGGGGTAACATAAATTATTCAGTTCGTATGACGTTTGTTGTGAAGTTCTAAAACTTTAAAGCTGACTCAGTCGGCCCCGGAGTCCTGGTCCTGGTTCTCCCGGGCCTCCCTTCCCTCCAGCACCACGTCCCGGGCCTCCAGAGGGGAGAAGCTGTGCTCCTGCAGGAGGAGGAGGCGCTGCAGGAACACGGACGTCCACCTTTTCCCATTTCCCCGCGTGGTTCCAGTGTGATCGGCACTTTGTGTGTAACCACCTATTTAACGCAGAGGATGTGTTTACACACAAGCCTCTGTAAAATAAACACGCTCCGTTTCTCACGCCGCCGTTAGCTCAGCGCGCTAATGGCTAACCGGCCGACTGCGGCGACGCGGCACTGAAATTATTTACGTGCTAATCGGCGCTCGGTCGGTTCGGATCGTCGCAGCCCTTATTGAACTTGACCTTTGACCCCCTTTGGGAAAAGCATGTGGCTGTTTGATGTGCTCACCGGAGAGGTGGCCACTTACCTTTTTTCTCTAGCAAAATGCCTCAATTAACCCAAACTGTAAAGGTCAAAGGTCATGGAACACCAGCAAGGAATTCCAAACTTGTATTGTTATCTTTACGACGTCTTTGTTTCACATATTTTTTTCAAACTGCGCAAATAAGCTTCAACAAGACAGAAATCTTTATTGATCTTTTCAACCTTTACAGTAATACAGACTGACGCAATTCCTTCACAATAAAAGCCCTCGACATAGAATATTCACACGCGGGTATGTGACATTTTGTCACATTTCTTAGTGGTGTTTATTATTCACATCCCTGCTGTGTGAAACTCTTAAATGCACTTTAACAGCGGCGGCGTCTGTATCTCCAAAAACATCAGCAGCTTCACATGAAATCAACGTATGAAGACGTTCTTCAGCAGAAAAACGTAACATCAAGTTTTCTACATCGCGTCACATAAATAACCGCGTGAACACACGAGTCCGCGAGCGAGTCAGGACGCACGCCGGGTCTCCAAAGGGCGCCGACCGCAACCCATCGGGCCCCCCGACGTTGGACCCAACATCTGTTGAGAAACCTGAGGGGGGGGTTTACAGCAGCAGATTGATGCCCTGCGATGAGTTCAAACATCACATTAGGCCGGAATGTTCGGGTGTCCGCTTACTTTCGGCCACATGTTGCATCGCATCCCCTTCTGTCCCCCCTCCCACTCCCCCACTCTCCCATCTCTCTCTCACACACACACACACACACACAAGATGTGAAGCCCCACAACTAAACAAGTAAAAACAGGAAGTTACTCACATCCCACCGCACATTCCAAATCCCACGCCCCCCCCCCCCCCCCCCCCCACTCCCACCCATACACACACACGCACACACACACACACACACACACACAGCGAAGAGAGCGAGGGAGGGACGGATAAAGGAGAGAGAAAGGGAGGGAGGAAAGGAAACACCAGTGCACCCGTTAAACGCTCAGGAATGAATGGAATACCGTTTGAGTCACTCCGCGCTCGCTCCTCATTGGCTGGGAGGAGTTCTCTGTGTGTGTGTGGGGGGGGGCGTTTTGATTGGCCGGTTGAGTTCAGGCTGCTGCGTTATTTGATATCAGAGTGACTAACAGGACGGTGATCAAAAATAAAATGTGTTCCGGGAAGGCTCTGCCCCCCCCCTGTGTTTTGTTTGATTCATTCATTAAAGGATGAATCACGTCACACTGAGTCATTGGAATTCACTGTTCCCACAACAGAGGGAAGTCGGGGTCAAACACGGCGAGGAAAGTCAACAGCGAAAGGATCCCTTTCCTTTATTCACCACACTGAACACAACTGAGTCGCACAACTTGTGTGGACTTTTTGCTCTGTGGTTTTTCAAGTGTCCTACTCATACGACATACGAGGAAAGGAAAGAAGGAAGTAGAGAAGAAGAATGGAACAAAAGGTGCCCTTTTTTTTACCCTGTTTCAGCATTAAAAGTCCACATTTTGCTTATGATACACTGTATCTCTATTGTGAGCTGCATCATTAGCGCCGCTCGACCCTCCTGACCTCCGGCTCAACCCCCGAAACACACACAGCCCCTCGGCCGAGGTCGTGACCCCGTCCCATCGAAGGTCCCCGAGAGTCATCGAGGAGATAATGAGATTACGAAACAAAGACGTGCAGACATTAAGAGATTAGGGGAGGAATAAAAGAAGAGAGTAGAGGTGTGTAAAACAGTTCTTTAAACTTCATCCCCCCATCACTCAATAACTGAGATCACGTTAGACACTTCATTTGCAGAAATGAAGAGCAGATTACAGATCGCAGGCCCCTGATGACCGAGGCGTTTTAGGGGAATCATTCATTCCACGTCAAAGTGTAACTGACGAAGCCTCGACCGCTGATTTAGAAAATGGGAAAATAAAGGATTAAATCTCCAGCAGCTTTAATCCAGCGACGTCATTCGCTCCCACGCAGCGAGAGACGCCCCTCCTCCTGTGTGTGCAGATCTTTAACTCTCCAGTGACCTTTGACCTCTCGCGTGTCCGCCTGTGATCGCGAGCAAACGTCGATCAAGTATCGAAAGCGTACGCGACGAGACAAAACTAAAGGAACAACAAATAAAAATAAAGCCGACTCGCCTGGATTTTGTGGCCTGTCCCTCTCCCTCTCCCTCTCCCTCTCCCTCTCCCTCTCTGTCTCTGTCTCTCTCTGTCTCTGACTCTCTCTTTCTCTCTCTCTTTTTTCTCACACTCATCCATTCATCCCCTCTGTCTCCGTCAGACCAAACACGGGATCAACCCGCCGGGGGAAGTCATTCATTCATTCATCTCATTCATGAGAGTGTTTTCACAGCTCTCTTTCTCTCTCTCTCTCTCTCTCTCTCCCTTACTCTCTGCAGCCTCGATCGCCCGCCCTGTTTTTCTTAGGCTGCTGTTTCTGCTGTTTTTCCACACAGATGGCACCGCGCGGAGCGGAGGGGGTTAACGGGTTGTGCGCGAAGCCGCTAAAACAACGCACACAGTGGCGTTTTGTCTCCGAGGCGGCGGCCTCCACTTTCCCTTTGCAACGTGACACTTTTGCTCTTTTTATCTCTCCGGAAGTCGGAGGCCTCCTGACGACACGTCTGCGTCCTCTGTCCTCCGCCGGCTCGGCTGGCTGAGAAAAGGGAAAGTAACTCCCGTCTTCGCGGGGTGGGGTGGGGGAGGGGAGGGGGGGGAGGGGGTAAAGAGCTGCGGGATGGAGGAAGCGGTGGATCGCACAAAGAAATGAACCCGTTTAATTGGTTGATCGATCGCTTGTTTGTGCGCGTCGGTTGGAGCGGTTTGTGTGTTGCCGACTCGTCACTCGGTTTGGGCCTCGGCTCGATACGGCGGTGTTTTTGTGTTTCAAACGATCAATTAAAACCCCCAACCCCACCTACCTTCCACCCCCCCCCCCCCCCCCACTCCCCCCTCTTCATACTGCAGATATCAGATTTGAGAACTCTTCCCTCCTTCGTCTGCTCATTAAATCCAGCCCGTGTGGGGGGGTGATGCTGCGTGTGTGTGTGTGTGTGTGTGTGTGTGTGTGGTTGGGGGATACCCGGGAGCCATTTGTGGGTCCTGACCCCTCATTTTTACAGCCCCCCCCCCCTTCCTACCATGTGGTAACACAACACCGCTGGGAACAGCGGAGCTGCACTTTGACTTTGTCACCCGTCTGCTGCTGTAAATGTGAGGACACGAAGGTCTGCCGACCGTCCTACGCGCACAAAAGATTGTGTGGTGTGATTGACAGCTTCCGAGCATCACATAAATGGATTGAAAACTGGGGAGGGGGGTGTTTGGGGGGTTTCAACTGATGGTGAAGGTCAAGAATGGACTTCAAGTCTCGTCTTCGGCCCCAGAAACCCACTTCCAGTTCAGAACAGGGAGGCGTTTGCAGTCGGGGGCTCGTTTGCAGTCGGAGGCCCATCTGACCACACAAAGACAATCGCAAAACCTTCACTGCTCAACGTGTCTCTTCCACGTGTTTGTTTTGATTGGCTCACAATCACCGTCCTCCGTCCAGCAGAGGAGGTGAAACTACGGCGTGACTGAGCGGGACGACCTTCACAGCGGCGCATTCCTTTTTTTAAAGTGATTCCGACGGCTTCTCGAAAGCCTCTGAACGGCATTCCTCTTTCTCCTCTCCTTCTTCCTCCTGCCGGCTGCACCAGGAGGTCCTCGTTTCGTCCTCCGCGCTTCCTCTTCCACTCCTCTGTCCTCGGCTCCCTCTCCTCGTCCACCCCTTGTGGGGTTCTGTCTTTCTTTGCTCCGCTTGTCCTTCCTCGGGTGATGCTCGCTGCAGAAACAGCAGCCGTGCTCTCTCTCTCTCACCTGACTCTGACAGGAAGCTGTTGTAGCCACGGAAACGGTTACACCTCCTTCACCTGCTTTTGCATTCTGCAGACACACACACACACACACACAGCAAAGTTTCCTGTGAGAGAGGAAGTGGACCGATACTTCTAGGAAGAGAAAGTAAAAGAAGATCTCTCACCAGACTCCCGCCACAACAAAGAGGCAGCAGGAAATACCTTCATGCAGCAGATGTATTAATGTGAGCTCTGTTTCCTGCCTCACGCCGGCAGAGAACATCGGCTAATCAGCGGCAATAAGCTGAACACCGCTGGGCTTTGAAAGGACGCCAGTTTATTGCCCTTATCAGAGAGTCACCGCCTGCTGGCAGCGTTTTTTTCCCGCGCGGCGCCTCTGCAGTCAGGTAGCGAGCGTGAAGAAAAGGTCTCGTAGTGTAAATAAGGATCAGTGTCAGTCGCTCTGCGAGCCGCGTGGCCGCGGCCTTCTTCGCTGCCCCGTTCGTAAGAGGAGGCGTTGACCCCCCCCCGAGCGTGTGCTTATATTTACCTCCCGAGGAGACAGGTGGACTCAGACGGGACAAATGTGACACCCGACTGACAGAGGACGGTTCTGACCAAAATTCATTTCATTAAATTAGGATTTATTGAATATTATTGACCAAAATAACGAGTTGCTGGAAGAATAAAGAGGAACTTTTCATCAGCTCATCAAAATGTTGAGGGGAGGAGGGGGGGGGGGGGGGGGGGGGCTGGAGAGTAATTGATGATTCTCTCACTGAGCCTTTGGTCGTGCGATCGATATACAAAGAATATTTATTGTCCACTTTAATAAAGGGGATCTTTTTGTGGATATTCTGCAGCTCTTCGACAGGTGGTCAAACCCCCCCCGCCCCCGGAGAGGTCGGGTACTGGGGGGCCGGACGGGGGAGGGGTTGAATGCAGCCAACAGAATTTAAAGCACCTGGCATCTCCATCTTTAGTCTCCGAAAGCGTCAGCGAATTTACGTAAATCCATAAAACCTGTTACAACTTATGAAAGCGGTTTTCCGTTTTCTGTCCCGTTCATCACTTTCGATTTCACACACCCAGGCGCCCAAACACGAGCACGCGCACACACACACACACACACACGCACACGCACACATTCTTTCAGATGAAGAATCCCCATGGGAATCGGGCCGTGGGCGTATTTGTTTTGGCACAATTTCATCTCTACATCTTATCTAATACACACGGATCAGGGGTTTGCCTAAGTGTGTGTGTGTGTGTGGGTGTGTTTTACCAGTCTTGTGAGGGCATGAATCTGTTTGCACACTCGCATTGTGGGGACCTGCCTGCCTCTATAGAGAGGTGATTGCATGTGGGAGTGAGGAATTGGTTTCGGGTCAGGGTTGGTCTGGTAACAGATACAATTAGTTTTTTCCCCAAAAAGCCACGGAAATATGGATGTGAGTTTTGTGTGTTGATGAGATTAAACACGCTGACCCTATGTACTACTGAAGATGTTTATCTTCAGAGCCTTTCAGGGTAAAAGCATTTACAATTTCCTGAAACATTTCATACCTTGCTTAATGGTCAACTAATGGTTCACGGGATGATTTCCCATCATGCATTGCATTTATTTCAAAGCTGGAGTGAGAAAGAGAGACGTTTTTTAGGACCTAAACGGAAGTTAACAGGTCAAATTATCTCAACAAAGTTCTCAGTTCCAAAGTAATGAAGTTAGAATGAAATGGAGTTTTTCTCCTTTCCGTTGCTGCTTTACATACAGTCTTATATTGCCTATCTGTCTTTCTCTGCAGCTGTTTATCTAACAGACACGCACACACACACACGCATGCACGCACGCACACACACACAGTACACAGTACAGTGGGGCAGATGCAGGAATCACCTCAATATTTATGATTCTGATTATTGTGGGAGCAGGTACAAATCTTGAGTGTGTGTATGTGTGTGTTTGTGTGCATGTGTGTGTGTGTGCATGTGTGTGTGTGTGTGCATGTGTGTTTGTGTGCGTGTGTGTGTGTGTGTGTGTGTGAACTGCCCGGGGGGGTGAATCTGTCCTGTCATTCAGCCATGGAGCACACGGGCGTGGACGTATCCCACGATCCTCTTGGTGAAAGAAACACATTTCACAACCGTCCCTCTATTACACACACACACGCGCGCACACGCGATCCCAAATACTTTAACGCCTCCACAAGCATCCTTCGCATCTCCTCTTCTCGTGTCCTTTTTCCTCCCACCTGCCGCCGTCTCTCTCAGTTGCTGCGTGCGCGAGCCGATGAACAGGCCGCAGCCTGCGCGTCGGTGTGCGCGCGTGTGTGTGTGTGTGTGTGTGCGGGATTGTGTGCGCTTTGTTCTCCTTGTGCTTAACTTTACTGCTTTGTCGGTTCTTTCATGGGAGGAATGCGTCACCTGAGACGTTGAGTAACCTGCTGAGAAGCAGCGAAACTCGACAAACTTCACACGGGACAAATCAACGCAGCCAATTAATCAATCAATTAATCAATCAATCAATCCATCCTTTGACGAGTTCTGAGTCTACAGTTCAAGAGGAAAAGGTAAGGCAAATTAGAAAAAAGGTGTTTTCCTTTACAAATGTGGGTGTAATTCAATATTTCTGTCTCATGAGTCTCATGAATAGTTGGTCGACATGATTGAATAGATTCAGAAAAACATTTTCTTCATCAGGTGATCATTTTACCTTCAAACAAGTCTCACAGTGCCAATGGTTCACTCAACAACTGGTTTAGACATGTGACTCAAGCACTAGCAGGTAAACGGCTTAATCAACAAAAGAGTTGACTTCCTCAATCCGAAGGGATTGAAACTTCTTTCCAGCCTCCAGCTTCCGCTTCCGCGCTGTTACCGGACCTACGAGCGCCGTCCGAGGAAAAGAGAGCCGGCAGAGGAACGACGCCGTCCGATGTGATTATGCTGTTAGGAGGAGGCCGAGAGGAGCAGCACCCCTTCATGGACGCAGCGAGGATCGTGCATTACGGGGGAGTCTCAGTGCCGGCGGATGGATCCAGATGTTTGTGAAGGTCGATACACAGCAGGTTCTGAACTGCAGGCAACTTGTAGTTTTGTCTCATCCTTCTTCTTTCCTTCACAACCTCAGCCAGGAGCAGCTTTAAGCCCCAGCTAGCTTAGCTTAGCTTAGCTTCACCACAAAGGTACTGTGGCTACTCTGTCACGCTGTACACCTCCTTCTTTAACCCCTGTTCAAATGACCACATGTTGAAATGATGCGTTTCGACAAGTCTACATCCGACTGTTGCACTTTAAGAAAAGCCTAAATGCATCACCACCGTGTGCAGAGTTAACAAATAATTAATATCTATCCTCTGAAGTCCTGTTCAAATCACTCAAGTCCTAGTGGATCATAAATACGTGTGAATGGACCGACCTGACACACACAAACACTCACACACACACACACACACACACACGCACACACACACAAACACACACACACACACACACTCGGGCTGCCTCGTCTTCCGCCTGCCATATATGGAGGTTCCTGTCACACGCTGCGCTGACACACGTGGGGGTTTTTATAAAACCGTTTCTCCAGGCCACAAGATCAAGTTACAGTTTCGTGCACACACACACACACACACACACACACATTGAAGGGCTGCACGCGCACGTAACAGCTGCTGGAAGCCAGAACACTTTCCTGGAAACCAGAGGGAGGGAAGGAAGGGAGCGAAGGCAGCGAGGAAGGGAGGAAGGAGAGGAAGGAGAGGAAATGGCACACTTGTAAGAAAGGAAGTAGAGAAAAGGTCAGAGGAGGAAGCAGGCAGGGAAGAAGAGGAGGGGATGTGCGGTTTCTGAGCTTCGGATTGGGGGGGGGGGTCAGGAGGTCAAAGGGTTCACTCCGCCGCCCCTGACAGTTTAAAGGGAAGAGAGCGCAACGGCAGGATGTCACAAACGTTCTGTCACGCCGCATCCCGGGAGACGCCGCCTCCGGGGACTCGAACAGCGACTCGCCCGACGGGTTCGGGGAGCGAAGAGCGTCGAGATTCAACCAGCAGCCACACGAGACGTTTTGAAGATGCAGAGGGTTGGGATTTCAGTTGGATCAATCAGTTGCGTTGGGATTTCTATTACAAACCACGCGGTTTGGGGTGAACTGTTCCTTTGAGGCCCAGCAGACGCTGCAACAGGACGATGGACGTTCCTGAGCAGCACACAGCACCCGATGCTCATCAATCATCAAAACACACCGACGAGCACAGTGGCTGCCTCAATGTACACAAACACGCACACGTGACGCCTCCGTCACTCTTCTGCGTCGCAGATCGACGGAATTTCAGAGTCAGCAGAAGCCAGAAACAGCAGCGTGAGTGATGCTTAAAAACAGGTAACTCATTGAGAAGAAGGACGACAAACGTTCAGTGGAAGTGAATCAGTTGAAGGCAGGTGGGAAAAAAGACCTTCTGCGTCACTTCGATGAACACAAAGTGGGTTTGTTTGATATTTTTTACGACGGCCAGAAAAGGAACGACGGAGACAATGATTGTCCCTCCGCTACACATTGTGACGTTGTGATGGCAGAGAGGAAACGGACATGTCAGGACATGAGCCCGGGGGAAATAGAGAGAGGGAGAGACCCCCACTTTGAGAAAGAGAGAGAGAGAGAGAGAGAGAGAGACAGGGGGGGAAAAGGGAAAAAAAGGCGATGAACTCTTCATTGTCTCCGGCTGACACATCCCATTAAGCTGAACGCTCGGGAACAAAAGAAGTCAGCAGTTCTGTTTCACCAATCTCCCATCACTCGCTGTGTGTGTGTGTGTGTGAGGAAAAAGGGTATTTCCACCTCTTCAACTGTCTGCTGGTCCCATGGGAGGAAGGAAGAGGTCCCTGGGTTTCACTCTGTCGATACAGATATAGCTCCATGCTGCAAAGGTCAAAGGTCGCGATGTATGTATAGACACAAAGGAACGTACGAAGGCTCCATCACGAGTAGCTGATTGTTTCATCATACCGTTGCACGTTTAGTTTACTCTTTCTGAGCAGTTATTTATGCGACCATCCATCCAACCATCCATCTGACCATCCATCCATCATCTATCCATCCGTCCATCTAACGCATTCATCCAACCATCCATCCAATCATCCATCTGACCATCCATCCATCCAACCAACCATCCATCATCTATGCATCTATCCAACCATCCATCTGACCATTCATCCATCCATCTAACCCATTCATCCAACCATCCAACCATCATCTATCCATCCATCCATCCATTTATAATAATACCTTCAATTAAAGGTATTGTTTATGACGCAATTTTATTTTGAAAGCACTGTATGTTTAAGACTATGTCGTGTTCTCTGACTCCTTCGTGCTTTCCTCCTCCTGTGCTCGGGAAACAGAAGGACCGTTACTAAAAAATCTGTTGATGAATGTTAAAACTGCAGGAATATGAAAAAGCCTAAATGAAGAAATTCAGTCAATAAAACTTTTTTCTTCTCCAACGACAGTTACATGAAACTTTCCTTCGGTCAAACGAGCAAAGTGGTGCTTTTGTGTCACTTAAGATCCCGAATCCAAAGGGCCCAGCTGTTGGCAGCTGCTGGCAGCTGTTCACCGCCGGTCGGCTTCTGAGCTTTAATGTGCAGCCAAAGAGAGACAACGGAACAGCTCAGAGTTGACAGAGTGAGAGTGGTGCATGGGATGCCTGCAGAATGTGTCACTAATGCGTCACTAATGTGTCACAGCGCGCTCACACACACACACACACACACACACACACACACTCGCATGCTGACTGTCCCTGTGAAACCAGTTCTTCAGTGCTGATAATCTCATTAATGTCTGATAAAAACTAGAGGAAATATAGTCTGACAGTGAGAGGAACTAACTATGTGAAGGAGACAACACGTGTGTGTGTTAACATGTGTATTGTTGCTGTAAACGAAAAACCCCATCAAGACCCTCTAAGATCTGCGTTTTGTCTCCGGTGTGAAAGGTTTGATGCCCTTAAATACCCGTCAGTGCAAACAGCCTGAAACCAAACACCAATCAGTCATCTTGAAACAAAAAGAGTGAACCTGGAACACAGAAAACACAGCAGCACCTAAACATGTCTGTAACCGGGATGTATTATTAACAGCATGCACTGCATTAGATACAATCATTCATTACTTAACGCAGACTTTACAGGACCTTGTCATGTGATTGTGTGAACTGCTGGTGGGATTTGTCTCGCGTCTCTTCAGCGGGTGAAACATTTCTTAAAGTTCTCTTTGAGAGATGAATGGAGGGCCGGGCCGAGGAGCCGCTCTCCTTAGATAAATAGAGATTATATTCCCAAGAACGGCACCTATATAACCTCCAGGCGACAATAGCGCCGCTGTTAATGTTTCACGCCACGACATGATAAAGCTCACACACACACACACACACACACACCGACACACACTGGCTGTGAGATCTGTTCCCAGGGTTATAAACCCCATAACGAAACCGCCAAAGACATATTTATTTTTATAGATATTTATAGATTTAATGTAAAGATCCTGTAAAACTTCAACAGCGTTTGGACTTGGAGGTTTTTTTTTTTACGGTAATGTAAAGCCAGAACCCGTTTTTACAGTAGAACATTGTAAATATATAGTAACCTTGAGGCTTTGTGTATTTTATTGTAATATGAAACAGACTTAAACTTAGTTGTACATCTATAGTTTCAATAGATTAATTCATTAAAATGCAGAATATGCTGTTATCTTATCTGCAGTAATGACCATCCTATACGTGACCCATTTACGGGTAATAATAACGGCCACTTTGAAGGTGACCCGGATGTTTGAGCCATTAAGCTGTAACCACAGGACGGATCAGTTATTGCACACAAAAAGTCGGTTGATGCTCCGCGGCGGATCCACGCCCACAAAGACAAATATGGAAATCTCGAGTCCTTTGTTACAGTCCGATCCGTCGGTGGTGAATTGTTTTACAACCGGGAAGCGCTTATGTGGTCGATATCACGAACTGCGCAGAATAAAATCGCATCCAGCGGGGGTTCAAACGAGGCGACACACGCGGACGTGAAAAGGGTCTCCAACATGACACGAGCAATAAAAGAACGAAAAATCAAGTTGTTTCTTTCACTTTGAGGGAATTACATCTTTTTTTCCGCCCAATGCAGCGGCCCTGAAGGTCCGATTATCTGAGCACCACTTATGTAAATGAGCCGCGACAAAATTCCCCCTCAAACCGCCTCACTGCCCAACAGGTGTGGACCAACCGACCTGTAAATGTTTTACCGGCTTGTGTGCGTGTAGATGTGGGTGTGTCACAATCTAAATTAGCTGGAAATTGGCCAGGCAGCTGACATTTCTGCCGGTTTAGACGCACACGCACACACACACACAGGTATCTACAGGTGTGTGCTGTCAACTCACCCTCAGGCTACGTTTAGAATGATTGGTGTCACTTTTTCTGCTTTTCATGCACGTGTTCTTTACAGGATTGCCCTTTATTACAGTTGGGTTTTTGCAACAAAGGTGCGTGTTTATATATTTAGGATAAAAGCCTCCCAACAAGAGAATTTTTGAGGGCTTTACAGCTGGATCAAACATCCCGGCGGAAACAGACGACTTGAGCCTGAACGGTGGCTGAGTTTAGGTTCAGACTCTAGAAGCTCCTCCTCACGTCCCGGTAGCCCCTCCCCCCGGTGGCTTTAGCTCCTCCCCCCCATTCAGCTCAGACCTGCTGTGTGTCTTTTTGTCGGTCGGTTGGTGTGTTTCAGGTCCACGTCAGCATTGTGCACAGCAAGTTAATGTGTTACTGCTGTGTGTGTGTGTGTGTGTGTGTGTGTGTGTGTGTGTGCGTTTACCGGACCAAGGTCGTGAAGGCAAGTTAGTGTGGTTTGTTACATGCTATCATGTTCTAAAGGAGTGTACCGCGCGCGTGTGTGTGTGTGTGTGTGTGTCATGATGGGTCATGATGACTGTTCAGGAAAGATTCACATCTGTAACTCTCTGATCTTTTTGTTAATCTGCCGCTATCTTATTATTTGATAATAAGGGCGACCATCTTGCTGTAGCGCGCTCGCTCACCCATCACATTGTGTTGGTAGTGATACATGGACTTTTCAAATAACCATTACGAGCTCAATTTTTTACCGATTTTTAACGTTCTTTATAAACGTACCCGGGGGAGAGACAGCAGTGGCCTTACATTAGAGAAGTCTGACTATTGGATTCTAGTCAAATCTAGCAAAAATAACAAGAAGTCAAACATAAAAGAGGTTAAACGTTGCAGCTCAGTGTCACAGCGACAATTCTGACAGAAGAATTCATGGACGAGAGAGGGAGAAAAAACTGAACCGCCGCTTTTAAATCTCCCGAATTGCAAAATCGTCTGCTGGCGGAAAAATTACCAGACACCCGAAACATATTGAATACTCTCCAAAAGCCTGTTGCCCATTTCAGCATATTGAACCCCCCCCGCCCTCACCGAAAGCCTCTACACCGACGGCGAGTTGGCCGGCGAGCGTTCGATTCCATCCAAGGAGCCATCGGGTGCCGATTCACCGAGCTGCTCGAGCATCCTCCGTCGCCATGGAAACGATTATGTTTACTTCTCTTGCTTAGGATATTCGAGAGAAACTGCAGACAGTTTTATTACTCCCCCCCCCCCCTAGAGAAATAAAAACATGAACATATATTGTACTGTGTGTATTAGGACTCCTCGACACTGTGAGTTCTGGGCAGAGGAACAGATGGTGACCTCAGCAGATGACGTTTCTTTGCTTGTTTTTACGTTGAGGCGGCCAATCAGGATCAAACACTGTGTGTTTGTGTGTCAGTGTGTGTGTGTGTGTGTCAATGACCAAGTGCAAATATTAGCTTTTGTCACTCGTGTTGGGAAATCTTGTGTCGATACATTTCTTTTTTCACTGATTGCTTTTGTTATTATATTACATCTACTGTTGCTGTTATTGATGCTGTTCATTGTTCTTATTTTATTATCCTGCTGCTATCACTGCTCCTCTGAACTATCTGCATTCATCACTTGCGTCACATGATTGACTCCTTTGTGACGTTATAATGCAGTTAATCCCATGAATGAGACAGTTGTTTGTACTTGTGTTGCTCCAGGGAGACGGACTCCTCCTCCAGGACGTTGCATCCGTTGTTTTTAACTCTGGAGTCCTTCCTTCTTTGATGCTTCCTTCCTTGATGCTTCCTTCCTTGATGCTTCCTTCCTTGATGCTTCCTTGATGCTGCTGTACGAAGGTGCAGACCTGTCGCCTGAGTGCAACTCACCTGCCTCCTCGACGTGAGACCAGTCAAACGCGTTACTCTACCCCCCCCCCTCCCCTTACTCCCCTCACCCTACCTCACCCCCCCCCCTCGTCCCTCCTCACCCTCCTGACCCGCCGATCCATCAACACGTCCAAAGTTAGACATCCCACAGCTCCAACGTTTTGAACTCGGGTTGACCTTTGACCCTTTAACTTTCTTCACGGGAGCTTCCTCCTCCTCTTTCTGCTGGACGATGTTCCTTCACATTCTCTGCGTTTCACTGTCGGCTTCTTCTTCTTCTTCTGTGCGAATTGTCACGCGTACGCAATAATGTGTGCGTTGATCTTCCTTCGTGACGGCCGGGTCACAATGGGAGCTCTGTGCTTACTGGAATGTTTCCTTGAAGGCCGAACAGAAACACATCTTGGTGCAGAGGAAGAGTTATTTGTTCAGTCTGGTTTGTTGGTTTTTAGGGAGCAGGCGCAGTTTCACCACGCTTGACCGTAAAACATTCGATTTGAGTTGAGTTGATCGTTTTCCGTAGCTCAGAGCTCGTTTCCCATCTGAACACAACAGCAGAAATGGACCTTTCGTCGATGTGTCCTGCAGACCAGCAGAGCCAAAGAAGACTCACTTAAGAGCAGCCCAGGAGGTACCATGTGACCCACGCCGAGTCACCTGACGTGCGCCTGTGCGTCTTAAAAGAGATTTCTGGGACAATTTCTCCATAGTCCTGTGTGTGTGTGTGTGTGTGTGGCTGGTAGATTTACCAGTCGATCTCATGTTGGATTCTCTCATTTAATTGTGCCTTACTAAGTCCCGCCCCTCAAAAGCCCCTCGGCCAATCACAGCGTAGCATTGGGTTTGACTCAATAATTTCCGATTGGCTTCTTATCAGCGCTGGTTCACTAGATTTGGTGTTCGTCCAGGTTTCGCGTTGAGTGGATCTCGTTAACCGAAGAGGGCGGAAACAGACCGATACAACAGACATCGCGTCAGGGCCGGACGTGTCGCCCCCTGGTGGTCACCGCAGAGAATGCAGGCACTCCAGCGTTGGCTTCACATCTCAGAGGTCATTCATTGTATCTTCGCATCTAAGAGCGAAGATACAACGAATGTGCACACAGGCTGCTCTCTTTTGACTAAAGAGCTTCTTTGTCAGCTTGATTTTGAATGAGTTCTTTTTAACATGATTTTAAATGTTCTGACCTGAACTGACCGTGTGTGTGTGTGTGTGCGTGTGTGCGTGTCTGTGTGTGGCAGTATTTCTAATAAACCTCCACGTGTGCGGCGGAGGTCTCTCCCTCGCTGTCTCACACATGGGAAGCAGCTCGCCTGCTCAGTTTTCCTCGAGGGCGAAACTCAATCAGCATTTTTTCTTCCTGCATTTTTTTTTCTAAATGAACAAACGCACACACACACACACACACACACACACACACACACACACACACACACACACACACACACACACACACACACACACACACAAACACACGCACAGAAACTCAGGAGGTGGTTGCAGTGAATAGCTGGAGCATGTTCGCATTTGTGAATGAAAGACTTTCTGTCTCCTTCCGTCTATGGAACGTATTCTTGGCACGACTCCAGAAAGTTGTCTGTGGCGGGAAAACACACAAACACGCGCACACACACACACTCACACACACACACATCCACACTGTGAGAAGTGACAAAGTGGGTTTGTGTCCAAATTTGAGGAATTAAACACGTAAAGTTAAGAAAAAGACTTTCAGACTAAATAGAAAATAAAAGATCTATTAGAAGATGAACACAATGTTAAAATGCAGGTCAAAGGTCACATGTTTATGTCCTTTCTAAATGTGGACGTTTTATGATCTCCACTCACTTAATGTCCACTGTTTTGTGTTTTTCTATTTTGAGAAAAAGGTCGGCAACTCTTAAATGACAAAATGCTCAAGAAATTGTAAAAGTCTTTGTTGCGGCTGAAACAAAGTGTCACAGCTGTTTGAAACAAACACAACTTTAAAAAGTGCAAGTAAGTAAGTCATTTTTTGCAGTGTGTGACCAACCACATTCTCTCTCTCACACACACACAGACACACAGACACACACTGTTACATACACACTCCTCCCCCCCCCCCCCCCATCCCTCCCCGCCTGCTGATTGGCTGCCCCAGTTTGGCGGGCTTCTCTCTTCCCCGTGATCACTACGCCGCTGCCGCCGTCATCGGGGCGACACGTGGAAACAGGAGTTGCGCCGGGTGGTCGCCCTCGGCAACGACATCCCGGCCGAGAGCTGATTTGAGAGTTTGATTGCTGAGAGTACGACTGAAACACGTCTGACCGGAGGCGTTTTTAACGCACAGACCCAGCTGAGAAGTGTCACTCTGATCTGTTTCCTCACATGAAGCGAACGTGAAGCCGGAAACCAGGAAGTCGGCCTCACAACTAAACAAGCGTGTAAAGCTCTTAATAACTGCAGTACCACGTTCCTCCTCTTGGAAACGGAGAGTTGAATTCATGAGGAAATTGAATGCACCTTATTTTAATTCAACACAGCACACAGCAACACCGGACAGCTGATGTCACAAAAACACACTTTACCCAACCAAACTATTTTATCTGCCCCGAGGGAGCAAAATCAACAGTTCTAACAGACAGCGTGAAGGAATGTGTCAGGCTAACGCTGTTAGCAGGTCTTTCATGTTTTGTTTTATTGTTAGCACAACTATTACCATTAGCACCGTTAGCACGTTGAGAGGAACGCTCCCTCTCCTTTCACTACCTTCACCAATTTGCAGCAAACCATTTTGATTTATAAACTGATATAAATGGCATCGTTTGGGAAGAGATCCTCTCCCCTTCCAGTAAATAAAATAAGAAATAACAAATGCTACTCAACACCACAACACAAAGCCGGGTGAAGGTTTGACCTGATTCCAGGTCACTGGAAATGGGTGTGAAAGGCTTCATAACATGTTGATGTCGTAAGCGATCTCCACGCTTATCTATTTAAGTGTGCCATTAAGAGAGAACGCTGTCCAAGCAGCCGTATCACCACATGAGCCATTTATTCTAGGAGTAGGTCAGTGATGTTGTTGTCTACGTTTCCAGGAGTTATTGATAGATATCTTGACTCTCTTGTATCTCGTTCTCCTGATGACATCACATTATATCCAATTTATATCCATTATTATCCAATTTCACACTCATAAGTTCAATCGAGAAGTTCATTTATATGAAATATGTATATAGAAAATATATTTATATAAAAGCAAATGTGCCAGAAGTCACATTGCAGCGCGTCTCGCTGCCTTTTGTGAAAGCCCTCAGAAAGTTTGGAACAGAATGACGTCTGTTTAATGGAGAGTAAAGGAGGGAGACGAGGGAGGACGAGGGAGTAAAGGAGAAATAGGGAGGATGAGGGAGTAAAGGAGCGTAATGGGGGGAGAAAGAGAGAGAGAGAGGATGGGGAAGTAAAGGAGCCCAAATGAAGCCTTTGAGGACCTCTGGTGGTGAGAAGAGAAGTTACATTTAAGCTGTATTTATGTACAAACCCAAGGTATTTAATACGTGATACGAATATATATAGAAAGAGATAGAAAGATAGAAAGAGATACAGTAATGCGTTACAAGTAACGCGTTACTGTAATTCCACTACTTTTAGCGGTAAAGAGCCTGTAACGAAGTATTTTCTTAAATCCAGTAACGCAGTTACAATTAAATGTAAATGAGTTTGTTACTCGCGTTACTCTCAAACTGAGCATGAAAAGCCTCCCCGTCCGACTTCACCACATATTCCGGCGTCTTTATGCCCACCGACACTAGCTGTGCATGGGCGCCGCCGTCTTTGTTTACGTCATGTTCATACACGTTCCCGTGTTGTATAACCAATAGCTAACGTTGACGGAACGTCAGAAAACTCCACATCGCATCCTTAAGCGAACCAACAGCTAACTTTCAGGTAACGTCTGGGAACCAAAGGCTAACGTTACTGTTACCAAAAGTTTGAAGCTAGCTTCAGCGCTAGCCGTCGCTAAGCCAGGACCCCCAGCGGATGTTGGTGGCTGTAACTCACGTTGCATCTCCCCTCCTAGACTGTCCACGGAAAAACGTTGTCCTCCCAGCAATTGAACCGGACGAGGATCCGTACTCGTTGCCCTCCTCCTCCTTCCTGACATAAAAACCTCTGCCAAAAAAGCGCTCCATCCACACCAGAACAAGCCTCCTCCAAACAGCAGTCCGCCGATGCCCGAGCGGTCCACTACGTTATTAGAATCCGACTAAGTTTTCTTCTGACACCAGTTGTAACGTTCTGTGCCAATAAAGAGCCAAAAACTACACACATTACGCCGGAAGGGGCAGTATCCCAACCCTGGCCCAAGTAATCGAGTAATCAGAACCATGTACACATTTAGGAACT
Organism: Apeltes quadracus; assembly: GCA_021346845.1. NCBI lineage: Eukaryota > Metazoa > Chordata > Actinopteri > Perciformes > Gasterosteidae > Apeltes > Apeltes quadracus. The sequence continues at coordinate 16,611,382 of CM037933.1, read as the reverse complement.
TAAGACACGCTGCAGTATTTTCAAGGTGGAGATATAACCACTATTTCAAATTCATTGCGGTCAAAGGCAAGAACGTGCAAGTGATGTGTACATTATATCCAGGAGCAAAAACTTTGTTGACATGCGTGGTAAGCAACTCTAATTTTTTAACAGTAATGCAAATAGTTACTTTCCCTGGTAACGAGTTACTTGTATTGTTGAGTAATTCAGTTACTAACTCAGTTACTTTTTTGTAGTAGTAGTGAGTAACTATGACTAATTACTGTTTTAAAGTAACTTGCCCAACAAGCCTCTGATATAAAAACACCCAAACAAAGACACACAGGCTGCATGACATGAAAATACAAAGTGCGTATGAGTGTGTGTCTGTGTGTTTTCGTGTTTGCACAGCAATGTCCGCCACGCGGACAAGTCGTTTCCATGGCGAGGGCCAACTGAAAGGGTCGGCGCGTCCTGCGCGGGCACGCCGCCCAGGGAAAAGGTTTGGCGGGAAGTGTGTCTGTGTGTGTTTGTGTGTGTCTGAGTGTGTGTTTGTGTGTGTTTGTGAGTGTGTGTGTGAGAGGGAAAACAGACCCTGTGTTTGGATTGATAATGAATGAAAGAGAATCTGTCCTTTTGTGTGTTTGTCTGCGTGCATGTGCACACATAATGCAATCAGGGAGTGATCTCATCAGAGAGGAAACCGGCTTTGTGTTCCTGTCTAATAGGAGGCAAACATTTCAAGGTCAAAGGTCATTTTACTTTGGTAAAAGTAGGAATATAATATGGAGGGAGAACATAGAAGTGTGATCAGCAAAATGTACTCAAAGTAGGCCGTTTGTAAAATGTTGCACGTTCAAAAATCCTGCAGTTTTGGTACATTTAGCATTATCATATGTAAAAAAAAAAAGCACGACAATATTTATATCACTTTTTCGAACATTTAGAAAGAAATTCATGCAAATACATGCAATAACGTTTCCAAAGATAATGTTCGGCAGTAACAAAAAGTTAAATAATGTAAATGTTTTATCTAAATGTAAATGTTATATATACATGTAAAATCATATGAGCTGTAAAGTTGATCCTACCTAAGTTCCTGTTTTTGATCACGTGACAACACCATGACGTCTGCAGGCCGAGTGAACGGTCACGCCCTTCAAAACAAAAGCAGCGGAAGACCGCTACCGCCTGTAATATTCTACGGTTCACATTATTCTCTCCAGTTAAGACAATCAGGATGCTCGAACACATCTGCAGAAGCTGCAGCAGATGTTTTTCCTGTGACATTCATGTGAACTGCGATGCGGTCGCGAGGGCTGCGGGCTCCTCGTGTGGCCTTCACGCTGCCCCTGCTCGCCGCCAGATAACGCCGAAGCGTTTGATCTCCCTGTTATCGCCTGCGAGGTGACTTGTGTGCTCAGGAGCTCTGTTTTCTTCACAGAGGACACGGCCCTGAAACGTCTGCATGATCCGTGACGGGTTCAGGAGGAGGAGTCAGAGGAGACGCCGATGTTCCATTCTGTGGTTCTGCGTGTCTCTGTGGCCAAACTTTAAACCTCTCTTTAACCTTTTAAACCAAACGGTAGTCACACCATTTACTCAGTCAACAATCAAATGGAAGTCAATATTTAACATTATTACGCAGCATTTAAGATTCACTCATGTTCAGCTACAGTAAACTGACCAATCTTGAAATCCCCTGCTTGCTTTAAAGTTGTTTAAAGTCTAACAGCTGGAAAGCTAATGTGGGTTGTTGTTTTGTCTGCTATATGACGGGAAGTGAAGAATGTAAAAAATGTTGTGGCGAGTTCTTCCAGGCTGGCTGGTTTCTCCTCATTTGTAGAAGTGACGACTGACGTCTCTCAGCTAGTTTAATTTTTTACAGGCGAGCAGGTATTTTACACCGTTTAGGTTATCGAGCAGAATAACCTTCTCTCGGCAAAAGATCGAGTCCCTTTCCAACCTGCCGGTCCGACGGGGAACGGTACGGTCAACGGGGGTGGTACCCGCGGCCCGGAGATAAAACACGAGATAACACACACACACACACACACACTCCCATAAAGTGATTCATCACTCAGAGGTAAGCTGACATAAATAGCACAGTGGGTGATATAACACAAGCGTGCAGCAACCAATCGGATCGCAACCTTTTGGTGACATCAAATAAGGTTGACAAAACACACACACGCAACGAAACTCCAATTTGTTTTTTAATGTATCGTTCAAATACCACTAGTGATACTTGCGCAAACAATTCACAGTTTTAAATCACTTGAATGCAGAGAAGGACACAGTGCGACCTAAAATGAGTAAAAGCAGAAATGACATCACCCGCATCACAACGTAAATCAACAGCTCCTCCCATCGAAACATTTATTTTAACAAAATATCCTACTAGATAAATTATTTTAAGTCTAAATCAAAAGGATTGCACTCGTTAACATTTCACGGGTTACTTTCCTTTAAGATATCGAATGCTCTGCCTACTACCAATCATTGCCGACCCGTTGGGGTAGAATCTTAATGGGGAATTTATGGCTGCTGCTGATGTACGGAAACAGCTTCCGGTTGACCTCTGTGTGGGAAGGTGAAGATGTGTTTCTTAGTGTCAGCATCTATAAAGATCAGACCTTTTTCCCACTCCAACTTGACTCCGATCCTCTGGAGCTTCTTCCCCACCGGGAGAGCGATCGGCTCATTCAAACCTCATTCCTGACCGTACGCTCCCTTTTCTCTCATCTGACTCTTCTGCCACCCCCAGAAACCAGCATTCGTTGTCTCCAACTTCCACGACCCAGGAGTAAAATCCCAGAGTTGAAGCCCTCAGAGCCCAAGATTGAGCTGAAGGAGTTAAACCTCTCTGGATTATCAGGAAGCTGCTGTCTCTCTCCTCGTCTCACGCTGGTCAGATCTTCAGACAGGACGAGTTCTGGATAAGCGGTGTTTAGGTCCAGAACCACAGTACTGTAGGAGACCATCTGGTTCATCTTGTCCCAGATGTTGTAGGCCAGGTTGCCCAGGTGTTTGGCTTGGTCTATCAAAGCTCCTGTTGGCAGCTGTGTATCCTCCAGCAAAGGGGGCTTCTGGACTCTTTTCACTGCAGCCTTGTAGTGGTTCAGGAAGGAGACGTCTTCAGCTCTCAGCTGCTCCTCTGTGGCTCTGACGGTGTCTGACAAAGCTGCTATCTCTCTGCTCAGAGGCTCCATCTTCTCCTCCAACATCCGACTCTTCTGCTTCTCTTCCTTCTTCAGAGCAGAGATCCTGGCCTCCTCTTCCTCCTCTAGAAACTGGTGAAGCTTCTTGAACTGGTCCCTAATCGGCTTCTCTGTGTGTCGGACTTGGACCTTCATGTGTGCTGCTGTTTGATCACAGAAAAACGACGATGACGGACGCCAACCTTTGCACGCGACCGTACGATCCATTCCTAGAGATGTTCCATTGCGTTCGCTTGCATTTCCGCTTTCGTCTGTACCTTTTATGACAGGTGAAGCATTCCGGTGCGTTCGTGGCGTGGCAGAGGTGTGTGTGTGCATAAACCTTTGGTAGGGATAGTAGATGGCTACAGTACTCCTTTCGTCCTTACCTTGAAAGTTGACTCTCAGCTGGCCATTGAAGCCGAATCTCTCCGTCCGTGTTTCCCTTTCAATAGCACAGAATGTCTGTCATTAGTCTCAGGTGAGTTTCACTTGGATGGAAAGTTTACCTGCGACTGCAGTGGTTAAACCAGTGGTTGAACTGGGCGGGGTTTGCTGGAAAGGCTGGTTATTATGAACATCAGTTGATAATTGGAAGCACTGAACGTGGGAGTTGTTTGTGGAGAAAAGGGTATGACGAAAGTGATTTATAACAAATTCAAATAAATATTATAAAACATGAATGGAATCCTTGTAAGGCAAACGGTTTCCAAGTCAACACGTCCTACTTGGCAAAGTAACGTCAATGGCACAACAATGGATTTTAAAAAACATTATTCAACATAAAACTAAAATAGACCGATTGGAACCGGCCCGGTTCTTCAGGCTCAAGGTGATGACGTCACGTCATTGTTTGAATAATTGACATCAGAACAGAACCTCCCGAATACTGTTATACTGACAATTTGACCGTCTGATCCGCACACAATGACCCCTGGACATTCTGGCACTGACGTGTTCATTGACACATACTTAACTTTGACAGATGAACTAAGGATTTTGAGCAAGAGACTGGGTTTTGCAGGTCATCCATGGTGTTTCGCTATTTGTACAAATTGTTTTGAGAAATGTACCAAAGCCACTGAGGAAAATCTGTAATGCTTAAACAGAGCTCCAAAGAAAGTGAGAGCGGTCTCCAGCGCCCCCCCACTGGCGCAGGGCGGAAGTGCAGTTGGTGCAACACAGGAGCAACACGCAGGTTTGAGTCACTGTGACGTGGCCTTTGATTCTTTGAACAGCTGCCACACTGAAAGCCCATCTCCTGCAGTATCTGGGTCAGTGTGTGTGTGTATGTGTGTGTGTGTGTGTGTGTGTGTGTGTGTGTGTGTGTGTGTGTGAGACGATGCCTGAGTGTCTTAGTTGTGGATTGACTCAGCTTTCTTTCTGTTACAAGTGAATCTGACTCCAATGACAAACAGTCTAAACGTGTGTTTCTGTGTGCGTGTGTGTAACTGAAATCTCATTCTCTCCACCTCTTGCTGACGGGTATCATTTGACTCACAACAAACGGCGGAGAGGAAGAGGAGGCTGAGTGAGAGGAGGGTCACCAGCTGACTTTAGATGTGAGTTAATGTCAGTTGAGTAATTTAAATGTCTTGTCTGGTAATTTCTTATGAAACCTCTGGAAAAAAAATCCTAGGTGACCGCTGTCATTAACCGTGACCAGATAGTGTTTTTGATCCAATATTTTTCTGAATACTTGGCCAAAAAGAAAAAAATATTGGGCTATCAAATTTTTCAACCAATCTTTACATCTTAAATTACTTATTTTTCGATGACGTACCAATATTTTGATTTTTTTTTAAACATTTGACCTGATACTTTTTCTATATTCGACATTCTGTATTTTGACTTTAAATTTATATTTCCCTTATTAACATAATGTGACATACAAACATTTTCGGACCGAATATTGAGCTTTTCTTCCCGTATTTTTAAATAGGACCGGTTTTGGATTTTTATTTTGGAAAAAATTGCTAGACGCGAAAAAACACATTACGCCGAGAATGGACGAACAAATTATTATTCTCATTGATCCCACAGCGAACAGCAAAAGATGATGAACAGAACATTTAATCCGTTTCATGTTGTCCAGACGTCAGTGTACACCTTTGTTGGCTTCTCCAAGACCTCCAATCACGTTCCAAAGGCTCCAACATCAGGGAGTTCACCGGGTTTCCGTAGTTAAAACTTTTTATACAAAAATATGACAAGTGACGACAATCGTGTAATATCTTATCATGTTGTTCGATCAATGAACCAACAAAAATACAGGATAACTTTTATAGATTTTGATCTCTCCCAGGAATAGAAGTGCCACACACACACACACACACACACACACACACACACACACACGAGGATTGAATATCAGAAGGCTTGTAGACTTCAATCTGCTGCAGAAAAGTTCAGAACGGACCAGAATCTGACAGCGACAGAACAGCATTTCCCAGAATGCAACATGTCTCATCCAGGCACCAGCTAGATTAAAAAGATATTGTAACCAACTTTAACGGTTTAACAAACTGTACCAACTCCAGCGGCTCAAATGAAAAGAATACAATACATTTAGGTTGTGGACCGATATTTTATGGAAGAAAATTTTCACGTTAATTGAGAATAAAAATAATCATTGGTTGCCGCTCTGGTGAAGTCGTGAGGTCGTGACCTCGGTCCTCTCAGCATCTGACATTTCACGGTCTTTCATGGAATCTCATTCACGTCGCCATTCAGTGGGAAATGATGGGGAGATTGAAGAAACACCCAAACTAAGATTTACTTATAAGAAACTATAAAAATGCGTCAACTTATTTCACGCCTGCTGCTATTTTTCCAAAAGACAACGTCCGACTTTACGGTTCTGTCATATAAATATATTACATTAAATATGTGGTCAGCCGGAAAAGAGGGAAGGAAGATGCAGAGGATCAAATAAGAGATTTCTGTGAATTACAGCTCAACAAATAAACAAATCTAAACATCTGTGGGACATGATCCAAATAGAACCAGCTATTGGAGGAAAACCAAACTCTGTAGATGCATATAGTTTAATTTAAATTAAAAGTTGAAGCAAACAAACTCCTCAGTGCTGGATTCTACAGCTGAATTTAAACACTTAAAACAGAATCAAATCCTAGCGTTTTTTATCAAACATCGGATCCGGTATTTGTTGTTTTAATCTGAAGTATTTCCAAAAGCGATGGAAGCGGATGTTCCACATGTGGAAATGAATGTTTACAGCTGAAAGAATTAGCAAATGGGAGAGAAAATTGATCAGAAATGGAATTTAATTCACAACTTCCAGCCTAAAACTTGAGGACCTGAAAATGAAAATGATCAAAAGGATACAGACTGAATGCTGCCTGATGTTCTAAAATATCAAATTTCTGTTCAGAAAATGTACTTAAAATTATTATGTTTTTGTGCAAGAACTTACTTTTGACTTTTGAGGCCAATGTAAAAATCCAAACTAACCATTTTTAATTTGAATTTGTTCATTAAAGAATTGTGACCGAGAGACGAACTGAACTGGAAACGGTAAAAAATATTTAGTTTGAGCTCTCAAACCTTAATGGAGACAATGTCCTTAAAATTTAATCAAATTCTGTTCTGACATTTCATGTCATTTATCGGCCACATAATCCAATAAGACACAAGAAATGTAAAAAAAAAAAATAGGGTGGTGTCAGAATTAAGAGTTTCTCCACTGAATCTGGGTCACAATTCCTTAAAAATATAAGATTCATTTATCAAACAAATGTTCATGCTTTGAAGCAAATATCAATACCTACTTATCCTCTTGTAGTTCTGCTTCTCCAACATGTCGAACGTCAGCGCACAGTAACGTCAGTCCTGTCCCACCGGCGACAGGAGGGGAGGGATGACGAGGGGGGTGGTTTCTTTCTACGCTTGTTTTGTTTCCAAAATATTTACAAACTATAGAACCGGATTTATTCCAGAGCCGAGCAGAGATAAAAGAGGACCGACACTGACGCACAGACAGCCACACACACGCGCACACGCACACACACACACACACACACACACGCACACCGTGGTTCAACCAGGCGACACAGCAGAGCTACGGGACTAACGGGTAAACCCCGCCATCCTGGGAGGCAAAAAGGCAAAGCAAGCACACCCGGGAATAAAAAAAATGGTCGTCAGCTTCCTGTTCAGCTCGTTAAGGAGCCGCGCAACAATCAGATGAAACAGAAACAGCTCTGGTTGTAAGACTGGGTCAGACGAAGAACAAATCAGACACATCCAAATGCAAATATGAAAAAAAAAAAAAAAAAAAAAAAAAAAAGGCTGCGCTAAATGAAATGAGTCTCAAAACAATTCTAAAAAACAACAACTAAGCGGCGTAAAAGGAAGCAGATCTTTGGAAATGAAATAAGACACGAGTTCCAGCAATGACGAGTTCCACGGTTTGTGTCCCACAGTCGCCCTCATTGGCGATTGGTCGGAGCGGGCAGGAGGGGGGCGGAGCGATCGTTGGTCTGGGTCGGTTTGAGCTTCACAGCTCGGATCTGGTTCAGCATGTTCCCCCCACCTTCCGGGGTCGCCGGCTCCGGCTGCTGCTGGTCGGGGCCGACGGGCGGAGGAGCCTGCGGCTGGAGGTCAGCGCCGTAGCCCAGACTAAAGGGCTCTCCCTGGAGGGCGTAGGCCTGCTGGTACAGCTTCTGTTTCTGCTCCTGGCACTGATCCTGGTGCTGCTGCAGCTGCAGGCTCTGCTGAGGAAGCGCCTGCTGTTGCCGTTGCTGCTGATGGATCTGCTGCTGTTGCTGGTGGTGCGGCTGGTGGTGCGGCTGGTGCGGCTGGTGGTGCTGCTGTTGCTGCTGGATCATCAGCTGCTGCTGATTGTGGTGCTGCAGCTGGATCTCGTGCTGCTGTTGTTGCTGATGGTGCTGCAGCTGCTGCTGCTGCTGATGATTGTGGTGCTGCAGCTGGATCTCGTGCTGCTGTTGTTGCTGATGGTGCTGCAGCTGCTGCTGCTGCTGCTGATTGTGGTGCTGCAGCTGGATCTCATGCTGCTGTTGCTGCTGCTGCTGCTGCTGATTGTGGTGCTGCAGCTGGATCTCATGCTGCTGTTGCTGCTGCTGCTGCTGGTGGTGGTGCTGGTGCAGCTGGTTGCGATGCTGCGGATTCAGCAGCTGGCTGATGTGCTGATGTTGCTGCAGTTGCTGTTGGTGGAACTGTCTCTGTTGCTGCTGCTTGGCGTTGCCGCCCTCTGGCGGCATGCAGGGCGCGGTGGGCCCGGGCACCGGGATGGGCATTTGACCGGGGACCAGCTGGTAGTACGGGGAGGACGATGGGGGCAAGGCGCTCAGGCTCTGGGTGGAGGTGCAGAGTTTGCTGTAACCTAAACCTCCGGCAGAGGGCACTGCAAAGACATTCTCGTCGCTGCCGCCGTTCCCCGGGAGCGCTTTGAGGGGGACCTGTGGCGTGCAGATGGGAATGGGGACCCCGCCGCTGATGGTGCCGCGGCGGTACGTTGGCTTAGACGAGGGTTTGCGGCGGATGGTCGCCGTGTGCGACGCCGGTTGGTGGGCGGACCTGCCGATAAAGTCGGGCTCGGCCAGCAGGCTGACGGTGGAGGAGGGCCGCTTGGACTGGGCGAACTTCCTGTACTGGAAACTGAGGTCGGAGTTCCTAGGGATGGTGGAGGACCGGTCGAAGTCCGACTGGCCTCCGCCGCCGTGGGAGAGGTGGTGCAGGGAGAAGGAGTCGGCGTCGCCGTGCAGAGAGATGGACTCGTAGTCAACTGGAGAGAGAAGACGGGTATCAGGAACCATAACGTGTCGTACTCATGGGAGAGCTCTCTACACAACCGTGAGGACACACTGCTTTGCATCTTAGGTCTCATGACTTCAAAAATTAAAGTCTGTATGAGGATGTGACCACGCTATCGAACCCTCTCGCTGACACGCAGACAGACAGGCAGTTAAACAGACAGGCAGTTAAAGAGCTGGTCAGAGACCTACCATAGAGGGGAGGCTCTCTCTTTACAGCTGGAAGAGAAGGAGGGAGGAAGTTTAGCCGAGAAAAACACAGAACTACAGAGAGAACGCAACGGACCAGGGAGGAGAAAGGCCACAGAGGAAGCTGGTGTGTGTGTGTGTGTGTGTGTGTGTGTGTGTGTGTGTGTGTGTGTGTGTGTGTGTGTGTGTGTGTGTGTGTGGTGGTGGGCTCACTGTGTGTGTGGATGGTGTCCTCCGAGCAGGACGGGGTGGTGGTCTGAGTGCTGTAGCCGCTGGAGCAGTGCAGAGAGTCCCTGCTGCTCCTCGGGGCGTCCGAATTCAACGCACCCAACGTCAATGCCAGCTGATCACGGGCCGAGCAAGACTGAGACACAGAAAGGGGAGTTGGGGGTTGGGGGGGGTGTAAGGTTATTGCGGTTATTAAGGCTTTTACAGTGTATAATTAGTATAACTCAAGAGTTGACATGAAAACAGAAGAGTTAAGGAGGAAGCGGAAGGAGAGAGGAGACATCCGGTGAAGTTGTGCCGTAGCGTCGGTTACCTTCCCGGACGCAGACATGGCTCGGGCTCTCTCGCCGTGGTGGGAGTAGGCGCTTTGGGGCGGAGCCAACAGGCCGTTCTCTGCTCCACCGCTGGCGAGCTGAGCGCCGGCTTCCTGTTCAAAACGAACCAATCAGAGTTGCTCTAACGTGCTGTAATACTCATCTTTATTACACGTTATTAGGACTATTTGCATTTTATTAAGACCCCTTATTGTAAAAACAAACAATGACATCATTGTGTACTTTATACACTTTCATTTTTCATTTTACATTTAAAGCGCAGTTGTTCCATTTCCATTGACACTTAACAGGCAAATAAAACATTCATCACAAGACGACAGCGATATTAATCTGATGGGAGTGAAACGAGCGCTTTGATGTGTGAATCAAACACTTGAGGTGGAATTATGAGAAGGATCTGGGTGGACTCGAGTGGTGCAACTCTGGTGGAGCTGCTGTTGAGGAGCTGATGGGGTGGAGATGGTGAGCGACTGGTGGGGTTGGTGGAGGTGATGGTGTGAGTCGGGTGGAGGTGATGGTGTGAGTCGGGTGGAGGTGAGGTGTGAGTCGGGTGGAGGTGAGGTGTGAGTCGGGTGGAGGTGAGGTGTGAGTCGGGTGGAGGCGATGGTGTGAGTCGGGTGGAGGCGATGGTGTGAGTCGGGTGGAGGCGATGGTGTGAGTCGGGTGGAGGCGATGTGTGAGTCGGGTGGAGGCGATGGTGTGAGTCGGGTGGAGGTGAGGTGTGAGTCGGGTGGAGGCGATGTGTGAGTCGGGTGGAGGCGATGGTGTGAGTCGGGTGGAGGCGATGGTGTGAGTCGGGTGGAGGTGATGTGTGAGTCGGGTGGGGGTGAGGTGTGAGTCGGGTGGAGGCGATGGTGTGAGTCGGGTGGAGGCGATGGTGTGAGTCGGGTGGAGGTGATGGTGTGAGTCGGGTGGAGGTGAGGTGTGAGTCGGGTGGAGGTGAGGTGTGAGTCGGGTGGAGGCGATGGTGTGAGTCAGGTGGAGGTGATGGCGTGAGTCGGGTGGAGGGGATGGTGTGAGTCGGGTGGAGGTGATGTGTGAGTCGGGTGGAGGCGATGGTGTGAGTCGGGTGGAGGTGAGGTGGGGTGGGATGGGGCGTTTAAACGGTGAGAACTCAGGACGCCGCTCGCTCCGGGAGTGATGTCATAGTTGGGGTTTTGGTTTGTTTTGGTTTTTTTGCCTCACAGTGGTCTTATCCCTGCGGCTAACGCGGCGGCTCAGCGCGGCGTGGTGGCCGGCGGCGTAACCGTAGCAACCGCGGCTGCCCCGGCGACCGAGGCGAGAGGGGTTGTTGCCCTCGCTGAGGGAGCGCCCGGTTTCATCACAGCCAATCAGCAGATAGGGGGAGGAGCAGCGCTACACACAGGAGAGGGTGAGAGCGGTTGGTGGTCGTTGTCACGGTGGGAAGCTTTTATTTTGTAGATCCTCAGAGCTAACTGTGATTTTAAAAGGAAGGTGAGGCAGGAGGGGGGGGGGGGGGGGGTCAAGGGGCGTCAGTGTGTGCGCTGCGTGTGCGTGTTATAATACAAGTGAAATGCACCTTTAAGATAACAACATGCTTACATGAATTAGTACTAGAAATGAAATGATAAAATCATCCTCCGAGTGTCACAATAAAGTAAACGGCCAAAAAGCAGGAGGACACACGTTAAGTATCTGGGGTCCATATTTTTTTTTGCCAATACACTTCCAAGTATTATTAGAAAGGTTAAAGGTCATCCTGCTGATATTGAAACTAAGCATTTTTAAAGTACCAATTCCTACTTTCTTAGCAAAAATGACAACCTGCTGTGGTGTGTGTGTGTGTGTGTGTGTGTGTGTGTGTGTGTGTGTGTGTGTGTGTTACCTGGACGTGCTCTCCATCCACAGCACAGCTGATGGAGTCCAGGGAGGGAACGTGTCTCACTGATCCAGACTGGTAGTTACTGTAAAAAAAAAAAAAAAAAAACACATTTCAGGATAAACAGCACAAACAGACTTAACGAACACATAAGTTAAATGGAATTTCAAAATAAAAGAATGTGAAAGTAAGACTCAATAATAATAAGAATATGCTGTCGGTTGAAGGTTGATACGAGGCATGCGCTGAGGGGGTCGTTGTGCGTCTGTGTGCGTTACCTGCTGATGCTGCTCTTCCTAGACAGAGTGTTACTGGGAGAAGCCGGAGGAGTCTGGTAGCTGTAGTTAAAGTCGGAACCTTTCAGGTCCAAAATCACCTGGAAACAAAACACACTGTGAATAAATGTGTTTCTACCCTCGGTACGACGTCTCCTGGATGCCGCAGAAATGGTAAGATTTTGGTGGCGCTAGTCAGAGGAAGAGTGGGAGAAAGGTACCTGCTCGCTGGACGGGGGGAGTTTATTTGGCTCGGCCGTCAGGTTGGTGAGATCTTCCAGAATAGTCTGCAGGTGGGTCACCTCACCCAACATGTTGATCTCATGGTCCTACACACACACACACACACACACACGTGATTATTGTGGTTTAACAGGCTTTAAAAGCTACCATTCTCACACACACACACTGACCAGTACGGGCTTCAGCATGCTGACGAAGCTGCAGTAACGAGCCCTTTCCTCTATCAGCGCTCTGCACACGGCTCGCTTCTCCGTCTCCTCCAGGATGGCGTAGCGCACGTTGACGTCCTGCAGCGCGTTGTCCAGCTGGCCACGCACCTCGTCCTTCCCTAAAGACACACAAACAGACACACACGCATAAAGATCCATAATGTGAATCACTTGTCCTATACATCCTAATCTATAGATCCCAAACCGCATCATCTCACCTCGACAAACGTTTGTTAGAAGGACCCGATACATACAACCATGCATAACAAAGACTCACGACAACTCACACAGCAAAGGACAACACCAGCCGAGTCCAAAGTTAGCCATTTTCCAATTGTTTTTGTGAGTCACAAGACTCACAATCAGGTTGTGACACTCCAATCCTACCAGAAGGGGTCAGCACAGAGCCACACAGACCTTGCGCGCACACGCGCACACACACACACCTCACTACACTCCAGTCATTTAATAATCAAACATCCTCATTTCAATGTACTCAAACATTTCCGTATAACCTCTCCAGCTGCTTAGTTACAATCAGTTGTGTTTTGTGATTCATGTTTTCTGAAATCTTATCTTTAAACATGCAAATGAGGCATAACTTTCTAACTGTTGAGGAATTTAAGTATAAATGTTAATAATTGTTATCGGATCGTTTTTCTTAAATAATGAAACACACAGAGTAGCCGCAGTGTGTCGATTGGGTCTGACAGACGAAGCTGAGGGAAAACACCGCCACGCAATACTTTAACCAGGTACTTGTACTTTCGTGTACGCATCAGTACTTAAAGATGATGCACTTTTAAGTTTGACTTTTTTTCTCACTTTTGAGAAATCTTTAAAAGTCTGGACTTTTTCTGAGTATTTGTTTTTACAAATACTTTCACTGCAGCCCGTTTTCTCTACTGACGCATGAAAGAACTGGTTGTTTAATACCACATTTTTTAAAAGTGATGACCAGCTTATTCCCTAAACCTTCACAGACCTTTTCTCTCAATATTTTTAAATCTTTTTCCAAACGCGGAGAAACAAAAACCCCTTTCTACCTTCAAGAGGCCGAAAAAACACAGTAAATCCTGTGAAGCGCGCGCACAAACACACACACACACACGCACACAGACACACAGTTTTAATACACACTAGGCCGTGTTTATTGATCATGTAAAACCCGACAGTGAAAAACACTTGGTCGCTTCACTTTGAATATCAACCATGTTTTATAACATCGACCAACGAGGAGCTTTGGTTCCTACAGGTCAACACAGTCGGCATTGACGAGACATTTAGAAAACGCCACGATGAATAAACTCTCACAGCGGCTGCTAATCACGAGGCGCGAGCGTTCTCTCAGTCACACGCTGATGACGTCATCAGGGACAGACGGGTGGCTGCTTATCTCCTCTTAAAACAACTTTTCTTAGTTAACTAAGAATCGAGAGAAAGAACAAAAGCAGGCAGGAAACACGTAGAGATGCAAAACCCACATCAGACGTCGCTGTGCTCAGCATGGGCGGGTCCACACCGAGGCTGTGTGTGTCTGTGTGTCTGTGTGTGTGTGTGTGTGTGTGTGTGTGTGCGCGCATTTGAGTAGTGGATTCGTTGAGAGGGACGACACAGATTTATGTAAAAGGCCCTGAGGTTTCATTTTGATTGTGTGTTTACGTCTGTGTGTGCTTGGGCGTTTTTCCTCCCCTCTCCCACCACACGCGTCCATCCCAGTCTTTTCCTGGCGAGCCGTTGGTCTCTTTGATTACGGGATGGCGGCTGGGCCAGGTGCAGCTACAGCCACGAAGGGCGTGTGCCGCTTTAAACGGCGTTCGATCAAAGGTCGGGTTTTCTGTAATAAAATACACCCCGCCGGTTGCAACTGCGTCTCTTCATTCATTATCTGCCGCAACAAAAAGTCATTTACAACCTTTAAGTCCTGAGTCAGGGAAAATAACGTATTTGTGTTAAAATGTGCTGAAATGTTCACAACCAGCAGAAAGAAAAGCAGCTTTCAAACCAGACTAAATAAAACACTGAAGAGGGCCTTTATTCTGGCGGCAACGTTTGGAAGGATTATTTCTCCCCTCGTGGTTGACTGACAGGAGGCGGGGCAGAACGTAGCAGCAGAGGCCTGAAAACGCCGAACGCAGCACATGGAGGATCAAAGGACTCCTCGCGTTAACCCAGGAGGATTATCGCATTCAGCGGGTCACTTCCTCCTCCAAAGCAAACGAGACCCTGAGAGCGACAGAAAAACCGCAATCTGCTTCTCAGAGTTTCCTTCTTCTCACCTTTCTTCATCTTCTTCTGCAATTTGATGGTGTCCGACGATTTCTTCTTGATGTCCGCTCGGGCCTTCTTGTACTCTAAACCCAGAAGAACAGGTCAGAAGTGGGACGGCTGTGTGTGTGTGTGTGTGTGTGTGTGTGTGTGTACCTTTAGCGTGGTCCTTGTCCAGCTGACCAGCCACTTTCTTCCACTCCTCCATCTTCAGCTCCAGCGGCGTGACGAGGCCTTCTGAGAGAGCTCTGCCAGCCAAAGAGTTCAACGCTCTCAATCGCAATCTTTAACTCGTGCATTTTTATAAACCTCACATTTGTTTTGTCTAATCAAAAAGAAAATAGAATATATCCACAATTATTGAAACACATTTTTTTATTTGAGAAGACAAGAAGTATGAGATTTTATGAGACTTTTGCTTTATGAGGAACCTTAAAACACTCAGGCTAACGCTGGTGTGAAGTGTTCATTTGTTTCTCTTGAGTGTGTGTCTGTGTGTCTTACGTGGTGAACAGTTTGAGTTTGGACTCGATGCTGCGGTGTCTCATGCACATCCTGGTCAGCGCTGAGCCGATCTCTTTGGTGGCTCCTGGAAAAAACAAAACAACAACATTCCCATGAGTCCCATTTTCCTAAACAGAGAAAAACAACGAGGTGTCGAAGAAATGAGGCTTCCGCTTTGGAACCAATGGGATTAAAATCTTATGACCGGTGTGTGTGTGTGTGTGTGTGTCTCATTTTGTAATGTATTGCGGATTGGAGGCCGCCTCCCTTCACAAACAGCCTCGTTGGTAACCCACACACACACGCACACCCTTACTGTGGCATTGTGGCACATCCTTGCCAGCTGAGCTATGCCATGAATGCCGCGTTTTTATGCCAAGTTTAAGATCTTCCGCATTGGCTTCAGTCTCGACGCCGGCAGGCCTGAGACGAGTGAAATATGTGTGAGATGTTGTGAAATTCTCAGAATTTATGGGGAACGTTCCATAAACTCATCCGTCAGTCACACGGTGACGCAACAAAGTGATAAACCGAGTCACTTCACATCGTTTGTATCAAAACCCAACAGCTGCAGCGGGAGGGAGCAGACACACACACACACACACACAAATACCCACACCCTGCAACACTGAGTCACAGCAGAGTTACGTAAAAATAAACAAGATCCAAATCAATTCCAACAGCTCCAAGAGGAACAGGAAGTGATGTCTGATGGACGGCACCCACTTCCCTCCCTCCCTCCCTCCCCCCTTCCTGTGAGTCATCAAGGCTCCATCGGCGACCTTCTCTCCTCCATCACCCCCACTTCGTCCTCCATCCCTCTCTTCCTCCCTCCTTCCATTGTGCCACAATGTGGAGGGGTGGGGAGAGGGAGGGGGGGGGGGGGGGCATGAGTTAAACGTTTAAGGTGTGGCGAGGTGTGTTGGTTTTATTTGCCTTTCCCTCCCTGTTGCAGCTGTGAGCTCAGAAAAAAACATTAAAAGTAGAACCGACAGGTCATTGCAGATACGATGGTTTCTACACTCTGTCATGCAATGTTTGGGGGGGAGGAGGGGGGGGGGAGGATCGAACGGCCAATCGTCTGATGGGAGGACTGTAGAAATGAAGCATTCTAGGGGTTTAGTGTCAGACTTTATCGTCATACTAAGGATGAACTGAAGGATCCTTTAATGGATGAGGTTACGTATCCTGCACTTAAACATCATTTTAAAAATCCTCAGAATGACAGCACGCTGCCCAGCCATGTTTGATGCCGTAAGCATGCTGTGCGTGCGTGTGTGTGTCTCTCGTGGCCAGGTGTCTTCACACTACAGGCGCTGCGTTTGTGTTCAGGCATGTCTAATGGAGCTCCGAGTCGACTTCAGAGAAAAATGCAACCCGACAAGATCAGACAGACTCGCTGAGGGACTGAGTTTGGTCGTTGTGTCTTTGACGTGCTGAAGGCGCCGCATCGGTTACGTGTTTGTTTTTGTTGTTTTGTTTATTGCACAGGATCGAAAAGACGATGGTCAAATAAAACCAAAAAGGATCTCGTGGTCCAAGACATCAGTGTACACATACTTTGAGCTACGTAGCTTAGCACTCCACGTGAAGCAGAAAACATTCTCTATATGTATGTAAAAAAGTGGAGTGGTTTTCCGTTTTCCAACAGAGAGACAGAGAGAGACCTGTTCACCCTGCAGACCAAACCCAGATGTTCCAGCGCCTCCCTCAAGGTCCCCGTGCCATGTTCTCAATAGACTCCACAGGGCGGGTTCTGACCTACAAAGAGTTCTCTCCATACAAACCACGGTTCTCCACTAGTTCAGTGCTTCTGGTTCTAAATAAAGTTAATATGCACACTAGGAAAGCATCAATATCAGGTACTAAAGTTAGCAGCGCCTTGTTTAAGTGGAGCCTGAGTGGGAGTTATTGATCGATCGCTGGATTAAGATACGAATAGAAATATCAGCTCGTTTACAGCTCGACTGAGAGCTGCTGGCTCCCGATTGGTCGGTCTGTCCACGGTCCAACACTCTCACAAAGATCAACACGGGAGGAAAGAAAATCAATTTATATCGATGTGGTTACGGTCAGAAAGGGATTGATTTTGGATCAGAACCCCCCCCAATCTCAAAAAAAGGATTTGTGTGCAGAGACCACACTTAAATGTATAACTCTGGTCCTTGTGACCATGATAACAACCTTCAGTTTAGACCAGTAGCAGCACCCCCTCCCCCCCCCCCCTCCAACACCCAAACCCAAACCCACTTACTCCCCCCGGTCTGTCTGTCTTTGTATTGATCCGGTTATTGATGAAACTGACTCGATCATCTAGAAGGCGTGCACGTAACGCTGACCTGAGGGACATCTCCGTTACGGCGAGCCAACACTCTGCTGGTCGTCTTGGGAACCGCGGGTGTGCGTCTGTGCGTGTGCGTGTGTGTGTTTGTATGTTGAAAGAACCCATGACACCACAGACGTCAACTGCTTCCACGGTTGCCAGGGGAGACGAGTCATGTGCAAAGGGGACGAGGGGAAGCCACTACTTAGGGAAATAAACTGAGGGTGGGGATTCACGCCGAGCGATCCAGTGAGTGCGCCGGTCCATGAGGACTTTCCTGGGATTCCGCACGTCACCTAAATGACGACTGCTGAGTCGTCTTCGGCCGTCGTCTGCCGGTTTCACAGGAGGCAGCATTGTGAGACAGAGACGAAGTTCAAGTGAATGACGTTTAACGATCGGCACTTACAAAGTGCACCTCAAGTCATCAACACCCGAATGTGTTCCACGAAGAACTACCGCCGGCGGGCCCTTGAGCAAATCAACGGCAAAAACGAGCTGCCGCGAAACCTCGAAGCACGCGGCGCTTTGAACCGACCGCAGGATTCCCGCACAGACCCACCAGACCGGTCTGAGAGAAACACACACGACCTCAACGCCTCCCTGCAGCTGTTCTGAGGGGCCTGAAAGGGAGGAAAACAATCAACTGCTTTTTCATGCAGTCAAGACTTTAACAGTGTGTGTGTGTGTGCGTGTGTGTGTGTGTGTGTAATCCCGGGAGGCGCCCTGATAACGTGTGAAGTCGGTTATAATCTGCATTCTGCTTGAATGTGGTTGTGCGGCACACGGAGCAGGTCCACGGGACGCTTCCGCGTAGAGAAGCAGCCGCAATCCACCTCACACACAAACACGCCGATTTTCCGTTTAATACCAGGCGACCGCCGAGTTACATAAGCGTCCTGGCAGCTGACCGCCTCGACAAAGCCCCGAGTGTCCATGCAGCCTCTAATCTGGGCTCAGGACTGATTCATGTATTCGGAGGAGAGAAGAAGGTTCAATTTAGTGAAGGAAAGTCTTCGTGGCAGCTCTGGTGGCTCCTCATAAACAAAGTGCATTCCCCAAGCCGGTGTGGAGGAACATGACGTGTCTGCACAGAGGCTCTCGTGGCTAAATGGCAGCAAAAATAAAGCGTTTTTACACAATGGTGGAGCACTGAGTGTGTGTGTGTGTGTGAGTAACTTAATCCGGGTTGAAACAAGGCAGCTGCACATGAGGTCTCACTGTGTCACTTCACAGAGAGAGAGACAATGCAAGAGAGAGAGACGGGTCAGAACAAAAGAAACACAACAGGGTCAGAAAAGACGAACACAGATGTAACAAAAAAATGTCATCCTCCAGCAGATGGTTAATGGTTTTTATATGACACACACAAGTTCCCTCATGATCTCACGGTTTGATAAAAAAGTGACCGTGAAATATCCCACTGTGACCACCGACAGATCAGGAGGGAAGCCACACACACACACACACACACACACACACACACAAACACACACACACACACACACACGCAGCTGATTTCAGAACAATTTCCCTCTTTGTGTGGCACCCGAGAACAACATCCATCCATGTGTGTACATGTCTTCCTGTAGGTAAGTTTGTGTGCGTGTGTGCGTGTGTGTGTGCGTGTGCGTACCTCTCGTCCCGGTCGCCATGTCCGCCACCTTCTGAAAAGCATCCAGGAAGGCTCCGGTTACCAAGATGGTCGTCCTGGAAATAATACAAACAAACATCAGGCACGATGGACTGAATCCATCAAGTACACAGAAAGTACTCTTAGTGACCTTGCTAACTGTAAAAACGTCTGCAATTAAACATCCGAAAAAAACAAAGGGCTTTTATTTTGGAGGCAGGATTGACGGAGCCACATGAGAGGCTGGTGGCCCTCCAAAGGCCGGTGCTAGGTGAGTAACTGGAGACACACACGCACATCATCGTCATCAATGGATCTATTGTCTGTGTTTGTGTGTGTGTTCCATTACAAGCAATGTCTATACCTGTGTACACACACACACACAAATTACCCGGCAAGCCTAAGATGATCAGATGACACTGTAATAGTTTGTGTCTGTCTGATCTCAGTGGAAAATCCTCCCCCAGGTTAAGACCAAAGACACACACACACACACACACACACACACACACACACACACACACACACACACACAGAGAGACCCCGTTCTAAGACCCACTGCTACCAAACCGACCAATGAGTTACAGAATACAAAAAAATAATACAAAAACACTTTTATTATGAAGCCCTGGGGGCAGAAGATTAAAACACACCAGTGTGGCTTTGAGTGCACACGCACACAAACACACACACACACACACACACACACACACACGTTTGATCCCGAGCTGCCGGAGCGCTCCGGCGGCGCTGTGGGAAAAGCTCGGCGGTCCCACATTCCTCATGGAGACACCAGGAGCTCCGCTGCGTCTCCTTCGTGCAGCGGCTGCACAGCGATCACACCGTTCTTTTATTGATCTGACGGAACGTCTTATAATTGGCAGCCCAAGTAACATTTTTATTTTAATCTCTGCACCCAATGAATGTAGACCCTGGGTCCTTTAGCTGAAGTTAGCTCGGGGAAACGGGGCAGGGATCCTATTTGTGTGTGTGTGAGAAAGAGTTCGGGTCAGAACACACGCAGCTTTCATGCCGACTATAGAACAATAACGAGCAGGGGGAAGTTTCTCCGCGTTTAACTGAGTCAACAACAGGAAGCGCTTAAAAGGGGTTTTGCTAAAGTTCTCTCACCGCTCTTCATAAAAAAACAAGCTGTTAAATAATAAATAAAACACTGGGATTTAAGGAAAGTAAAACTCTGACATCTCTTCTACGTTGCTGTGAAAACAGCTGCATTTATTCAAGTTTACCTTTGAACGCTACTGCACCTTTTCACCAAACGGAGCCTGAACGCACCACAACATCTCCGCCCGCCTTCACTATCGAGCTCACTGGGCCTTTAGCAACAGTATCTTAGCTTCTTAGCCTCAGGGTGTGTGTGCGTGCGTGCGTGCGTGCGCTTTACCTGAGCTGTGATTGTAGCTTGGCTCCTTTGGTCACAAAGTCTTCCCACGTTGGGTAACTGGCCTGCAGCGAACACAGAGAACATCGACGACATTAAACATCAATACTTTTATGCTCAATGCGCTACGTTCTCTCACCGCGAATATGAATATAAAAATGAGTGAACGGGGCGACGGCAAACTGATCTGCAGAAAGGAGTCAAACATCGTTAGATAAAACGGATCCATATATTCTGGAGATTTTCCAAAACACTGTTGATCTTCTCAAAAGCCTTTTCATGCCTGGATTTTCCCCAGTTCTTTCTCATCATAGGAACCATTAATTATGAGGGTATGAATTATATGGTTGATCTCATTTGTTTTTATCCTATCATAACATCGAGTACTCCTTCGTTTTGAAATGAAATGATCTCATCGGATCTAAATGAGCATCCGGGGTGTGAGATGCACAAAGAGCAAGAAAAGACAGAAAAGTGAAGACTCGGTAGAAAAGGGAAAGATTCAGGATATGAGACAGAAAGCATCACGTTCTTTGAGAAAAGGCTTCAGGGAAGTCATCGTAAGCTGTTGGTCAGGTGACCCATCGATCCAACGTCAGCTGAGCCCGAACACACTAACTGATGATTGATCCTCCAGCGAGCCGCTGTCGGGTTTCATGCATTCATCATCAACACGGACCATTTAATAAAATGGGATAAAAAGTTACTAATCATTACAATTGAAGTGCGTTTCAAAGGCTTTAGCTAGAAGAGGACATTGGAAGGGTCTTTAAACCCTTTCGGGGAGGGGGGGGGCTTGGACGATGACTGTGTAATCTCAGACCGGCTCTGACCTTGAGATGAACAACAGCTGCTGCACTTGCTTATTCGAGTAGACATCAATAAAAACAGTAAGGACAATAACACCAGAAGCAGAGGGAAGCCGCGTGGGAGCCGAGGGGAAACCGAGCCGCGCTTTCTCTGCCCCGAACCGGGTCACTGCGACTGTCAGAGAGGATAATACCGATTTAACCCGCCGCACCGCAGCATTAGCCTCTTAGCTCCACACCGCTAAAGCCGTTAGCCCAGCCCAGACCAGCCCAGCCAGACCAGCCTCCCCCCCATGGCTAGCCAGGCGTGCACGAGGCATGGGTGCTACGTGTTCACTGGCCGCGGGGATTCAGCACTGCGCCGTGAAATACTGCAGTGCAGCGGCTGAACGCTGATGAAATAAAGTCATTAGCGGTGACGGAATTGGTCAATTTCAGGCAGTCACTTCTAGATTTGATGATAGTGTACTTTTGAAATTAAAGCATTTATAATATATTCTAATCTTTCTAAAAATATATCTTCCAACAAAACCATTATTTTTTTAATCTCTTGGATAATCCATGCGTGTAAAATTGTCTCATGTACAACTCCGCCCGGACATCGGAATCCAATCCTTCGTACCTCGCCCTCTTCTTTCTTTGATTCAGGGTTTATTTGGTTCTCCCAGTTGACCATCCGCCAACGTTTGAGTCCCGTCCAGTAAGAGAGAATCTCCTCGTCTGTACATAAATAAACAGACATTGCTGTTCTGCAACATGTGATATCTAAAGAATGAAGTTCGCTCTACAAAAGCAACAACCCAGAGTACAGAAAAGTCTCCCGCAGGTTCCTCCTCGCTTCCACCGACACGTCGGGTTTGTTGTGACTGTCTCGCGTGTCTCAGTCCGCCGCAGTCGTAACATCCCAGCGGAGGCAGTTTTTTTGTTTTTTATGGCGAGCGTCGGTGTTCATGCTGCGGCTCGGATGCAGGGGGGGGCTTCACAGCAGTTGTGGCTAAATCGGGGGCCCGGGGGCCACGCCGGGGTCACCGACGGGGTCCAAAGCGCTCCACGAGACAGCTGCCAACGAAGCAGCTGCAAACTCTCAGAAGGAGACGACGGTGTGACTGAAGGTGAAGAAATGAGAGCCGCTGCGCTCTTTGAGTTGGTTTCATTTGAACCGACGATCCTGAAAACGTCTCCGGAACGTGGGAATGCTGACGTGTGCCGTCATCGTACCGCGGAATGCAGTGCGGTTAAGGCCTGTTTCCGCGGTGACGCAAAGATTTGCATCTGTACATCGCCAACGGCAATGTGTCGGCTTTTGTTCAACAAGTTGGCGTGTTGACGTCTTCATACGGACGTTCACAAACCAGTTGAGATCAAAGAGATGATAAATAAACTAAAAGTCACACCCTAATTAGTGGTAGAACACATTATTCATTATTAAATTAAATAGACTTTTTTCTTCACTTTTTTTTCTAAACACTTCCCTTTATAAAAATATTTAATAAATGTATCACTCTGCCATTTTGTGTGAGGTCCGGACCAATCAGAACAGCCCGTTGAGAGCGCCAGCTGGGCTCTAGAAACCTCTCAGGAGATTAGAGTACGTAGTCCGTTATCTTCATGTCTGCAAATGATTGAGACTGGGAGAAACGTCGGCGCTGAAAACTACAGATGCCTCAGCATTGAAAACGTTTCACAGCTTTCAGATAGCAAGAATCAACCAGACGCGCTCCCCCGCCATATCAGTGAGACGACAAGCAGGAAACCGTACGAACGTCTGTGATCTGAATAAAAGGGTCCAGCTAGAATCCCTCTGGCCCGTCGCAAAGTTAGTCATCTCCTCCACACGAACGCACAGCGTGTTCACAATGTTCAACTTGAAGGTCAGAGTAACGCGACGGGACGACACACTGCTGCCGATACCACTGCCGCGTCTCCATAGCAACGGCTGAAAAGGAGGCCGTGGATAAGCGCTGAGAAAGCAACGGTGGTTCCTCCTCTGTCCGCAGGAAGCAGCAGGAACGAGGCCTTGAGAGCCGGCGGGGAGTCAGCCCGGTTCCCTCGACGCGAAGGCAACGGGTGCTGCTTTGTCTGCGCTTGTCCTGTTTTTTTCCTGAAAATCCAGATCGCTCGATAACCAAAATGGTCTAAAACACATCGCGACTTCCACAGCTAAAGTAAATCACACAGGCGGAGGAGTTCTTCAAAAGAATGTGCAGACGCAAAACCTGCGTGGAACCAGTTGGAGACGGAAGCGGTTGCAGAGCCCGAGTGGCGCGTCATTCATCCACGTTGTGTTGTTCTCATGCACTTTCTGCCCGACGCCTCCTGAGGCTGTTTAAAGCAGCCAGGAAAGTCCTTTCAAACAGCAGGTCGATGGTTTGTTTGAGCTGCACTGGTTGATCGTAGACAGGCCGTGTGTGTCAACATCAGGTTAATGGTTTGGTTCTGTGTACTCAGCGTGGCCGGCTCGTTTATCTGGAAGACAATGAGCGTTTTATGGAGTGGAAATGAACCTCCCGTCGGTCCTCCTCATTGCTCGCGGTGTCGCTCGCTCGCTTCGCTTTGACGCCGTGGCGTCGCGGTGGACTTGCAGACGAGCGCATGAAGCTGTGAGATCTGGAGGTTTCCGCCTCGTTAATATCGCTTCGTCTTCATCCCCCCGTCCTCTCTGCGACCGCGGGTCGACATTCTTCATCGACGGCGAGCGTCTCAGTGCAGACGAACCCACGTTGCTTGAACGGAAAATATCAACCTGCTTCTTCACACGGTCTTTGAAAGGCTATAACCCGACAAATATGGACTAAAAAGATATATATCTATATCTATATATATATATATAAATATATTTTTGTTTGAATCCCTCCGTTTTTAACCAGCAGCACAGTGTGCCTTTGTCCCGTTGCCACAGCTTCACGGCGCTGTGGAGGAGAGGAAGTAAATGGCAGCTGATCTCCATGTGACTTGTTTGTTTATTTTGGTTTCTTTGCATACCATTTGTGTATCTGTTTTGTGTCTTTCTGATCATGCATCCTTGTTTCCATGCGACCCCGTCACTGCTGCTGCGGAGCCCACTAACAGAAGGAAGGAGATAAAGGGGTGTGCGTCATACATATATATATATATTATTGTGGATGTCAAGATAAAGCTGGAGGTTGTGCGACAGTTCACTTTCCCACCGAATCCAGAAGTGCACGCGTACTTGGATTGGCTGATCAGTGTTAGAAGGGCGGAACTTAGCAAATACAATTAGCATTAGAAAACAGTGCAAATCCAGAAGCCCGAAGGATTCAAATCCATTATGAAGCAAGATAGTAGTCCATAAAACTGCCTCATGACTCCAACCAAAACACACCGTGCCGTCGACCACTTGACTGGTCCGAGTTTATGGACCTGGTGATATTTTGCACAACCTCAAGTCATTCCGCCTTTCAGTTGTTTCTTTTTTCCTTATAGGCTTCTGTCTTGTGTGCGTGTGTGTATTTCCATAATGTGTTTGTTGGTCAGTTTACCAGCAGTGACTGCACTCACCCTGTGTGTGTGTGTGTGTGTGTGTGTGTGTGTGTGTGTGTGTGTGTGTGTGTGTCCACACCATTTTCACCTGAGGCCAACTACTTTCAGCAGTGAGACCCCGAAATTCAAGAAAACACACACTTACCTGCATCACAGACGTGGCTGTGTCTTGACAACATTGCCTTCATTTATGGCCTGTATTTGCAGGGAGTGCGTGGGTGTGTGTGTGTGTGTGTGTGTGTGTGTGTGCGCAGAAACTGAACAAGGCAGTCACTCTGAGTTGAAAGCCATTTGCTATTCTACGCACACAAACACACACGCCAAGGCCATGTCAGCTTGAGTTCACCTTCAGCACACAGCTGAGGATGGAAAAAGCACACACAGCATATAAATGCATGAACCCATAACACCACACACACACACACACACACACACACACACACACACACACACACTAATCACTTAATACACTGAAGCAAGCACCGTTCATTTGAAACGGAGTTAACGAGGAGAATAAACTTAACGCTGAAACGTCCATTGGACCCTCTTGAGCGGCGGAGGCGAAGCCACGGTCAGAAGGACACGCACACAGAAGTAACGGAGGGCTAACAGGAGCGTGGGGGAGAGCGGGGGAGCATGGGGGAGAGCGGGGGAGAACAAGGTCGACGGCTGGTAATGTCCCTCCTGATATCGCTGAGGCAGAAATCAATAAGCCGTCTGTCGGTAGGTCCCATGATGCTCTCCTTCAGTCCGCGCTCCCTGACCGGAATGACCTCTTGCATTCAACCTTTGTGGGCCTCGTTAGCGCCTCATTAGCGCCGCAACCCGAGGAGATGCAACATTTGTTGAATGTTAAATATAGTTCAATACCAATTAAATAATGTATTCCGGTCTTTGACATAATATTCTACGGACTGTTTTGTCCAGAATTTTTATTGTACATTTTAAAAAATATTATGAGAGAGACTAAGATAGCGGGAAAAATGTTCCCTCGCCCCCCCAGGATGGAGTCAATTCTCTTGCACTTCTCGCCCTGGCGGCGAAGCCCCACGGAGAGATTTATCTGAACGGCAACCCTGTGCTGAATTAGACCCGACTTCAGTGTGTGTGGGGCAGATGGAAGGAGTGCCCCCGTTGGTTATGTGCCATGTTGGTAAAGAGCCAGGATGTGGTGCCACATGCTCAGACACACACACACACACACACACTCAACAAACACAATCCCTGTTATCTGACAGCGGACGTGACTCATGTGTTCTCCTCACTGCAAGTTCCATCACGTTGATTCCAAATAAAATGATCAAAAAGGAGGAGGTTTTTCTCTTCATCTCGGGAGGTCTGACCTGATGGAAGATGGAAAAAAAGAGGGAAAAAAACACCCCAAAAAGCATCTAAAATAAGCGGCTGTGCGTACGTGGAGGCCACTCTCGTGCAGCATGCGCGCGTTTGATGGCTGAATCATCAACTGCGGTGTGTTGAAATGCATTTCCACACGGCGCCGGACGCGGCTCTCACCCTGCTGAGTCTCTGGCATTCGGCCCGAAAACCTTCCTCTTCGTTTAACACCCGAGACCAACTTTCAGGGAACTTAAAAAGATTCAGTTAAGTCTATTGTCTGCGTTTCCTCAGAGGGTCCAAACCCACGAGGAGATTAGGCACATTAGCGCGCTGACGTAGAGAAGGAGCCGCTCTACGCGGGACGAGCGCTGCTAACTGCTGACGCTGCTCAACGTGATGTCTGCTGACCGCTGAGAGCTGGCGGCGAGCCGGAGGCAGAGTGTCGATTTTAGGGGACGTTGATTATCTGCTGACGATCGGACGTTTCCACGGGACAAAACGAGCCGTGTCAGGACGAGGTTGTCCAGGTACTTTGATGGACTCGAGCTGGAATACATCATCAGGGTCTCACACAAAAGACAAGTTAAGGAGGAGAATATGAACGCGTTTCAGCATCGGGACAATTGTGTTACGCAGCAACAGCAATGTCTTTGTGGACAGTTTGAAGACCAAAAAACCTCGTCAACAGTAAGTTTCGTAACGCAGCACTTCAGACAACAAGCAGACCGCCAATCAGCATCACGAGCTGATAACGTTAGAATAATCCATCAAAGCATAGGGCTTTTTCTGAATGAATCAGTTTGATGTTGGGATGAACCTCAGGACTTCACTGTGGGCTGAGCGACATGCAACACCAACAGCGAATACAACAGGGTAAAAAGTGTATTAAAACTACAACAATATATAGAAATGGATCCTACTAAACTGATTCACATTTCAAATGAAGCACTTTATGGTCAAGGTAATACTATCAGCTGGATTTATGCTTAGTTCATCGGCACTGACCAATCCATCTTTATGTATCGTTTACCAGCATTATTCCGGCCCCACTGAAGGTATTGCAGTTTATTTTTGCTCATCAAACACATGACAAATACGCCTGTGGAAAGCTCACATTTGTCAGCAGAATTGGTAATGCAGAGGTTCATTAATTGAGTTGTGTTCAGGGCCGACAGGAAAGGGGAGAGTCTGCTGACGATGAACATCTGAGAGCAGTGAAACACCGACAGAGAGACAGACAGAAAGACAGGCAGGCAGGCAGAGAGACAGGCAGGCAGCAAAGGGCAGTCTGCTGGACCAACATCAAAGAGCACCCAGCTGGTAGAAGCCTCCCCCCCTTCAGATGGCCCACTTCCAGCTCTAACCTCTGCTCACTCATTAGCCAATCAACATCAGCAGCAGTCAGCATCCAGTCACCCCGAATGCAGACAATAATAACCCTGTATTCTTTCTTTATAAATATAGACGCACTTGGAGGTCACTCATTCATTTCTGGGACTCTTTATTCTAAAATTACCGCTAGTCTGAACACAATGGTTTTCATCGTGCTCAATAGCTGTAATTTTAGAATAAAGAGTGCTAGAAGTCTCTCCTGCACTTTATGGGATGGTTGTGACATCCATAATGAAAAAAAGGAAGAAACGCAAGTGGTGCATTTTAAGGAAGTGCACGTGTTTAGTGAAGCAATGCGGGGCAAAGAAAATCTCCGTTAGGAATGACTGGAGAAGCCAGGAAGCTACTCATTTTCATCTAGTAAATATTGTTTTGATTGTTTTAAAGTGCTGGGTGGTTCCTTTGTGAGTAAAGGTGAAGAATGTGTATTTTTAAAAAAGGTCAAAGGGAGAACATGACAGTTGCGTTGCAAAAAGAAAGAACAATTAAACTAAAGTAGTAAAAAAAAAACATTTCAAATACATAAAATTACATTTCGGCAATAAAATAAACAAGAGGGCATCAAATTAAAAGATAATATATGTAAAAAGTAGTTCTGTACCTTCATGTCGCTCATGATGAGCTGGAAGAGTCCTCCCAAGGCGCTGCATTCCTTCTCTATACACGCATCCATTTTTTCCACGAGTTTGGAAAGAACTTCCAAAAACTTTTAGCTCCAAAAAAAACCAAAAAAAAAACTTCCAGCCAAAGTTGTCTTTAATCCTCCGGGGAAAAAATAATGAATGGAGTCTTTCTTTTATTTAATAGAGAGAGGGAGGGGGAGTTACAACACCCCGAGGCCAAAGTCTACCTTCAAGAAACAGAAGAAGAAACCCGCAGTGGAAAAAACATCCAGGAGTTAAATCCAGGTCGCGATGCAGCCGAGAGACTTAACGTCGGGCTTCGGTCAGCCGATGCTACCGACCGGCCAACTAGACAAACGTCCGAAAAAACACCACATCGTGCCCGAAACCACACACGGCACACCGTCCGGGAGAAGCGTCCGACCGTGTGTCGGTGCTAAAGTTCAGCCCCGGCTGGTTGAAGTCCCCCCGGGGCTTAAAAAAAAAACAAAAAGAAAAAAGAGGAGATGGCGAAAAAGCCAGCTAACCACCGCTAGCTAACTAGGCTAGCTAGGTTAGCATCGACTCCGCTAGCAACCTGTGTGCGTAATTCCTAAACATGGAGTCAGTTTGCCCCGAAAAGAAAAAAGGAGACCGAGACGGCTTTTAACCGGCGTCCAGCTCGGGTTGAGAGTCCACACGCGTCGTTGTGCCGTGACGTGTCTCTCCGGGATAATTCGTTGTTTTTTCTTCTTTTTTGGGGGGTTGCGTGTGACAAGCCCAGCAGCCGTTTGCATCCAGTTCCTCCAGCGGGAGTCCGAGTCGTGGAGTGAATGAGAGCGGAGCTCTCCCATACACCGCGGCGAGCTGGCCACCGTGATGCTAACCCACATCCGGCCCCGCAGTTTCACAATAAAAGCATTTAAGAAGTTCGTCTCGAATGAGGATAGAAATACAACTTTGTATAAATAATGACGCAAATTGCGTCAGTAAATATCATGCTTTAACCATTTTACATTGTATTACAAATACAATTTAGCCACAGTAAGTTAAATCGGGTTATTTGATGAAATTGCACTTTCTTGTTTCTTGTTCTTTGGATTTGTATGCCTATGGTAAAAATGCACTTATTGTAAGTCGCTATGGATCCAAGCAGGGTGTGATTTGTGGGGTGGGGGAGATTTCCCCCCCTCCCCTCTGGTTTTCCTATCCTTTTCCTATTTTTATCTCCGGGGGGGACCAGGATTTCCCCCCCTTAATAGCGATGAATGCAACTTAACTGCTAGCCTACTTAAACTCTTGAAATCTAACGAACTTCAGTGTCAATACATCAGAGTAGCTGTTCAGCAGCCTTCTGGAAGACGGCACATATTTCTGAACGTCATCGAACACAGAAACATTGTAACATTTTAGTGCGGGAACTTCGCAGGGGTGCGTGACGCGGATCGGTTTCCCCGCTCGCCGCTTCTGCTTCCTCCTCGTAGCCAAACCGTCCGTGCGCGTAAAAGTGAGCATCAAGCCAGTTGGACTTTGGATCCCATGGAGAAACTTTAATTGCGCTGATGGGGGGTCTCCGTAGCAATGAATAGGAACCAGCTCTTTAATAAGAAGAGCAGCGCGGAGCTGAGTTTGGTTTTGCATATTAACATGCTGTGCGTGATGTGCGTGTGCGGAGCGCCGGCACTGAGCATATCGTCTTACTTTACAGGACCCAATAATAAAACAACTAAATGAACATTAAAAGTTTTGCCATGTTGTGATGGGGACTAATCCACGACCCCGAAAAATGCGTGTCTACCCTTTGCGTTCTTCTCCCTAGTTGTGCGAGCTAAAAGTCCAATGTTTTTGTCTATGAAAAAAAACAAAAAAACATCCCCCCCTCTGCTTTTTTGTCAAATCGCACCCTGGATACAAGCGTCAGCTAAATGACGAATGTAATGTACTTTTGTATTTTCAATGGAAGAATTACTTCTGTATGTACGCACACAAAGCTGAATATTTATGTTGGCATTCATAGTGTGTATTGGCGATTCAACATGATTTGAGCAAACTAAATAACAACCGACTTCATGACAAAACATTTTTTTCTGTCTGTCTCTTGTTGGTAACTGCAAATTTAAACAAATCTCGTAAACTGAAACGATGCCTTTATTGTGAAGCCGCACATTGTTTCCGGTTAGCGTTGAGTTTTTTCGCTTGAAGCTACTGCGTGTCTATGCAACGAGGGGAGGGGGGGGGTGGGGGGGGTTATTGTTTGACAAACTTTACACTTTAGGGCCTATCCGGCCTCTAATATTATATAGTAACATAATATAATCATATGATTATTTGTATACTTAGATATATAATATACATACACTTACATATATTACACAAAACAACTGAATAAATTGTTGGAAAATGGTAGTGTATGCTGACTAATAGTGTGCATTATGGAAAATAGAAAAATAACAAACCAGCTGGAAAAAGGATAAACATTAATTCTGAGAATATTTTTATTTTACTTTAAAACAGTTGTTTTAACAGTCTTTTCTATATGGCCCGTACACCAATCCAGGCCCGCAATTTGTCTCTGTTCCCCAAATAGCTGGTGTGTTTGTGTGTGTGTGTGACGGTGAGAAAGAAAAGGAGTGGTTCAAACCTGTCAGTCACCTTTCGGAGGAAACGACTGTGTAGAGTCAGCAAAGTTTCCCTCGTTTTTTTGACGTTATTTCACCGTGGAAACAGCTTCAAACACTCAGTCCTTTTTCAAATTGTTGGACAACAGCAAAATTTCCCCAGCGTTTAGCCAGAGCCAGCTGAGAAGGCCCCACAAGTAACTAAAAAAATATGCCGATTGTTTTCATCTTCAACTTTACTCTTTAAAACACTCAGATGCGTTTGAGATGTCCTCCTAAAGTGCCCGCGAAAATGAGGACTACAATATTTTAAACAAACGTTGGGGTCTGGGGGAGTAGTGATACAGTCAGGGAGTAACATTACTCCTGCTATATGTATATATATACACAGGTTACATTTATGAATCTATTCTGTAGCAACCAGCCAATAATAAACACCCGGCAACAAGCTGAGTCACAGGCCCGGCAAACCTTCCCACTGCCAGTCTGATTACCGTGGCAACAAGCATGCTGCAGCAGTTTGTGTGTGTTTTGCTCAATCACTGACGAAACGCCAGACTGGTTTCCATGGAGACCAAAGCAGCAGGCTACAGCCAGCCAACATGAACGACAGTAAATCCCATACAAAATTCAAATTCAACACATATTTGCTACCATGGTTACCTGTCTAATGAAAACATAGGACATGTGATGTGATGCAGTACACAACAGTCCACCAAATACACACAAAGTACCTAAAACCAGCTTCATCATTGCTACTCTTACTTGGGTGTTGATGAATACAGAATGTTATAATGTGCAGCTCTGTAGTGGTTCAGGAAGGAGACGTCTCCGGCTCTCAGCTGCTCCTCTGAAAGAGCTGCCGTCTCTCCTCCATCATCTGACTTTTCTGCTCCTCTTCCTCCCTCAGAGCAGAGATCCTGGCCTCCTCTTCCTCCTCTGGGAACCGGTGAAGCTTCTTGAACTGGTCCCTAATCTGCCTCTCTGTGTGCCGGCCCTGGACCTTCATGTGTGCCGTCAAACTTGCCTTTAACTTGTTCAAAGAGAAGATAAAGTGAAGACAAGTCGACGATTAATTACATTTTTAACTTATTAAATTGCATTTTTAAAAAACAGACATTGCATAGCTTTGGTTTATTTTATTAACTTGGAAATTAACACTCAAACACAGTCCAGAAAGAGACTAAAGTAGAGAAATTGCTGAGAAAAAATGCCTTTTTAATAAAAACCAAGTGATTGTAAAAAGTGGAGTGTGGATACAGATTCAGTTTCATTAATCATATGAGAATACTTGTGTGAATAATGTGTGAAGGCACTCAGTCTGACACGATAAATGCACACACCTTTGAATATCTATTAAAATAGATTCACTACGATAAAAAGAAGCATGAAGACATGAAAAGTTCACCCCCACTTGTGGAACTGAAACAATAAATCAGATCCATAATCAGCTGTGTTGACTATGGCTTATTAATTGAAGTATCGTCGTCGGAATATCTTTAATTAACATGGGTCGGACAAAACCTTAAAAAAGGTCATAAATTATTAAATATTTGGGGGTGACGCAACGTGGCGGGTTTAGTTGAAAGTTTCAGCGTCAAAAGGGAAATGGAATCAGTTGCATTTGGACTAAAAATAAAACCAAAAATAGTCAAACTTCCTGAGCGCATCGTCGGGTTGTGGTGGAAACCCTTTAAATTATTTACTTTAATATGCTTTTATTTAGACTATACTGAGAAAAGGCATTTATATTGATTTCATAGAAACCAAAAGCAAGTTTCCCCAGTGATGGTTATAGACGTTACACATGTAGACAATTCAAGAGGAAACGTTAAAAAAAAAAAAAAACAATTGTAATGACAGTGTAGGAATATCATAATCATCGTAGATTTACAAAAAGGTAGTTACAGTGGCTTAAAGACACAAAAATATAGAAACGTGTATATAGAGCCCATATTATACAAACAAACACGCAGTGATCAAACAAAGACAAACTTTCACCGTAGTGTCTGACGGAACCACAGAAACACCAAGAACGAGATTAATAATGTACGCTGATGAATGAAAATCAACCAAGAAAAAGGTTGTTGTTTGGTGGACCAGCCTGTTACCATGGTGACCGAGGCTCACATTCAACATCTCCTCTTCATCACCCCTTAACGTTTGCTTCTTTAATGTACATATTTACAGGTCATAACCGCGCATGTTGAGTTGTAGAGGCCCAGAGTCTTTGATAAAAACGCAACATGCATAAACGAGGATGGAAGCACCAGATGAGATGGACGTCGTGACGACCAGCAGATGGCAGTGAAGTAGTTTAGTCCTTTTAAAAAAAGCGATTCATTCAAAACCTCGTTCAAGGACTCAAGGACTCACGGATGCAGATGTGCTGTACAGAGTTTGGACCATTTAAATGTCATCGTTTGGATGTTCCGGCCTTTTAGGACGTCTTGAATCTTTTTGACCTGATCATCAGATCGTCAGCCCCGCCTCTCAGCGCCAACACACCTCGTCAGCGCCGTCACGCCTGTTCTCAAAGTCGTTGCCGCGACTTCCTGCTACAAACCCGGAGCGCTGACCCCGCTCTGGTCCCCGCCCCCACTGCGCCTTGGCGAGGTCGCTCGCGATGGCCAGCGCCCCCCCTTTCAGGAAGCGAACAAAGTTCTCGCCGACCAGCGGCCCCATGGCGTACAGGCCCGGCCCGTCCGCCGCCACCACCCTGTTGGTGAAGGGGTGCACCTCCACCGGGTTCCTCCGGCACGTGATGGGCTCCTCGGGGTTGACGCCGAGCGAGCGCCCGTTGTCGGCCAGGAAGGAGAGGTTCGGGTGGGCGCCGATCAGAACCAGCGCCTTGGAGATCTGCACCACGGTGCGCTGGCCCAGGTCGGACTCCAGGACGCACTTCCGGTCAGGTCGGAAGGCCGCAACCCTGTAGCGCGGGAAGCTCAGGTAGCCCGGGTAGGAGGAGGAGCACGAGGAGGTGGAGGCGGAGGGGGAAGGGAGGGAGGAGGGGCCGGAGTGCCCTCGAAGGTTTTGGCCGTGTTCCTGCGGCGGAGGATCTGGCTGGTACTGCTGCCGAGTCATCATCTGGTGAACCTGGACGCCAAAAGATGGAGAGTGAGTCTGGTGCGACTTCGGCGGATCAACATCAACACATGAGACTCCTGACGACGGCGCCGCACCTTGTGGTACTCTGGGTAGAGCAGTTTGGGCAGCTGGTTGAAGATGAGCCCGGGGTCGTTGACAGAGCGCCTGAAGGCGTGGTACACCGGCGTGTTGAGGTGGTGGGCGGCCAGCACCGCGTCGGCGGCCGTGAGCCCCGCCCCCACCACCAGCACCGGGTCAGACGATTGGTCGAGCTCGCCGCGGGAGATGGCCGCCTCCAGCTCCCAGAAGGAGTGGCAGACGTAAGGCAGCGACTCGCCCTCCACGCCGAGCCGGGCCGGGATGTCGTGGGTCCCCGTCGCCAAGACGACGTTGTGGGCGTAGAAGGAGAAGGGAACCTCCTCTGACACGGCGCTGCCATCTAGCAGGAAACAGGAAGTGACACTCATTTATTAAAAGAACACGCGATGATCAGGACAGGTTTATTTATGGGATTGCAGTTTAAACGCCGTACCTCCATGCTGCTCCCCTTCTCTGCGCTGCAGTCCCGCCACTCGCCAGCAGGGCGGCGACCCGTCCTGGCCGCCGGGCTGCCTCGTTACCGATGTGACGGTGGTGCCGCAGGCAAAGTTGTGCTCGATGGACATCTGGGAGACGTAGTGTTGGTAGTAGGAGGCGATCTCTGCTGGCGTGGCGCGGTCATTTCGAACATTTCTGGAGTAAAAATATGTGCATTCCTTTTTTAAATGTTCACAGCACTTTCAGATGACCATGCGGTACAAAATGTTGCCATGCTTATAATGTATGACCGTCTTGTCATATACATTATAAGCATAGTATGTATTAGGTGTGTATCCATAATGTTATCTTTAAATCTACACACACACACACACACACACACACACACACAAACAATAATAATGCACAACATCACAGCAGAATGTAGATAACAAATCTATTCCCCAACCGGGAAAAGGAAGTTTCAAAACAGGAAGTTTGTTGTTATGACAACACCTCATGGAAATGAGCCGGGATGCATTTGAAAGACAAAGCAGGAGGAGAGGAACTCACTGGGCCCTTTCTTTGTGTCGTACTTCACAGTGGACTTTAACGAATCATTACAGGAGACTGAACCGATGTCTTTAAAGTGGTCAAACCGGGAATGAGCCGTTCCGGAGAGAACGACACAGAAACGTCTTGTGACTGCGAGTCGTGTGTCATTAACCCCGTTGTGTATTGAACACACATAAGCGAGTCGACTGAGGACAAACCTGCGCTTCTCTCTCATCCAGTCCTTCAGTTTGAGTCCAGGAAGCTCCATCCAGTTAGCCAGACTCAGGGTCAGCATGGAGCCCTCCATGGCCTGGGACACATTTTAAAAATGCAAAATCGTGTGGAAATTGTTGAAATGACCCCTTTTAAATGTACAGCATGTTCTATATGTCATTATAATGGCAGTAATGGCGTATCTGTATTGCAGGTACGTACATGCCAGGCCCCTCCAGGCGGACCCTTCCCCAGCACCAGGTGCGGGACGGCCCGCTCCGGCTCGTAGCGCCACTCCAGCGGAGACGTGTGGTCCAATCCGAAGTCGCTGTCGGGGAGCAGCAGCGAGTCGAAGAGCACGGCCATGGGATTGGACGAGCGGCCCTCCAGCCCCTCGCACAGGTACTCCAGATCCTGAAAGGGGAGGGGGGGTGGGGGGGCAGGGGACGGACACTGTGAGGGCCTGTTACTCGCTTATGACTGGAAATGACTCTACATCACTGGCAGAAGGCTTCACCTGCTCCAGCAGCGACAGGTGAGGCTGCTCCCTCAGCTTGCTGTGCAGCAAGGGATTGGGGTGAGACGCCTCCGGCGACAGGTACGGGGTGTAGCCCGACAGCAGGTATGAGAGACAGATCCCCGACGGGCCGTTCCCTGGGAATCAGAGGGAATCGGGGGAGCTGGTTTACAGTGCCACTGGTAAACTGGAAAGAAATGCTCTGCCAGTGGGCTCATTGTGTGCATGTGCCATGTTTGGACTTTGCTGCTTCGGTAACCAATGGAGACGAGAGAGGGAAGAGGGGAGCAGGGTCACGATCTGCCCTTTATATTATTAAAGGATGGTCTTAACAAAAGAAAAGCTACAGTAGGAAACAAGAGCCTTAATATGCCACACGGTGTCTCTAGAACTGAGGCATGACTCAGCAGGTTTACACACAGCAACCTGCACAGGTGACTCTGCAGAATCCACATGCAAAGCGGCCGAAGCGCTCGCTCGCCTTGCCAACAACTGATGGATTCCACACACAGAATGGTTTTACAAACCAACAAAAAATTCTGACCCTTAATTTCACTAATCAAATGAACCTTAATACTACTGTTATTATGGTTTTTTCACAACTCTGCATCTTGGGCTTCCTGCGGCTCGTGTCGACACACTGAGGCCATGTTGCGTCGGACCAGCTGTTACTCAACTCAAACTGCAGCCCTGTGAAATAATCAGCTGGGCTGAATGTTGCCTCCTTTGTCCCTCTCCTTGGGCAAATCAATGACATTCAGCAACGGAATTGCTGCCCATTGTAAGGTGACCGATTTTCGTAAAGCTGCACTCGAGTTTGTTGTGCTTTAATGTTTTATTTCATAGTTACCTTGTAATGACGCTGACAGTGTAAACTGAGGTCTATTTTGGTGCGTTCGGGTGCTTTGGAAAAGGTTAGAAAACGGGTTTCGCCATGTCATCGTTATCTACCAGCTTCTCCTTTCGAAAGGTGATTTTTTTGCTGCATAATAAAAAACCAAAGTGCGATCGGATTTTCTTACCGATGACCACGACGGGCAAAATCTCTCCGGGGGGGATTTCTTTATCGTGATGATCCATTTTTTTTTCTGTGGAAAGAAAGACATTATCGTTGTCATTATTATGATGATTGCATCAGACAACTTCCCACTAGCTACAAAATTGGTGAATTGGTTAATCATTGTTAAGGCTGGTCATAATGGTCAGTGAGTACATTTCCACTGATCTCACACACACACACACACACACACACGACCTTGGATAAACAGACCCTCCAATATGGCCGCTCCACAGACACACACTTTAAAAGCAGTGTGACCTCATTGAGAGACGAGACCGCAATTAGCAAGCATTTATCTTGCTGCAAATTACAGAAAATATTCTCCCTGAAATGTTTGCGAACGCAAGAAAGTATGGGGCATATTTTCTGCTCCATTAGACAAAAACTTCCAAAGTCTAAATTTAACCCGCTTTAAATGTGATTTACGCGACTCTGCCTCACAGTACAGTTAATTCAGTCACAGGGTGGAGTCAGATCTCATGACATGCGTGTATAAAACATTTGATTTTCACATATCCCGATATGTGACGCACATTTGGAGCTCCACAGCGTGTTAAAGTTCACAGGGAACGTTCGAACCCGTTGAATATTTAAAAAGAGTTCTAGGCGGATCCCGGTGCCAACTGAGCTCACTCAGGGAGGGGTGAGCCGAGGGCTTCCAACGATCTGCAGAGTCATGCTTACACAGGCCGGCAGAAAGTACAACTTCAGGCGACTGAAACACGTGAAAGAAAGAGGGAGGGGAAAAGAAGAAAGGATTGAAAGAAAGAGAGGGGGTGAGTAACATAAGAAAGTTACATAAGTGCAAAGCACACGGTTGGAAGAAAGCCCGGAACCAGTGCAGCCACACACACACACACACACACAGACGCAGACACACCCCCTTTTAT
Organism: Apeltes quadracus; assembly: GCA_021346845.1. NCBI lineage: Eukaryota > Metazoa > Chordata > Actinopteri > Perciformes > Gasterosteidae > Apeltes > Apeltes quadracus. The sequence goes on along the minus strand of CM037933.1, from coordinate 16,573,861 downwards.
GTCTGACATACTTTGGCAATAAATGTTTTCTGATTCTGAAATTGGTTTTCCTTCATTTTTGGCAGCAGACACTAAAAATATGGCCACCAAGATAAAAGTGGCCAACGCCCGATCCACAGAGTCAGAGCCACAGACGTTGTTTTTAGAGTATAATAGTAGTAATAGTCCAAAATGTTTACTGCATTTGTATCATGCATCAGATGAGCTGCATGTCGAAGCAGTTTAACCTCCAACCTCAGGCTTGAGGAACCAAAGAGACATTTGAGCCGGATCAAACCAGCTTTATTCGTTCGCTGCATTGACTTACAGAAAGTAGATTGGTAGTAGCAGCATGCATTTTATAACCTTTGTTTTGTGTTGTTTGCATCACAACGATGACGCAGCACTTGTGTTAGGAATGCAGAGTCATGATGTGGCGAGGTCACAAGGGCACGAGATCAATAAGGATACCGTTCAATCACAACCACAAATGTTTTCTGGGTTCCTCTATCAGATTGATTTCACTTCCTGTGATGACACAAGAGCCGATCAGCAGCCATTCAAGAATTGAAACAAAATTTTCTTCAGTTCATCAGATTGAGAAGGAAAATTATAAAAGGAAACCCAATGTGACCTTCACCACACTTGAGTTTTTTTAATCTTCTCTTTTACTTTTAGAGGTTTGAACCTGTGTGATACACATCGTTGTTTCTTTGCATTGAATGGACTTATGCACTGACTATGTTCTGCTGCGCTTCACTTCTATTTAAATTCCTTCTAGAAGCCAATATTTTATTTCTACGGCTCTATAATATTAGTGACATAAAAAACGTTATGCATTGACATACCCATGAAATTGACAACAGCGACGTGATCATTACGTCAATAATAACAATGTAATATACATTCGGAAATTGACCATTTCTGAAAAATTGAATTGTTAGTCGGTGGTCCCGTTTGCCAAAAAACATCTCATTGAGACGTTAAGACTCTCCATGGAGTTAAAATATACTTTATTTAGCATTAATGCTAGCATGCTACAAACGCAACAAAAGAGTCCAAAGGGAACAGCGCACCTGCTTAGCATCGCGCGCGTTGCCATTGGAACCGGGGGGCGGGAGGGGGGGTTATATTGTCTCACGACGGCTCTCAACGTGTCTGCGGCGGGCTAAATAGCAAACGCGGAAAGTGTTAACGGGAGAAAACAATGTTTACACGAGGGGGGGCGCTACAAGTTATCAGCTGCACCCCCCCCCCATTGAGAGGAGCAGAGGCTCGATGCTAGTTGAATGGCCAACTAGCATCGAGCCTCGGCGGTGCCAGCTGCATCAGCAAAGAGAAGGCTGCCATGACAACGCAAAAACGAACGGCTCGTGATTTCACCCTAGTCCTCTCGTGACCGATGCCTTTAGGACGCGGGACTCTTTGATTCCCCCGCTGCCTGCCCGGCTCCGGAGGGGGCGGGGGGATGGGGTCACTGGAGGTAATTCACAGTGCGGCACTGGGCACGTAACCGGCGTGTCACGCAGCGAGCACCACGACATCATCACGTCGGCGTGAGGACACGCTCACCGGCAACGCAAAGCTAACGGCCCCTTCTGCGACATCCGCTTTCACGTAAATCCAAGATGAGGGGCTACTCACGGCTCTCTTTCCGCTACCAGAAGAAGGAATGTGTCTGATATCTTCCCCCTTCCTCTCAGGCTGTCATTCCTTGATGCAATCTAGTCGGTTCGTTCGTTACATGTGCGACGCAAACCTCCGGCTGCTCGAAGCCGCGCATTCACAGATTATATACGGTGCTATCTCAAAGTCCGATCCCATCGACCAATCAGACGCGTGTAACCCGCACCCCCCCACCGCTCGCGATGTCGTCAGCTGAACAAAGATCGTCTATGCAGAGAGTGAGGGCACGCGTAAGAAGCGCGATGACACCAGGACCCCCCACCCCCCTAAATGTAGAGTCACTTAACGGTTGTCTGTTGCAGAAAAGTATGCAATGTGTGTGTGTGTTTTTAGGTCACATTAACTAATGTTAATGTTCGGTAGCGATGGTGCATTCCGGAAATGGAACAGAGTGGGTGCTGTGTTTTTTCCCGCCTCTCATACCGTCTGACGCTCTCCTGGTCTAAAGCCCAAGTGTACAGTAACAGTTGGGTCGATTTTTCCACTAGTCACTTTGTCCTTAATTTTAACATTCCAACCGTCTGTCGGATTGTCATGACATTTGCTGCACATATTCATGGTCAGAAAATGGCTCTCACTGACTTTGGTGGTTTTTTTTCTACTTCTATCGGCACGTCAAAGAGTTCAAATATCCAATGACATGTCTCAACATTGGGTGTGGACGGACATTCACTTTCCAAAAGCCTGCAAAACTAATTGCAGACAGTTGCGTAATTTACTTTTTCTGTGATAATTTCCCTGCTAAACATTTTCTTATTAAAACTACATGACTATTGTAATAATATTAACACGTTTACTTTAAAATGACTTTTTCAAAGTTTGCCTTAATAGGTGATACGTAAATGTAGTACGTAAAATATTATGGACATTTTGAAATTACTTTATTTGTGTTGTGAATTGGAATTTTAAAATCCTTTTTGCTTCTTTGTTATTAATCGGAGCACAGTTGTGCTCTCGCTGGTTCTCATTAAACTGTGTAATGAAAATCACACCGGGCCAGTCTCCTGTTTGCACGTTTCTTAAACACATTTTGCTGTAACAGCTGGTAGCTCCTCTCGTTGCCATCCGTTCATAACTCTAATTCTCTCTTCATTTATTCCCTCAGTGAACATAGTAAACATGAGTCTATGGCCTTATTCTCTAGTTGTCTTCTTCATTACAACCTCATGTTCATTCAGTAAACGATGGGCCATTGTGATTGACAGGTGGCGACGCTGCCATAGCTGCGTACGCGGTCTCACTCCTCCACATTCCAAATATGGTCGCTTCCGCTCACTGGTTGCAATAAAGCCAAGATGTCGACGGTCGCAATGCCAAATTCAAGGCTTCAAACCTCAGTCCACAACCTTGGTGACTACGTCCACCTCTTTTATACGTCCTCTGTAGGCTGTCTGACCATGAATGTCCGTTAAAAGTAAATGATTTGACCAAATATTCCATTCTGAATTCAAGTGATGATCCACGGACCCGCCGGCGTGGCAGAAAAAGTAAAGGCAGCCGTGGCGTGACGTCATCACGAGAAACCCAACGCGTTTACAATAATTACACCAAGATCATCTTGCTGAATTAGCTGTTTTTTAATGACAATCTGCAGGAGGCTGTAAACGAGCTGCATCTCTGTCACGTGAGTGTTAAACATTTATAACCTAGAACTGCTCATTTCAAACACCCGACCTGACCTGATTGGTCAACCGTATGGTAACTACTCCAGTTGTTGCATTCTTTGCAGGATCCTTTTCCATCCGGCCTATAGGTTCTTCCCAAGACTTCATCCAGGTTAATCTGGTTCTTTTTTACCCGGATGTTTATGTTCACATCCAACTTAATTTCACCAGCATGCAGAAATATTTTGGGGAGGTGTTGTCAGAAATTTGGAGCAAAAACCAATGTAATGTTGCAATAACAAACGTTGAAAGGTCAAACCACTCGTGTTATATTTTCCTGAATTGTTCTTCATTTTTGGTTAAATAATATAAATCTGGCATAAATTTTGTCAAACGACTAGACTTTTAAATCTTACTGGTGGTCGAGTTGGAAATATTCATATTCACTATTCATGATTTGAAATCAAATGAAGCTCGGAAAAGCTTTGGGGCGTGAAAGCCGGGTCTAAAGACGGCGTTGGGACGCCCGACGCCGGCCGGCGGGGTCGCGGCGTAATCCCGTCCAGGAAGCCGGCCTTTTGTTCCGTGTGTGCCGACGTCACAGGGATCCGCTTTCAACCGCGGAGATCACAGGGGACGAGGATGAACAGATCAGAGCCGGACAAAAGGGTTAAAAGTACACAGAGCATTCCAGGAACAGAGAGAGAGACGAGGCAGAGACACAGCAGGGGTACAGTGGTGGTCGTATGGGGGCGGGGGGGTCGGACTTCACACAGCCCCCAAAAGAAAACAGGCCATGGGCGAGATGTGCCGACTAAGTCATTTGACCCGAATGTGGCCCGGGCCTTGTGTAGCTCAGGAGGCGATGTCGGACACACGAGCTGTGAAATATTAAATCACGCGTGTTCAATTTAACACCATTCGACAAGCGCCTCACCCCCCCCTCCCCTCCCCCAGTGATAGTTTCATCACTGACCATCCCTGAAGTCATGTCACAGTGGGGTTGCCGGGTTTGGTACCACCACGCCTCTCCAGACACTTATCTCATCGGACCGTATCTGGCAACCCGAGTGGCCGCTGCTCACAGATACCAGTGATGTTTGAAGAAATAGCTGAAATGCTTAAAAACTTGAAATCTAAGACGTTTCGTACATTTCCGTGCATTAAAAAAGAAAAGAAAACATGAATCAAAATGTGTCGGGGGCCTTTATGACTGCTGGTGCCTCGATGCACTCAGGGCCGGGCTTCCAGTCTTCCTGCTAAACTGGGCTAACCTGTCTGAAGTAAACTGTGCAGTTAACACGCAAATATGCAATTCACTTGGGTCACACAATCAATGAATCTTTTGTTTACTTCCTTTAAAGTAATCCTGTTTCTTTGATCACGCTGTGTGAACTCGGGGAGATTATGTAACACTTGTGTTTCAGCATACGGGGCTTGCTGGTGGATTTGTTTCCCCTGAGACATTCTGGATTTGGTGAATTTATTTCTACCTTTAAAACATCTCAGCAGACATATTTCTAGGCCCTTGTATTCATGTGTGAGGCTGGCTTTTACATCGTATAGAACAACGTTTTCTCTACCTTTTTGCAAAGCTAGCAGATAATATATAGAAGAAGTAATAGTGAAAACATTAGTAATCTAAAGTTTAACTTCACATCTGCAGTTTGATAAAATAAAAACAAAATGACAACACTTGCTAAACCCAACTTTAGTTCCCTTTTTAACTTCCCCACAGACTGGATCTAATCCCTCCATTCTTACCTTTCACAATAAAACCCCTAATTTTCCTGTCATTACAGCACAAAACTATGTGAAGCCTGCAAAGGAAACTTATTAAAACCTGTTCACCGAGTGTCATGACCTTACGTCTCTGCTTTATCTCACCCACTTGTGGGTGAGATAAAGTTTTCTTGTGATTATCGGAGTCATCTGTGTAAAAGGTGAAACTACATCTTTGCACAGTGCCTTTGTGTGCGAGTTATGCAACAAGTCTTTACCCGTGGAGCGTTAGCGGAAGTCGGGGCGGGCCACTTTTTGGAATTGTTCACACAGGTTGAATGAAGTGAAATGAGATTATCTGAGATTATCTGAGATTAGCTTGGTAAATAACTCATTAGTGTGTTCTACGTGTTCTGATTAATCTTCTCCTCTATTTTTTGATGCTGCACGTGACTACAGAATCTGCACATAGTGGTTAGATTAGCGTAAAGGCCGAAGGCAGAGGCACATAACCCAAAATGTAACAGCAAATATTTGTTTTGGTTTTAGGGGAAGTCCTTTTTACTTCTTGCCGACGGCTGGGATTTGCCATTAAAACGGCTGCTTTTCACCTCCCTCTACCCCCCGTTAAACCGAGGAGAACACAGAGTGATCAAAAATGTTAACCTTCCACTATCCCACGGTAATGATCAATCAAAACAAGTCCACGGTGTTATTTTAATGGCGTGTTTTAAATGGTTTTTAATAGCTCAACGGGTCCGTCTAAACACACAAGCCGACACAGAATCTGTCGCAGGCAGCTAAGAGCCAGTTAATGAGCTTTGAGTGGCTCTTTCCTTGTTTTCTGCGGCGTTTCCTCTCGCCTTTAGGCCGCATTTCGCTCTAATCTCTGCTGTGAATGTCCCTCCTTCATTCAACTGTCTTTCGTCCGTGCGCTTTGTCATTAAAACTCTTAAGAGTCTAAAGGATACTTTTTGCTCGGTTTATTTTCCTCTGATTGTGCGGAGTTAGACATTAAGAGGCTTTTTTCCGGGTCTGGTATTCCTTCATTCTAGGACACTTTAAAAAAACCTGCTGAACACTTTCCTACATTTGGATTAACGCTGCTTTGCATTTGTTTTGTTGACTCATGCTGATGTTTGAATGCACATTTGCAAAACTCCGGCTTTACCCAAAAAAAACCCTCCGTCCCCATTTAAGTGCACTGCAGGGAAAAACAAACATTTGTCTTGCGCTTATTATTTGTAGAACGATTCAAAAGGGGATTAAATAGTTGAATCTCATCCACGGTGAGTGTAGGTGGACTTTACGTTAATGTAGGGCAGCTAAACGAAAGCTATCAACGTGGAAGTCAACTCGTTACAGAATTATCTTTTAAATATTTATGCACATTTTCTTTCTTCTAATCGTGAAGAGAACAAGCTGGAGGGCCGATGACTCAATGACCTGAGAAGCGCCGGCGGGACAGCAGCCGGCGCTCCAAGAACACCTTTGTGTAAATCCCCATTTGTGTGCTTCCAGCCCACCTGGTAAACCCGCCCCACCCGCTGCTTTGTGCCGTTTGTTCCGAATCAACAGGGTTGCTAAGGGACATGTGCATATGCATTGATACGCACATCTGTTGCCAAGGCCCTCAAACAACCAAGTGTTTGTTGTGTGCGTTCTGTGCTCCTCATTGTGAGGGAAAGGTAACACACTAAAGAAAGTAGACTTTTATTTACACGTTTTCTGCCAGCAGATTCCCTGAGTGCTAAGCGCTGTTCCATTCTGAAGTAGAAGTTCCACATGTGCTTTTTACCAACGGCTACCATCACTTGATGTAAAGTCAGTCAATCGCCGGTTAGCTTAGCACAAACCGTGGAAACAGCTAGCCTAACTTTGTGAAATGGTAACGAAATCTTCCTGAGGGTTTTAACAAAGCTAAAAAAAACTATCACTTTAAATCCATTTAAACCGACCCGTCCAACTTTCTTTTTCGCTCAAACGCCAAGGCGCAACTTCCATATTGTATTTTACAGAAAGCTAAGCTAACCAGCTGCTCGTGGCAGCGAGAGCCGCTGTTTTGTACGTGCAGAGCTCGAGTCGGTCCGAACGAAGCTTGAGCGTGAAGTGTGAGGACGTAAAAAAAAAGAATTGTCCTCATTCACTCTGAATCCCCACAGGTCCCCACAAGGTCATAAGTACACACACACACACACACGCACACACACGCACAGCGCATATGCACACGCAGGTCTAGACACAGTCATTGGTGTCTGTGTGTATGACCCCGTGACCCTACGTCTCCCACACACACACACACACACACACACACACACACAGACACACACACACACACAGGCTGTGGTTCTAATCCCTCAGCCTGCTGAACTCTCTGACCCAGGAAACCGTCCGAGTCGCATTCAACGTAACATCTGAGTCGGGTAGAATTTGTTCGCCTTTTCATATTTTTGCTCCGTTTTTCCATTTCTAATTCCTGATCCCTGAGTCTGGTTTTTCCTGTTACAGTCCTTTTTCATGTCAGCTGTTTCTAACCAGTTGTGAACTCGTTCTGCAGGTTTTCCCTTGTTTTAAGCAGCTTTGTAGCATGAATGTACTTTGAGCCACGAATGAGGAAAGTTGAGGCGAGACCTCCGGTTGTGGTTAAGAGGGTTAGTCTGGACCGGCAGACACAACATCTCACTCTTTAGCTAAATAACACACGAGCCGTCTTTTACGTCTTGTTTTGGAAAAGCAGGTATTTTCACATTCGGCTAATCGATTGATGACTAATTCAAGCAAACAAAATGAGTTGAATAAACTCGATATTTGGAGCATTTGACAGGATGTTTGATTCTGTTTACATTCCCCCACTCCGTTAAGCCATTGTTGACAACTAATATACGTTCGTAATAGGAAATATGGGAACGTAGAGTTTGATTCTAATGCAGAAGCTTTCAAATGGTGAATGAAGAGTCCGATGTTAATGTAGAAGCTGGTAATAAAATCCGTTGCTGGTGGTTTTATGAACCTTGTGTCATAAAACATGAGTGTGTCTGTGTGCGTGTGTGTAAACATTGTGATGTTTGTCGGGTCCTTTAGCCTCTTATGCTGAGCTAAAAGGGTCACGTGACATGAACAGAAGCGGGATGAAGTCTCCATCATCCACAGTGTGATGAAGAAACAACTCTTTGCAGACCAGAAACATAAATTGGTGATAAAACATAAAATGATCACATGACTGGTTGCTTAAATGTATTGTTTTACCAACAAAAAAAAATAACTTTTAAAAACCCATTGACAACACTGGCTAACAGTCAAATGTCTCAGATGTCTCGTTTGAACCGGTTCCTAGTTGCCGCTCATTACTTCTGCTTTAGGAACGTGTTTGTATTTTACCGGCGCGTCAGACAGAGAGAAAACAACCTCCATATTCCCCACCACCCACACGGGACAGACTAATTCCTGGACTACATTGAACTAGTTGTGATCTACACGGACTGCTGATGTAAATGGGTCAGTCTAATTGCATGTCTTTAGTTCCGCTAGTTGGACCTGCAGTCTGCAGATCAGGACACTCTGTGCTCTTCCTGTCGGTCTGTCTTTTTGCTTTCCTTTCTACCCGTATGGCCTTTCTTTCCTCCTCCCTCCCTGCCTCCCTCCTTCCCTCCCTCCTCTTCCCTACCTTTCTGTGTGTGTCCTTCTTCCTTTTGGCCTCAGAGGTGAAACCAGAGCCCTCTAAGGAGAGCCTGGGCTCCCTATTCAAACCATTGTATCGATCTTGGTTGCAGTTCCGTTAAATTCCACTGGAGGTGATCGCAGGCGAGTGCAGATTGTATTGGACTCTATGAAGCTAGACGGCTAAATTTAGCTCTTTCTCCTGCTTGTCGTTGAATCAACGTAGATTTTATTGTTGATTCCGCAAGTTCAATATGGATTATAGACCAAAAGTCTAATGAATGAGTGCTTATGTTCTTTCGATTTCTTACAGGTTGGGCCGTTGTTGGCCGGAACACGCTAGCATTCTGCTAATGAATCCTGATTGGTCAGTGACGGATTGCGACCGATTACGACCAGAGTCCCCGTTTGATGGCAGCTGAAGCTAAAGCAGAATCAGAAATATAAAGTTTAGGAGGACTTTCTGTCGAAGTTTACCTCAAATAGCAGCTGGTGTTATCGTTGTCGATCGTGTTGCTGATGCCATGAGAAAGGAAGCCATGATTCGGGAGTGCCGAAGAGATCGCCGTAAAGCAGCAGAAATGGCCGTAAAGCAGCACCTCCGGATCACACGGATTTTTAGAACAGATGAGTGAACTTAAAAATTCAATTTTCAGCTGAGTGTATTATTCTAGCCCCCCATTTTGAATGCAAGTTTCAAATTGCTTGACAAAAAATGATATCCTGAGAAAATTGGACTTTAGGGGGTGAAGCCTCATAGGTCCAATGCATTCTGCACTCGCCTGCGAGCGCCCTCGCATGGACAGAGACGTGTTACTGCAGCCCGTCCAGAACCCGGAAGTAACCAGAGAGTGCCCCATCTATTCATATTAGAAAATCTATGGTGAAATTGGTCGTCCTCTAATCCGAAGGTCGTTGACTATCTGCACGGCATCCTCTGGCATCGCAGCCTCAGGGTGTGTGTGTGTGCGTGCGCGTGTGTGCGTGTGCGTGTGTGTCATAGAGCTAAGTAAAGACCCAACACCTGCTGCAGTGGATTTACACACCAAACACTGCCGCTCACACGTCAAACTCGTAATAAAACTCTCACTGGAGAGATTATACCAAAAGTCTGAAGATAAAAACGTTCTCTTTGTCCTTCGAAATGTGTTACTTGAGCAACGTGTCAGATGAAGACGAGTGTTACTTTTAAACTGCGTTGAGAATTAGATTCCAACTAGATTTTGTGATCCAAACATTTTTAAAAACTCCAGAGCTTTTCATCACAGAGTTCATTTCATTTCTTTCAACAGATTTACACACTAAATACGCGAATCAATGTTTACAAAACGTTTCAGATCTGTGTTTTATCAGTTTTATTTCTCTCGTAGACTATGTTACATCCACATCCTAATACAACGTATACTTTCTTTTTTCGTAAGACACCATTCTGACGCAGGATGGTGGCGTCTGAGGCTTTATCGCCCCTCAATGATAAAGGACGTAGAGTGAAGCAGCTACAGCGTCTCAGCACGTTCTCTTCTTCTAAGAGGAGGTGAGAGAAAAGGAGGTGGGCTCATGTCACATGATGAGCTGCTCTCTGCTGGTGTGACACATGAAACAGTAATAACAGTTCAATGGCTTCATAAATCTACCCGGAATTCAGCTTGTTTTTTTATGTAGAAATCAGAGAAATGTTTTAATTCCAGCCTCTAACATCTTACGTTTTCCAGTTCATAAATGTTTGGATGGACTTCTGGCAGCTATTTTGACATTAATATTAATAATGAGTGTTTAATCAACACTGATAGCTGCTCGCGGTAAACAAGGTTAACTTATCAGCGAGTACGAGACTCTACGTGGACCATCGTTTACTGAATGAGTTTACAATGTTTACTAAGGGGAATTAATCAAGAGAGAAGTATGACAGAACCAGAGGAGTCGCCCCCTGCTGGTCACTACGGGGAATGAACATTTTAAAACATTTCACTTCATATTTTGCTCCTTTAGAAGCAGGACAAAAATGATTTAATGTGCTGATTAACAACATGACAAAAACAAAACACATACAGGTGCTGGAGGTTAGCAACCATGAACCTCGTTCACATTCTCACGTGTGGTAACGGAACTTCACCTCTTTTTTTACTGTGAATGGAATTTGTGAAACACCAAGCGTAATTTACTCTAATCATACTGATCGTTCAGTAGAAACGTTGCGTTATAATTTTCTATATGTGAGATTGTGAACAGATCCTCCTCAGCCAATGAAACAAAAACAATAAACTAAATAAAATACAGTTGGATGTTCATTCATGTAATTTAACAAGAGAAAAAGGCACAAACACATCAGGTTCCAGTTTGTCTACTGTGATGATTTTCTGGTTTTCTCTTGTTTTATATCAGGAATGCAGTCATTGTTTTCAGTTTGTTCTCTTTGAAAGAAGGTGAACATTGCCAATGCCCTCGTGTGAACGTTGGTCCTGCCTCATAACCCACATGTCATAAACTCCTAAATAAAACGGTCTCTTTTCAGACCAGCACACAGGCTCCAGGGCTCCATCTGTTGGTAAATCAGCGAGATCTGAAGGTTAGAAGAAGAACTTTAAAGAGGGGATCTTGACGTCTGCGAGACTGTGATGATTCTTTAATGAGTTACAAGAAAAATATGGTGTTTTTTTTGGGAAAGTCCTGATTAAAATTACACACACTAATTGATGTGATGGCAAATAATTCATTTCAGTTCACTTTTATCTGCAGATCGCAGAATTAAAGATATCGAACAGTCGAACCGCAGCCGTCAGACAGTAAGCCGTTTATTATAGAAACTAGGTTACTTCCCATCAAGTTCAATTCTGATGCAATTCATTGACTCCCATGAGCAAGTCTAACCGGCTCCTTTGGTCAGCAGGTAGACGGCAGAGACGGTGATGGCGGCGGCGGTGTAGGTGAACACGGCGTTGTAAAGATTGTTTGTCCTGATTCCTTCTCCCAGCGTCCTCTGGGTTTCTTCCAGACGCCTCACCGCCGCCTCCGACTCCCACGGGTCCTCTCTCGCCTCTGGTTCTGGTCTGACAGGGGCTGCTGCCTGTGCCTGAGCGGCGTGCTGAGCGGCGTGCTGAGCGGCGTGCGCTCTGGTCTCCAGCAGCCTCCTCACCGACGTCAGCTCGCCCTCGAGCCGCCCGACGCCCTGCTCCAGCTGCCCCACCTGCGGCCGCAGGGCCTCCAGGATGGACTCCGCCTTCCGGCTGCCGTCCTGGAGGTCTCTCAGGGCCGAGAGGGTCACCGCGGGCGACGACGACGTCGGCGTGGGCGCCCTCTTCTCCCCGGGGTCGACGTCCCTCTGAGCGAAGGCGTCACTCACGGCGCCCCCGAGGCCGTCGATGATGGCCTGCAGCTCGGCCTGCTGGGAGCGATGGTTTCCGGCCTGGACTCTCAGGGCTTCCTGCAGGCTCTCCGGACCCTTCTGGGCCTCCAGCAGGAGGCTCTTCAGCTCCTGCGGGTGGAGGAGGTGGGGGCGCATCAGCTGGGACAACGATCAAAGCTCAGTGGCATCCTGCTGACGCGCCGATACGGAAAAAACTCCCCGTACACAGGGAACTAGCGAGAAGACGGACGGACATCACAAAAATATTATTAAAAGTTTTTGAACCCTTCGATGAACCTCCTCCTACCTGCAGGCGGACGCGGTTGATGTATGTGGACCCCATGACCCCGATGAGGGCGCCCAGCACCGAGCCAATGACGGACCAGTTCTTGGTGCGCTCCGCCCTCGTCCTCTCCTTCTCGTGGCTCTCCCTGACGCCGGCGGAAAACAGGCCGAACTTCTCCCTCTCGGAGCCCTCTGCGTTCTCGTACGCCGTTCTGAGGCGCCGCTCCTCCTGATGTCAGGAGGAAGGAACGAGGAGTCAACGGATCTGTTGCACACACACAGATGCATCCTTCAACAGACTCCTCTGATTGGGCTCATCGCCAGTGACATCGTTCAGGTGGAGGAATGCTTCGGCTGAATTGTTGGGTTGGTCTGCACTTCACTTTCCGTCTTCACCGGGTCCTTACCTGCAGCAGTTTGTGCTCCTGCGTGGCGAGCTCCAGGTAGTGGGCCTCCTCCCTTGAGACCCGGTCCAGCCGGTCCCTGACCTCCTTCAGCCGGACCTGCAGGGCCTCCAGGCTGCTGTGAGCCTCGCGCACCATTCCTCTGGCCACCATGAAGGCCGCCTCGGCCTGGAAGAGGCGCGCGCACGCACACACACACACACACAAACACACACACAAACACACACGCACAAGAGGTTCTTTCTCGGTACATAACAAAGCTTGAGGCCTCAAAGAGGCTGCAGATGTTTGTTTGAATGACTACAAAGACACAATCCCAGATCGACACGGTCTCCTGCTCTCTACTGACCTCGGTGACCTTGGCCTGGGCCACGCGGACCTCGTTGAGCCCGACAAACTCCTCGTACCTCCTCCACCAGTAGTTGGCAGAGGCCGTGACCACCTGGGCCGACCTCTGACCCCACTGCCGCCCCAGCTCGCCTGCATGCTGGAGGAGGGAGAGTCGGGCAGGAACATCATTCACTTTCCTGGTATCAGTTGATAATTAAACATTTATTACAAATTGGTTACTACAGCTCGGATGGGGCGGTGGTTGTTTCCCGCACCTGTAACGCAACCAGGGTGCGCTCCTTCACCACCCCGGCCGCGCCCTTCCCATCAGGAGGGGGGGGGTTAGTGGGCGCGGGGGGGGCAGGCTGTTGTTGAGCCGTGTAGGTTCGGACTGGAGCGACTGTGCCGGGCTGAGATCCGTGCAGGGGGAGGCGGGACAGACGGCACGGGGCTCCAGCCCGGACGCAAACCAGAGCTCCTCGGTACCTGTTAAAATGATGTGGATTAGCTCCGCCCCCTTCTCAGTCGACCAATTAACAGGATTATTCTGATTTTCATCAGAGCATTTTAATTGGTCATTTTGGAGAAGCTTTACACATCTGTTGATCAGATCTACGGGGATATTTACGAGTTATATTTGCTCTCTTTTAGAGTCTTTGATCGTTTGAATCATAATTTAAAGATTATGAGTCCTCTTTCTCTGTATTTATAATACAACAAACATTACGTAGCGCATCAACGCTGGGGTTCACGCTGAAACGCCTGTTACAATCATGATGTTACATGATTCGTTATTATTCCTGCAGCGGAGACATTTACAAAAGAACAACGATCAAACATGTCAAACATCAGCTTAGAGACGCAGATGAGACGGACGCGTTAACCATCTCGCGTTCTGGGTTCATGGTCGTTGGGTTTGTCAAACTTCAGTAAGTCGTAAATTTGACCTCAGGCGGCGTCGACGTCTTCTTGTTCTTTGGACAAAGGGAAGGAGCGCAGGTTCATGTCTTTGCTGCTTTGTGCATAAATACCTCATTGATCAGGGCAGCAATCCAAAGAGCAGCTGGAACTCTCAGAGCTTCAATATCACTGCAGAAACACATTGGAAACATACGTCTGTGAGAAGAACAAGTTAAAATGATTGGTAAACATGTTTTCTAGCACTGGCTAACTACTTGGGTAACTCGGGTAATGCATTTGAGAACAGATGTGAGGTACTTGTAGTTCCATTTACTGTCCATGACGCTTTTTCTTCTTCTCATCAACTGCATCTCAGAGTACAGAAATGTATTCATTTTTAAGGTAAATATAGTGTTAATGTGTGTTGTTGCAACAAACGGACAACCCAACACATTGGAGGAGAACACAAATACAGATATCAATGACGTAAATACACCTTAACGTTAAAACATAGATTTCCCTTCAAGGTTATCTGATTGTTAGCTTCACTTCCCTACTTCATCACTAACTACCTTTTAGCCACACGTTGCTAACATTTACCGGTAAACAGATGTAATTCTTGTCTAAAAAGGTTAGTGACAGTTTGAATCACACAACAAGTATGGAAAATACACATACCTGACTTCTTTAATGTTGTCAGGGCCCACATGGCACACCGACGTAGTTTTTCTAGGCTAACTCGGGCTAACTAGTTAGCATCCTGCTGTCAAATGAAAGAGCTAATTTAGGTTCAGGCACATAAAGCGTCCTTCTATTTCCGGTTCAGCTGGGGTCCTGACAGCGCGGATTAGAAAGAAGTGTTCGCAGTTAAAACAACAACCTTCTTTTCTTTACCTCGATCCACGCGAGTTTGAAGCATGTCCGGCAGAGAAGGTGAGACGTTGTTTGGTTTAACTGTCGTAATTAAAAGGCAACGTGACAAAGTGCATCGCTGCACGCTTCGCCGGGTGTGTTAGCTAGCAAGCTAACGGCTAGCAAAGAGCCTGACGCGCGATATCATCGTTCGCCAGACTACGTTCAACATCTGCCGCTTTTACGTATTTGTTGTTTCGTTCCTGAAATATTCGAGCAACCAAAACACTTTTATTCATCACATAGAACGGCCATCTTGTGGTACATTCGGCCGCTAAAGTATCTTCCACAGGCCAATTAAAAAAAACATCGGAGCTATATTGAATGCGAATGTAAGGTTAATACACGTAATATTGTATGTGGAACGCCATCATATGTTTCTGTGTTCACTAGTTTTGTTTGATGCACTAGTGGATCACATCTAATAAAAATCCATTGTGTGGCTATCTATGTCTGCCGAAAAGCTAATCAGATGTTCAGATGTATGAAAGCGGCTAACGTTAACAAAGATGCGTTCATGCCTTATTCCCTGTTACGCTGTTAACAACGTATTTTATTCTCCAAAGGAGGCAAAAAGAAACCGCTGAAGGCGCCCAAGAAACAGTCCAAGGAAATGGATGACGTAAGTGTCCTCCGACCACACCATTATTTCCATCATCAGTTGTAATGTTCTGTAACCAAGGACCATCTGCACCGCCTATAGATCACGTTTGCGTTCTCTAATCACTTCTTACACCGCACAACATTCTGTCTTTCTCTGCAGGATGAGGTCGCCTTTAAGCAGAAGCAAAAGGAAGACCAGAAGGCCTTGGAGGCGTTGAAGGCCAAAGCCGGAGGGAAAGGACCTCTAGGTGGGAACAGAAGGGCGAGACACACGTCGCCCCTCCCCTACTTTCACCTAAACGTTTGTGTGAAAAATAAAAGCAGATATTTTAATCATTCCTAGGAACATATCTGTTTCAGTCATAAACAAACACGACTGTGTAATTAAAAAATCCAGTCATATTGGAGGTTTTCTCACGCACACACAATAGTAACAATTAACTTGTATGTTTTGTTTCTCCTCCAGGGAGCAGCGGCATCAAGAAGTCTGGTAAGAAGTAGGAGCGGACCGTCTTCGCCGCTGCCTTGCCGAGAAGACTCCGGTTTGCTTTTGCTGTTCACACGCAGATCTGCAGTTTAAGGAATGGGGATGAATCCTGACTTGGTTTTATTTTCATGTAAAACTTGAATCACCCAGAGTTCTTCATTTTCAGATTTGCTATGTATTGTAAGTGGATGAGATGCTAATAAAGTTTTTGTATTTACTGCTTTTATTTCTGTAATTGAAAAATGACAAACCACATAAATTAATTATTTTCTTATTTAACTTCAGATATAAATCCCTGTTTCTCGATTTTGGGAAATCTATAGACAGGTTTTTTTCATGAAATAATTACAGCATAACCTCAGAGAAGCAAGTTCTCAAAGGCATTAATAAAACATCGCATGTGAGTGCTTGAGGACTGACACATTTCCGTTCTAATAAAACATTTGTTTAAGTATTGTGAAGCCTCCGTTGAGTCCAAACTTATGTCTGTAAGCTGTCGTATGAAGAAATGCTGTCATATTAAAGATGAACCTGCGCGTTCACCTTTGTGGACATAATACATCGACACGTTCACCTTGCTGTTGCTTTGTTTGTGCCGGCATCAATAACTACTTGATCACTTATAGAGGTGAGCCAAGAACAGCGCAAATGCGACCATTTGAAGGACGCATTTGGCTCCCACTCAGAGTGAAATGTAGATCCCATTCCCTGCTGTCAGGGTGGTCACCATGACAACTAACAAACCACCTCAATTTGTGCTGTTTGTGCTGAGAATTAACCATATAACAAAAGTGTCATTCATTTTAACAAGACAAACCCATTCTTTAGGATTTATTGAGAAAATTATTATTGCAGCTGAAATATGGAGAAATGAGCTTTTTGTACATGCAAATATAGGACATATATTGGAATATTCTCTAAATTTGATCAGTACAAATATTTCATCTTCTGTATCATAGTAGTTAGACCGGTCCTTGTCACATGTCAGTTAGGAATTATCAATTAAGAAATGTATTTTTATTGAAGCTAAAATAGGGAAGTTATCATTTTTCCCATATTCTTATGGGACTTTTACTTTGGAGAAATCAATAAATCTGTACAGAGAGTCAGAGAGGTACTGCTCAGATGCTCCAGCCGTTGCCCGGAAATGTCGATAAAAAGCGTCACGCTGTGGACTTGAGCTCCACCTCCACGGGGTAATGGTCGCTCACCTTCAGAGCCTGGAACAAACATACATACGTTTTTCATACTGTTAGCTTAGCTTAGCATAGGTTTAAAAGCTGATTAATCATTTTTTTTTCTTTGCAGCCTTCGGAAGTGAAAAAAAGAAGAAACCAACCGACCAGTTCTGTGCTGAGCTTGTAGGCCTCCTGGAAGTTGAACGGTTTGGCGGAGTTGGGGACAACAGCGTCCAACATGTCGTCTCCGTAGACCACGATCCTGCAAAGAGACACAGTGGGGATTTAAATTATAGAACTCAGGTTGTGCTTTAGGTTATACTTGGAAACAACCTCGCTATGAGTAAAATACAGTTAACAAAAACTACAACATTTTTTACACAAATCAAGCATAGAGGAAAACCTTTAGCAAGTAGACAAGTGTCACTTCCTTTTCCCTTCAGCTCACTTAGAGGCAACATTCTTTTGCTGAAACTAAAATGCGATATTTGTCCATGTGAAGCTACACTCAGCCGCCAGTTAGCTTAGCTTAGCATTAGGACTGGTAACAGGTTTATACTCGTTATGCTAAGCTAAGCTAACAGCTGGAGCTAATTTAAACAGCTCTACTTTGTACCGCACATCCCTTTTGATTGATTCTTTTTAATGATCATTGTTGTGTTAGCGTCACGTGTGTTTACCTGTCGTAGGTGTGGTCGTTTCCGGTGTTCGCCGTGGTGTCGACGTCGTCTCCAATCAGCCAGTGGAAGTTCCTGTCGCTACGGATACGGATGCGCTTCATCTTCGTCTTGGAGACGTAGATGCCGTCCGCGTTGAAGTCGCCGAGGATCATCACGTTCTGCAGACGTCAGATCAAACCGACATCTTATCTCTCTTGCTGTTCTTCTATAATTTCATGAGTCGGTTAAGACACTTTCAATAATATAGTTATTGGCCTTTTATTTCTCCTGTGTATCTGTATTCACAGTAAAGTCTGACTAGCAGTCGGAGTGTTGATCATCTTGCTTCCTCACATCGGTCCCCCACTTCTCCTTGATGTGCTGGAAGACGTCGTAGAGCTCGTCCAACTCCTTCTCCGAGTCGTCTGGTTTGGTGTGGACGGGGATCATCACCAGGTCCTTCAGCACTGTGTGAGGGGGGAGGGGGGGGGGGGGGGGGGGGGCAGATTAGAGTTGCACCAAAGCCAAGTCTGGTGCCACGTTGTTGAGGAGAACACTAAACCTCTTTCTACCTGTATTGAGGCACGTGAATCGCAGGATGTAGGGTTCTCTGGCGAAAACGTCTCCTCCCTCATTCTTCTTGTCATCAAACTGATAGGAGCCGACCAAGTCCACCAGGCCATCCCTGCACACAGACACACACACACACACACACACACACACACACACACACAAACATGCACACACGCACACATATATAATATATAAAGTTATCAGACAATGAGGATGTGCAAAGTCTTCGTTCGGGCTTTGGTCTTCGTTGAGGACCTGCAGGTGAGCTCTCACCTGTACAGGAACATGAACTGCTCCTTGTAGCTCGTGCGGCCCAGGCGGCTGCTGATCTTCATCTTGTACTGTTTCTTCTTGTTGGCTCTGGACAGATAGGATTTTAAAGGTCAGCACAGGAACCATGAACAGCGCCACCCGGTGTACATATACAGTAAAGACATTTGAAGGACAAACCTCCGTTTAATTGGGTCAAAATACGGAGACTCCCATCAGCCTCCGTATTTTGTTGTCAGTGCTGCACAAACAAATGGTTTGTAATAATAATAATTTTGCATAACCAAGGCGTGCACTCACTTATTTAGCGCACCCAAGAAGGTTTTTACAGCGTCTCCAGCTTTGTCAACCACCTCCAGGATCAGGATGATGTCATATCGAGACACGATCTGGTGGGAGAGGAGGGACACATTTGTTCCCTTTCAAGTTGTCTGTAAGTCTGTATGTCTTTGTTACCTTAATCAGAATTTTGAGGACTTCTGGGTCTGAGACTTTGCTCTCTCCAAACTTCTGGATGTTGAACGATGCGATTTTCATGGTTGTTGCTGAGAAAGAAAAATCTTTACAAAAAGAGAGAAGAGAATTGTAATGTTTTTGTGATAAATTAGTTTGTGCCTGAACCAGACAGCTGTTTGCGTGTGTTCAAACAGCATCACTCACTCAACTCGCCTGAGGCGCTGAGAACAAAATATACATTGTTTTAGCATAAGTAAAAGTTCTAAAGTTAGAAAATTGTGTCTGGCTCCAGTGCCAGCCCGAGCCTCTTGGGGGCCCTAAGCAGAATTTGATTTGGTGGCCCCCCTCCCACCACGCAGAGTCACCTGTGCTAGAAGATTATGGGGCCTAAGCAGCCGCTTAGTTCGCTTATGCCTCGGCCCGGCTCTGTTCGGCTCCATGATAAAAGGAGGTTGTGAAAGCGACTAACCACTGTGACTTCCTCAGAAGACGGCAGATCTCACAGTCGGCGTATTTCTAACCACACCTTCTTCCGTTAACCCAAAACATCTGAAATCTAACCATCAGACAAGCGTCCTCACTTCTTCAATTTAAACCTCTGCTTAAAACCCATCTGTTTGCTCTGGCTTTTAACACCACGTAACCATGATTAATGTGATTTAAATCTGTTGTATGTGTAGCTTTGATTTGATTTTACTTGTTTCAGTTTTAGGGTGTTTTAGCTTATTTTATTTATTTATTTATAATTTTTAGTTTATTCTACTACTTTTATTCTATTGTTTTTATTGTTATGGTGTACAGCACTTTGGAAACCTTGTGTTTGTTTAATATGTGCTTTATGAATAAAGTGGATTGGATTGGAAAGTAAAAAAACAAAATAAAGCACCTGTACGAAAGTACCTGAACATTTACACACAATCCTTATCTTGACTTCAGTCACATGTTTTAAGTGGCTCCATTGTAGTTTTGTAATGTGAAGGATTTGAGGAATGGGCAGAGGAGACACTCAGTTGTTGTTTCCTGCTCTAATAGACGTGTGAAGCATTCAGCTGCGTGTGAGGAAAGACAACAAAAGAAGAAGTTCCTCACCTGCAGGTAGAGAAGATCCCTGTAGTTTCCCACCGACGCGCAACAAATAACGACTGTGGACTTCCCGTGAAGTCTGTGAGAAATGAAGCGTCTACGCCGGATTGAAGGTAGTCCTGAGGTGACCAACGAGCAACGCGATTGGTTGGAAGCCGGCCAACAGCACGAGCAGGAATGAAGACAAAAGTTGTCATTGTAGGTGTGTCTGCGTGTGTGTGTCTGCGCGTGTGTGTCTGCGTGTGTTGGCCCTTTGTTATTTATTAACAAAGAGGGGCCATAAGTCAGAGGCTTCCGTCTGTTCTTTTATCTTCTACAAAATGAGGAACCTTAATTAAAACACACACTGACCGACGTGACAGGGTGTTTGACTTTGTGACCACGGGACCCACAATGCAGCAACACAACTCACGGCAACAGGAAACGATCGTGGCCCCCCGGAGACAATGCTCGCAGGGTGAAAATGTGTGAACCAAATAAAGAACCACTTAAACGGAAACTGAATGAATACATGTTTTTGGAGCAAAAAACAAATACTTAAGGTGATAAGTTGTGATTTGAAAAGCAAAAAAGCATGTTAAAAAACTATTATCAGAGGGTCCTGTGCGTAGACTTATTTTAAAATGACAGTATTATGAGATCCCAAATGATAAAATAACAAAAGAATAACACAGGTAAAAGGCTTGATAATGGGAAAGCTTTATTGTTTTCTATTGAACGATAAAAAGGCCTTTTGTTGGATCAGTGGAAAGCAAAGAAAAAGCCTGTTGGGTCTTGTGTGTGTGTTTTCTCTTTACATTCCCAGAGGCACGGAGGGGTGGGGGTGGTGCTTATCGCCCTGCCTCCTCAGGTATGGGGCCTCAAAGGAGATCTGGAATTCTGACACCCAGGGACGCTGTGACGGGGCCGCACCTAATGTGTGTAACCACCCAGGGGGGAGGAGGGGAAGCGTTCCGCTGTCTCAACACTCAACTGGAAGGACAACAAAGTTAATTTAAAAAACATTCCGCTGGCTCTTTCAAATTTCTTCTCTTCTTGTTATTCATTCCATAACATTTTTAAATGTGCTGTCGCCTGGTCACACAGGTCGTTGCCATGGGAACAACGGTCCACCGTTCCGGCTGATTGTTGCCGTGGAAACGTGGCACTGACTGTCGTTGAAGCTTCTTCGTGAAGCTGATTGAAGTCACGACCTCGGTTCCTCTCTGTCTCTGTGGTCACATGTCAGTAGTAATAAGTAATAATTAGTGCTAACTGATCGGTGGAGATGCAGGTTGGCGGGGTTATTTGACGTTTATTTGATCATTACCTCACGCTGCATCAAACAGATCTGCGTTGCCTGTTTGGACACAACAGGGGGGGTTAGAACGTCTTTGTTGAATTGGCACAAGAGTTTGAACAAATCTTTCTGTCACATCACTGGTTTCATTTCCCTGCAGATTTTTCTCTTGTGTGTGTGTGTGTGTCATATAATAGGCAGTGAGTCTAATAAGAAGTCTTGATCTGATCACCAACAGAGGAAAACCCGTCTTCTTCTCGCAGCTCCTCATCTCCGCTGGTGAGCAAAAATAACATCTCCAAACAGTTTAACATTATTGTTTATACTTTACTGTAACTTTAACTGTAAATGTGAAAGAGAAAAATAAAAAAAACAGAACTTAACATTACATTATGTAAAGATAAAGTTAACTACGTTATTACAAGTTGCCTCTCTGCAGCTAAATTCAAACCTCAAACGCAGAAGTGACTTCATTATTACTTATTACTACATAGCCTTACTGTATTTTTTAAACAGTTGTGTGTGTAAATCAAATTCATTTCCTGACCCGTTTGAGCTTTTTTTCAAATGACTTCGATTCCCTCTTTTGGGGATACAATTTGAATGCGTGTTTCAATGCTTTAAAATAAATTTAAGTTGCTAACATTTACAATATATTAACCCCGCCAACCATCAACCAACCATCTTTTCCGCGGTGTGACAATAACAGAAAGTGTCCATTGGATTTACGATTCTATTACCGATCTATTCTTCTGTAGCTATTCTTTATTTATAACTATTTAGTATTCTGCATTAGTAAATTTAATCATAGTGGAAATATGTTGTATTAAAAGTGTTAAAAAACAAAACTGTGAGTTTTTTTGTGTTTCAAACCTTCTTCTTCTCCTTCTAGAAATCACCGTCAAAAACAGGGGGTTCTGGACCATGGGCGGTTATTATGGGATGGCGGCCCTGGTGGGCGTGGCTTCGCTTCTGACGACCGGCCAATGCGATGCGAGCTGCAGAGGGACGGACGGCGTGCCGGGAGTGGCGGGACCACCGGGCCGGGACGGATATCCCGGAGCGAAGGGAGACAAAGGAGAGCCAGGTAAATAAAAAACCAACATATATACTTAATGAAACAGCAATAAACCGACATTTTGTCCTCTTGTCGGTTCATCTCCAGCTGTGACGGGCGGCGTTCCGGTGGACGTTGGCAAGCTGGCGGCGCTGAAGGGGCAGACGGGAAGTCAAGGCCCCCAGGGGGTCATGGGCCCCAAAGGTTACAGCGGCCATCTGGGGCCCACGGGCGTCAACGGAGCAGTCGGTTACCCCGGCCTACCGGGGGAGAGCATCGTCCACGGTAACGACCCTGAATAAAACGGAACCTACTCTCGGGTTGCAGGAACTTTAAACTTTATGCATGTCCCCAAAATGTTTAATAAACAAGTGTGCGTGTGTGTGTGTGTGTGTGTGTGTGTGTGTGTGTGTGTGTGTCTTCTAGGAGGACAGCTTTCCCCTCAGCAGGGCCATTCAGCCTTCTCAGTGATCAGGACTGATTCCAGTTATCCTCCTTTCCGCCAGGTTCAGTCCAGCTCGCCTCTCCTTCTCTCTCTCTTTAATATTTCAGCTCAGTGATCGATTGAAATAATTTTTATTTGTGCAGAAAATGAGTGCTAGAAAGTAACTTAAGACATTTACTCTAGAACTGTGTGGTATTTGTACTCATTTACATGGTCTATAGAAACAATATTTAAATATATATATGGTAAACATATATTTCAAATATTGCACATTGTACATTGTTTTGAAAGATTATATATTTATAAATAGTGAAGAGTTTGTTGCATGATACAGACCACAAACCATCATACAAAGAAACCTTTTTTCTATGATTGTATCAGCTGGGGATCTTTCATTGTTCTTATTGTGTGTGTGTGTGTGTGTGTGCGCGGAAATCAGGTAGTAACCTTCCAGACTACCGTGGTCAATAAGGGTCAGGACTTCAGCGCAGCCACAGGTCATTTCACCTGCAGAGTACCTGGCGTTTATTACTTCACCTTCCACTCGGTGGCAAAGGTAACACACTGCTGCCGACACGTTGCACCTCTCTGTTTCGACAGTTTTAGTTCTGATTCAATCAGTTGGAAAATGCATTTTTAGACTCAGACTTGCAGATCAAACTAGCCAACAACTAATTCAACACATTCACACAGTAAATGCAACACACTCGGGTACATTCTGAGGCTTCGATTGCAGGACTTTTACTTGTAGCGGAGTGCCATCACAATGGGGCATTAGTACTTTTAGGTAATTGAAGGATCTGAATACTTCTTCCGCTGCTGGTAATCGACAGCTAACGATGCTAAATGCTGCGTTTCCAAATTGCATTTCAGTCCTTTGTGTTTTTTCAGGTCAGTGTGTGTCTGGGGATCCTCAGTGACGCTCTGGAGGAGAAGCTGGGATTCTGTGATTACAACCGGAACACTGATCAAGTCAGTTGGAGAAATATATATTTTTTTACTATTCAACCAAATTCCAGACAACAAACCTCAAAGGCAGAGATGCAATATGCTAAATGGACCATAATTTACTAATTTAACATCATGCTGTCTTGAAGAAGACTTAAAGCTAAAGATTGAGACTATAAACTCATGTTTACGATGTTTACTGAGGGAATAAATCAAGACAGAAGTAGTCATTTTATCATAGACTTCTATGGGACCAGAGGAGTCGCCCCCTGCTGGTCACTACAGAGAATGCAGCTGTATGACACTTATGTATTAACTTCATTCTACTTTAGACTCAAAATAAACATCCGTGTTTACCAGACTCAACTCACTGAGGTTTTGTAGCTTGCAGCTTAAACTCACTCAACAAATATTCATTTTATTAAAAATATCGTGGAATGTTGTGCATTGTTTCTCAGGTGCTGTCGGGCGGCGTGGTGCTACAGTTGAGACTCGGGCAGAAGGTTTGGTTGGAGTCCTTCAGGGACCAGCAGAAAGACGCTGAAACACGAGACGCTCAGGAGAAAAGCATCATCTTCAGCGGCTTCCTGCTCTTCTCAGGCTCAGAATGAAGTCCGGAGCTGCACCCGACGAACCCGAGGCGGCCTCTTCAATTTAACATCTTTGTTTGATCTGCGTCCTTGATATTGACTCATTTAAACTGTCTCTGAGTGTCTGCTGTAAATGAAAACAAAATTAAAGTTTATTGTTGATGGTGTGATGTGTCTGGTTTAATTATACGTTAATAATATTTAGTTGATATTGTTGAAGTCCCTGAAACCCCATAATATCTTCTCCAACGTTGTTTTAATGTCATAGTTTACATTGTTTTAGTAAATAAACTCAGACGACTTTTCTTAATATTCATTTTTCTGACAGAAATGCGCTAAATCAAACTACACAAACTGACTTCACATCACTTGCGAGGTTTCCTTTTGGGTTAAGAAAATCCTGAATTGCGCGAGTTACTTATATTGAAAAATAAATAAAACGTTGCGTTTTTGTTTCATGATGAGGAAAAACGTTGGTGTCCTGAAAGATGCCTTCAATACGTCCTCCTTCATGGTGACGTGAAAACATATGAAACAGTTTTGGGAAATGTCTAAAAACGAGTGCATCATTTTCATATGGATGCAAATACTGGATGAGATTCGTACGGAAGTGAATATTTATATATAAAAATATAATATAATATATAAAAATCTGACCAACACGTCCCAATACTCAACATCCAAGAGCTGTGAAAGGATGTTTGACCAAGCTGGGCTAGCAGTTTCCCCCTGCTTCCATGGTTTGTGCTAAGCTAGGCTAACTGGAACCAGACCCTAAACATCACAGCTGCACTTAAAAAAGAAAAGAGAAGACAAGAGGTTTCCTTTAATTCATACATTAAGTAAACAAGTTTCATGTGACCCATTCGAAGATTATAGAAGTGAAACCTTTTGCACACTTCTTCATTTCTTTCGCCTCGTTGACCTACTCTTGTGTCTGTGTTGAAGGTGTGTGCGTGTGTTTGTGTAGAATCATCATTTTAATTCCTCTGTCTCTCTCTCTCTCTCTCTCTCTCTCTCTCTCTCTCTCTCTCTCTCTCTCTCTCTCTCTCTCTCTCTTTTGGGCTCAAGAACTTCCCAAAAATTGCAGAACTTCATAACAGGAGCTTTGAAAATGATTTCCGACGTAAAGCTGCTGAATCTTTGGATGTTGTTGTCGGCTTGCTCCTCCGGCGGCTCTGAGACTTCACGCCAGTTCGCTTAGAAATCAGACAGCAAGTTCAGTTGTCTCAGGTGAGCTATAGGTGTATCTCTCTCTCTCTCTCTATATATATATATATCTATTCATTTTTATTATCTTAATTTATTTATCTGAAGTTTGAAGTCAACGACAGTCATTTGTAAGAGGGAATCTGCTCATCTCCTGATTCTGTAAATTATTTTGATTTTATTGCTTCCTTATATCTCTTTCTTTTCTGCTTTCCTCCTTTCCTCTTTTCGTCTCATTCATTTACCTTTTAGATCTTATCTTTTCTTTCCCTTCGCTCATCTCCTTGTTGACTAACACCTTGTCCCATTTCCTTGTCTTATCTTTTTCTTCTTCTCACCTCAAGTCGTCTCCTTCTCTCCTTTTCCTGAATTCCCACTTGTTTCTAATCACCTCTCTTCTTATTTCTTTCCCACCCGTCAGGTTCGTTGCCATGCTCGCTCGCTGTTTCCTCGCCTTCCTGTTGTGGTCGGCCACGCCCCTGCTGGTCGCTATGGAGACCTGCCCGGCAACAGGGATGCACGGGATACCAGGTGGGTACGCGCCATGTTTCCGTACATTCACCTTTTTTGTTTTCTTCCCTTTACCTGCCTCTCTGTCCTCAGGTATTCCGGGGCTGCCCGGCAGAGACGGTCGTGACGGAGACAAAGGGGACAAAGGAGATGACAGGTAACAAAAACGTCCTCTGTTGGTGTTGTGAATCCTTCACGTGTGAGAGCATGTGGCTCTCCAATGGGGCACATGAAGGCACTTCAGGGGGAACAGGAGATTTAAAAAATAAAAATAGATATTTATAATATTAGCATCCATTCAGAAATCCTTTAAAAATGACTTTTATAGTATCATTCCAGTCAGCCGGCTTTTTAATTTCCTTTATCTAAGAATCTGAATGGTTTGACCCAACCTGGCACACGCCACCTGATGTGTGAACGCCACCCGATGAACAAACCCAACATGGATGCCGAGACGTCTTCAGCGGGTTCTTTAGTGTGTTTCAACATGTCAGCACGACGTTCCCTCAACAGGAGCGGTTCTGCGCGGCGGCCTCACCCCTCAAAAGGGGGAGACGGGGGAGACGGGGCCGGCGGGGTTCCCTGGCAAACGAGGTCAGAGCGGAGAACCGGGGAAACCCGGGGAGCCGGGGGCCCGGGGCCGTCCGGGGGAACCGGGAGAACCGGGGTACGCAAACTAAAGACGTCCGCTGTCTCTGCCGATGTCCTTTAACCAGCCGGTCGATGCAGCTCTGAGCTTCCCTCGGTGTCTTTGTGTGTCTGCGGCGTGCAGGACCGTTGGCGTCCAGCATCAGGCGGCCTTCAGCGTGGCCCGAGGAACCAACCAATACCCGGACAAAAGCAGCGTCATCCACTTCACCAAAGTCATCACCAACATCAACGAGGACTACGACACGTTGACCGGACGCTTCGTGTGAGAGGCCTCGTTTCGTTTGTCTCAGTTTGTGCGATCGTTTGTACGCACTGCGCGTGTGTCGGTCAGTGGTCTCAATCGCTAGTTTTCACTTCTTCTTCACACCAAAAAGCAGGGGATCCTTTGGGGCGGGGCTAGAGAGTGATTGACAGGTCTCTACAGCAGTGCACCGAATGCCAAAGTGGGGAAGACATTTTAAAAAATGAATAATTGCTGCCGCTATAAAGTCAACCAAAGTCAGTAGGATGAATTTGATCCAATAATTGTCCGAGATTTATTTCAGTCTGCAGTGAAGCTGCAACAAGCTGAGCATAATAAAAACATGTCTTTGTTTAGAGATTTAAAGTGTGATGAAACTGCACGACCGGCTGGGAGAAGAGAGAAACCCTTTGGAAATCCTCCTTTCAGCAAATGGGTGGCGTTTTTTGTGTGTTTTCAGGTGTCGGGTTCCTGGCACGTACTACTTTGTGTACCACGCGTCTCTGGACGACCGGCTGTGCGTGCTCATGATGCTCGACCGGACGCTGCTGGCGTCTTTCTGCGATCATCGCCGCTCCCGGAGAGCAGGTGACTTATTTCCTAGGTCACAGAGGAAGTGCATTTTGAGCGGCGCCGCTCTGCGAAAAAAAAGACGTTAAATTAAGAACCTGTTGAATGTCGACGCGTTCCAGGTGACATCCGGCAGCGTGGCGGTGTACCTGTCCCAGGGTCAGCAGGTTTGGCTGGAGACCAAAGACTACAGAGGGATGAGGGGGAAACCCGAAGGTTACAGCATCTTCTCGGGCTTCCTGCTGCACACTCATTGAGGCCACCCAGCTTCCTGTACCGACATTTATAACAGCGACATTCTGAGTCTAAGAGCTGGATATTTTATTTCAATGCCAATTTATTGCTTCAGCAAAGCCAGAACGATCACAGGGACGAACAACTCGAGGTTTGTGCGCATTGGTGTACAAGAGTGTCGACAATAAACCCAAATAAAGACAAATAATAACATCAAAACCTTTGTTCATTTTTTATTTTTATATTTGTTTTCTTTTTTCCCATGACATTTGTAGACACGACGTATTCTGAACCGATTTACTCACGTTGACTTGTTGCGCGTTGTTGGGTCATTTTCACAGTTTAGACGCCGTCTCCTCTTCATCACATTTACCTTCATCCTGTCGGCTGTCGGCTTTTCTACGCATTTTGTGCCAATAAAAACAAAAACACCAGATTTAACTTTCAATTGCGGGACCATTCGAAGAACTGTGGTGCCGCTGAGGAGGGACGTTACCTTTGCGGATCAAGTCTTCTGGCCAGAGAATCAACATTGCAAAACGTTTTAGAAATGGTGAATCGCACATCGTGTGGATGCAGCTTGAATAACCGTAAATCAAACCTCTGTGTAAGAAAACAGAAGAAGAGTCAAGACTTTTCCAATTGTGGGCATTATTATGCAAAAGGGAAAACAAACAACAGTCAAAGAAAAACAAGGGAAAACATTTTACAGGATTTTCACAAAAACAAGAAAGTAAGGAAAAAGTTTTCGTTCAAAACTCAGATAACAGAAAGCTGAAGAAAATCTGAAGGAGATTCAGAGTAAATACGAATGGACAAACTACTGGATGTCATTATTTTAAAAAAGCACGTCAGCTCTTTAATGATGGACACCGTTATTGAAATTAAATATTTTGTGGAACAGATACCGAGTTTCACAAGAATAAGCTGCCAGTAAAACAGAAACAACAAAGAGGAAGTTCAGAGGAAATTAGAACAAAATGGAATTGGGGGAAAGATTTATCAGATCTAAAGCATTCACGTGCTTCATCATCAGTTCTTCACGACTTCTTGTTACCGAGTTTCACTTCTTCTGATATTAGTTTGGTTAAGATAAATGCAATAAAATAATCACAGATTTACAGGAAAGGAACTCAAACAAACTGAGAGGAAAATCACGTGAGAAAATAAATCTCCTCCGACGGTCCTGACCAAGTCTTTGGGAATGTTTTATATCTTATTTCTGAAGCTGCAACTTCAGCATAAACTCCACGTGTCAGATAGATGCATTTTAGTGACACGTGGGATGCTTATCTGAACCAAAGTGAAAGGTTTGTCTGAAAGTACAGCGTGCGAGTTCATGTACATTGAATGATTTCAACATCTCACCTCACTTCGGTATCATCGGTTTCCTAAAATCACCAGTGTGAACATCCACACGGGTCTCTGCAACCGTTTCACTTCCGTATCTATTGTTGTGTTGTGTTTCTTTCCAGACTGAGCTGCAGCCGTCGGTGGAACGGTTCTTCATCTCGGCTCTTCACCTCCGATCTTCATCTCCGCTCTTCATCTCAGCTCGTGGAATGGTGAGACTTTAGTGTTCTAAGAAACTGAAGAACAGGCAGAAAGAAGAGAGAGGGCGCATTGTTTATTCAGCATATATGATGTCAGAAAGTAAAGTTGTTATCCGTGTAAGCCTAAAGATATCTGACATTTTAATTATTTTGTATCTGTATTTGAACATTGCATGTTCTTTTTGGGGTCTATATATCTTATATATATATATCTGTATGTACAATTTGCGGACAATATGCGAAAATAGTCAAAATATTTAAGCCGTATTTGAACAATTTGTGTATTTCTGTTGAATGAATCTGAATCAGTTGTATTGGCAGGTACACGTACACATACAATATATTAAACGCTTATTTTGCTCTTAAATGACTTAAACAGTGACAAACCCTCCCCCCCCCAACATTTGGTTGTTATTCCATACCAGCAGGTGAACATGTAGAAAACAATACAACACGAATTAACAGCAACATACACATGTATACCTCACCTGTTTCTACAAATGCCGGTGACTAAGTGTCTGGTCCTCCCTTGGTGACAGAAACAGGTTTTTGTGTGTGTATGTGTTTTGAATCAGGCCCCCTGGTGGCTGAGCTGCAGTACTGCAGCGTTTCTGCTTCTGGTTCACATCGGCCCCGTTGTCACACAGTCCTGCCCAGGTGGAGGGATCCCTGGAGTACCCGGCACCCATGGGCCCAACGGCAACAACGGTCCCAAAGGCGCACGGGGAGACCCTGGTGAGCTTATGAAGTTATGACTCTTGCCAGATTAAGCCACAACCTTTGCAAAATTTTCATTAGTCCATATCTTCAAAAACAATGGGATATCAACCCGACTTTCATGGATCAGGGGGACGCTGAACCAATAATGATCCACGGAAAGTTTCGTCTGAATCAGACACAGCGTTTAGGAGAAATGTCCAAAAATGTGTTTTTCACAAAATTCTAAATGGCGGAAAATCTAGTTGCGCGCATTTGCATACCATGATTGACTCTTTTGTCCAAGAGCACATGTGTGCCAATACATTGGGGGGAAACTGGCCGAGTGGGGTACTTTTCACATTTCTAACGGGCGCTATAGAGACATTTCTTTATAACCAAATGCGAGACCCCAAAAATATCAAATTTTGAGTATAATAATAACAGGACCGTAATAAATCTTAGTGCCAGTTCACACTAACGAGCGCGTCACTGTGTGAACAGGTGAGGCAGCTCAGCCCTCCAGGGGCCACAAGGGGGCGCCGGGTCTGCCGGGCCCCCCAGGACGCCCCGGGCTGAAGGGGGACGCGGGTCTCCCCGGGCATCCCGGTACGCGAGGCCCTCCGGGGGAGAAAGGGAGTCCCTTCAACCCGTCCAACCAGCAGAAATCCTTCTTCTCCCACAAACGGGTGACAGCGCAGGCGGCGCAGCTCGACCACGACATCGACTTCGACAGGTCAGTGCTGGAGAACACGAGTCCCTTCAGAAAACACGCCGATGAACCAAATGACCAAATTTATCGTTGCGAATGGTTATTATCGAGAACGAGATCGGGGGGAAGGCTGGTTAGGGATGTTTTCATCAACAGGGCGACTTTTTTTTTTCCCTCAGCGAGGTTCTGGACCTGGGCGAACGGTTCAGAGGCGAGTCGTTGACTGAGGGGAAGTTCACGTGCGTCATCCCAGGGATCTACTTCTTCAGTTACCACCTGTCCGCAAAGAGCCGAGTGAGTCCTTCTCGCAAAAGTCATCCGACGGTGTAACTCTAGTTTGTCTGTCTCCTTTAGTTTTAAAGTGAAGGCTATGTCTTGAATAACACTACGTTGTTGTATTGTCACCCGTCACCCAGGTGTGCCTGAAGCTGATGAAGGGCGCCGACAGCAGCCTGACCACGTGCGACACGTCCGAGGGCTTCCTGGTCACCTCCGGCTCGGCGGTGCTGGAGCTGCTAGCCGGGGAGACGGTCTCTCTGCAGACCTCCAGGTACAACAACATCGTGACCAGCCAGAGCAGCACCGGCCACACCTTCACCGGCTTCCTGGTGTCGCCCACCAAGTAGAGGGCCCGAACGACCAAAGACCAGCACCACCCATCCCTACTGGGTCCAACTGCTATGGACGACCTTTTTTGCATCAGCAGAATTAATAAAGATTGGCTCAACCGTGGCACCGCTGCCTTTTGCATGAACTAATAAAAGTGTGTCATTTAGTCGCCATCTTTTGTGCAACCAGAAGTGGTGCAAGAGGGAGGAGCTAAATATGAAGCAACGCTGAATACGAACTTGAGGTTCAGATTATCTCTCTAACATAAAAACAAAAATAACTCTACACCGTACGACCTGACCTGATCACAGTAAACCCCGCCCCCAAGTATGGCCTGGTGGCATAATCAAGTGAACATCATGCATTAGCTTAAATTTTATAATATAATACATTTCTTATCCAAACATAAAATAAGTTCACACTTTAATTATCAATACATCTTTGCAAATAGGGCAGTTACTGACTGATGTGAAATATTTACCATTGTGGTTTGTAACATTTCCTCCGGCGGCTCGCGGCTTAAAGAAGGTATCAAGTGTGCGCCTTTGTGAGTGAAACCTGGCCAGGTGTGTACATTATTCATCTATCACACACCGTGTCGGGTCTGTAGACACTTAACCTAACAGCCATGTGGATGGTTACAGGAAGTAGAGGCTCATAATTCATAAGATCCACCAAACGCCGTCATGAATATCACAGTGTAATAAGTTTAAAATGTTGTGTTGATGTCGAACATTTGACAATCGTGTTTTAATCAAATCCCCCAAACACAAAAACATAGAAGACTTTAACAGATTTTAATACAATTCCTTTTAAGTAATTAACAATATTTTTTCAGAAGTTCAAAAAATCTCAAAAT
Source organism: Apeltes quadracus (assembly GCA_021346845.1). NCBI lineage: Eukaryota > Metazoa > Chordata > Actinopteri > Perciformes > Gasterosteidae > Apeltes > Apeltes quadracus. The sequence goes on along the minus strand of CM037933.1, from coordinate 16,541,567 downwards.
ACTTTTATAATACCTTGAGCGGGTTGCCAATTTGGGAATAAAAAAGGTTCCTTTTCTTAAAGGAGATGTGTTCGTCACATAAAAACTCTACATTTGTGACGTAGCGCCCCCCGGTGTCCGGAGGCCGAACCTCAGCCGAGCGCATCGGTGGCCGACGGGCGGCTGAAGACGCCGTTGCGGGCGTAGAACGTGTTCTTCACCACCGACGACTTGGCGCGGGACGGAGTCCTGTAGTCCAGAGTGTGGTCACCTGGGGGATCCAGGTGCACAGAGAAAACAGCTGATCAGCAAAGGGAGAATGCAGGAATACGGGTTCACAGATATACGTTTTTAACCTGCAGTTCAATGCAGAATTTAACATTAATTTAAGTGGAACAAACGCATATTAAAAACTGTTTTCTCCAGGATTTGGCTATCGGTGAATTCTGTATTTTGGTTTATGACCAAATACTTGCAGAAATAGTGACTTTCCTGTACTTTGTGAGTCAAGTGCTAACCAGCACATATTCAGATAGTCAAATGTCTGGCAGCTTTATTGAAGAAACCCTGCAAAGCATTAAAAACCTTACATCCTTACATCGCTCTTGTCCTCGCTACTGAAACTAATATCAAACACCAACGTCGTCCCAATTGGTCACTTTAACATTGAAAAAACAGGCTCCGTGTTCAGAAATACCGACGGTGACCCTTCACCCCACTGTCCATTGCTGCGGGTTCTGGGGCCCTGAACTCACCGAGCCTCCAGCCGTACTCCCAGGACGACAGCAGGGGGAAGTCAAACTTCTCCTCCGGCTTCACCTGGCCACGTTTCTGCAGGTAGAGGCTCCGCCCCTTCTCCTGCGCAGAAGGAAAATACCCGTTTAACACATTACAGTTCATCTTTAGGTCACAAGCGCTTGAATAAGTGTCAGCTAAACGCCTCACAAATGCACGGGTGTGACTTTAAACATTCAAAGAGTTAAAGCCCCTGCGTGTGGCTCTGATGGACCTCGCCGGGGGCTTCAGCGTCGCGGGGGTTCGTACGTGGTGCGAGGAGTCCTGATAGAGAGCGCTTCTGGTCTGAGGAGACACCGGCCTCATCAGAGGGGCCACGCTGAGAGGGAGCCCGGGCAGACGACGAGGAAGAGGAGGAGGAAGAGGAGGAGGAGGGTCTCTCTGCCTCTTCGTTGTCCCTGCGACGGGAGGCAGGACTGCTCTGGTACGCGGTGCATAAAACAGGAGATTCATCAGCGGTGTCCACGGTACCAATTTCATGATCTTCTGTAGCCAGAGGGCTATATAAGAACAAACGCTTTTTTATTGATTAAGCAGCTGGAGGCTTACATGAGAGCGGGTTTCGGGTTCGGGATGTGAGGCAGCCGGGTCGGCTCGGGGCCGCGGCAGGACGGGTAGAGGTCGGCGTAGCGGCTGTTCCAGGCCAAACGGGTCAACGTCTCCTTCCGGACCTGCTCCCGGTAGCAGTTCTGGTGCTGAGTCGTCAGCATCGCCTGAAAGAAAAAGAGCCTCATTTGGAAATTCAGTCAAACTGTCTTGAAAAGACAGTTTGGGAGTTTTAGATAAGAATATTTCATGTTTTAATTAAGCTTTAAAAGCAAAAAAAAGTCCAACAGAGACAACTGAACCAACACGAACGAAGGAAGAAAAATGAATAAAAGCCTTGATGAGAGTAAATTATCTTCATTTACCTTTTGTTGGTCCTGAAGCAGAGCTGTGCGGGTCGGCTTCACCCCGGGGAAATGAGATCTGATAACACAACACTGTGTAACACAAGGAAACTTGACCCGCGCAACCGCACGCGCACACACTCACACACACACACATGCACACAATCACATACACGCACACACTTCTTCCACCAATAGAAAACCCTCACACACAAACCTCAAAACTAGTCCTGGACCTTTAAGGTAAAAACATTGAAATGGCCTCTCATCATGTGAGAAAAGTCGTTCAAATTTGGGATGTTTGTCGTTGTCATGGTAACGTGATACGTTGCAGCAAAGGTCCGTCCCCGTTCGTATTTCGACCACACCTGACCGCTGATGAATTCACGAGGTGTCTTCTGGTCTTCTGTTGTGTTCGGCTTCTCCAAAGTGCACGCGTCATTTTATTAATCATTTGATGCAAGCTAGGTTTAAAAGCCAGATGATCGGCCCCGTTATTCTGCTGATTATTTATATTTCTGGGGGGAGGAGCCTAAACGCACCTGTGAAGTCCAGTGCTCAGGTGTAACCATTTTTCTGTGAGTGTGTGTATATTTATATATAGAAAGATCTCAAGTTCTTACTATATTTAGATTGATTGTAAACCTTTACCTCACTCCCCTAAAGCCACCAGTCTCCATCAAGAAAACCCTTAATAGGAACCTCTCAAGGCCGCAGAGCTTTCGTTTTAAAAGGCCTCATCGGGCTTAGAGGCTGAATCGGGGGTTTGGTCGATGGAGGCCGGCGGCTTTGGGAGGGGTGATGAACACAAGGAGACAAACCGGCCTCCAACATGAGTCACTGTGCTGCTCTGCAGAGACCTGAACCTTCCCTAAAAGTAAAGACACGTGCACCACTGTAATAAACAGAACAGGGTTCATTCGGAACTGATAAAACCTTTATTTCACTTTAAATTGTCTTTTACATTTTTTTCCTGTTCATAGCATGAAAGGTGAAACTAGAGTCTGAGATTTTTAAAAGACATACACAAATCTAGTATTACTGCAATAACCAGGTGGGGGTTGGGGGGGAGGGACGGGGGAGGCGGGGGGATGTCAAAGGGTTTCTTTTAGTTTGTAATTTTCATAATTTTGTGTCAAGCTAAAATCTAAATTTTACACAACCATGTGAGCGCTAAGCAATAAAACCGTCACAGAAGCAAACTTTTTTTTTGGGTTATTCTTTTTTTTCCTTTTTATTTTAAGCATAATACTGGTCAGTAAAAACAAAATTATTTGAGATACCAGATATACAGACAGGCTCGGTGCCACATTCACTACTGCAGGGGATATTTTTTTTTTTATTTCCTTATAAAGCGTAACTGCCTTTTTATGTTCAGCTAACGAGAAAAAGAGCGGCAGGGGAGGGGGGTGGGGGGGGGAAATCATTTATTTTTGAACTTTTTGAACTTCAGTGCAGGAAAACATTTGTCCCCAGCAAAATAAACAACAAAACATTGAGACACATGACTTCTCTACCTACATAGAGGAATGTTGAGATGGTTGGTGACAAGCTTATTGTGACACTGAGGTTAAACAATTAAAATAAAAGGAAAAGGTCCTGTATTCCTCATCTACGGGACCAAAGTGTCATCTTTTATTTTGGCGGGACAAAGTTGATTTTTTTTTTTTTTTTAGATCCCCAAATAATTGACACCAAGCATTTTTTAGGGGGATTGGTCGATCCGTTGCCGGGTAGATTCCTTCCATGTGCGTACCTGCTGTGGACTCCCAGCTGCTTCCTCATTGAAACAAATTTGTTATTTCAATAAGTCAAATAGGGTAAACCGTTGTTTTTGGTTCAACCTTCCCTGTGGTTGATCTTAAAAGAGAGCAGTTAATAGACGCCGTCTTTGACAAACTACCGTTGGTATTTCAGAAATGAGGAAGCAGGAAGTGTCGGTCCACAGATGACATACTTTCTCCAAAAGACAGATTTACAGTTTAGCTCAAAATGTTTTACAATTTTACAGTTCTCAAAGAAAATGAAAAACAAAAGTTTGATTTGTTAAGACACAAAAAAAAAGTGTTCTGACTCGTAGAGCAGTACAGATGTTGCCTGGGGGAGGATCCAAGATGGCGGGCAGCTCCCTGTTCTACAAACATTAGGATGGAATGTGTGCTTTAATCATTTTTTTATTGCGTTTTCAGATCTCGCAGACGTGCAAGAACAAAACCTCTGGGTCTCTGTTGGAAAGAGTTTACCAGCAGGTTTAAACGCTTTTTTTTTTTTAAGACTTGTCAGTGTCACAATAAAGCCTTGTGGGAGGACCCTTCTGTATAAACGTCAGCTCTTAACACAACCCCCTCCCATCCGGACGCAGCCGTGACACCATCCCAACCAGGAGCAAGGTGGAGGAAGAACTAAGCATCACAGGGTTTGTTGAAAATAAACGGACAGTTTAATAACCTTTTGTTGTCGTTTGTTTAAAGTGGAATAAAACCAGCCATTCGCCAGTACACTAAGAAAAAGCCAAAAGAGAAAGGAGGGGCAGCTAAGCATTAACTCACTAGAGCAAAGGGGGGGGGGGGGGGTGAAAGGGGGCGACTACAAGTGCGTTAACTCAACAGAGCGAGGGAGGGAGGGAGGGGAGAAGTTGGGAGAGAGGGACAAGGAGAGGGGGAGAAGATTTAAAAAAAAAAAAAAAAAAAAAAGGGAAGTGAGTTTTAAAAAGACATTTATTCAATTTGTTAAATTTTGGATAAAAACCCCTCCCTGCGTGTTAGAAGACGAGGCTGAGCCGCGGGTTTATTCTGCCGGACAGCCGTGGAGTGCCATGACAGAGGATGGGGGTGGGGGGAGAGGAGGAGGAGGAGGAGGAGATCTAGGGTGATGGAACGAGCTTCTCTTTTCATACTCCTCCTCCATTTATTTTTTTTAATTTATTGAATTATCTGTCTGAAGGTCGGGTACGTTTCATGCTGTTGGTTATGCAGAAGGGAAGTCGGGGGAGGCCGGGCTTGAAAAAGTAGGACGAAAAAGAGGGAGGTGGGTTTAATGAACAGGGCTTTTTTTATGTGTACGAAGAGAAGGAAGAAGAGGGGAGAGAGGAAGAGAGACCAGAGGAGGAGGAGGAGGAGGAGGAGAGTGGGGTCATGGGGGTCAACAGTGAAGTGTGGGCTCTAGTTGTCTCCGTCGCCGGTCTCGGCGTCTTCGCCCTGGTTTTCTGATGTCCACAGCTGGAGAAAGAAACAAGGCGAATCAGATATGCAGAGTACAATCAACCTGCTGCGACGTCGGAAACCACACAAGCAGCACTCACAGTGAGGTTGTCCCTTAATAGCTGCATGATCAGCGTGCTGTCTTTGTACGAGTCCTCGTTCAAGGTGTCGAGCTCGGCGATCGCCTCGTCGAAAGCCTGGTGGGGGGGAGAGGGGGGGCAGGGAGGGAGAGACGACACAAAGGTCAGACTATAAAGAAGGGCGTCCTTGGGATGGGGATCACAATGATTGACAAGTCGCTGCCATCATCACTACGGCATACCTTTGAATATCAAATGGTTGAAAACAGACTATCCGACGCTTTTAAATTGATAGATATCAGATTAAAAAGGAAAAATATAATTCTAGGGTTTGATATCTTCATGAGAGCGTCGACGTGAAGGCGGCGCGCACGCACCTGCTTGGCCAGAGTGCAGGCCTGCTCGGGCGAGTTGAGGATTTCGTAGAAGAAGACGGAGAAGTTGAGGGCCAGGCCCAGCCGGATGGGGTGCGTCGGCTGCATGTCCTTCTTACTGATGTCAAAGGCGTCCTGGTAGGCCTTCTGAGAGTTCTCCACCGTGTCTTCACCACACAAACAACAAACACACGGCCGGTTATTCTGCTGCACACGTTACATGCATCAGAATCACCGTAATAAAACTCCGCTTCATGTGTCCTCATGTTTATTGCACACTGAAATAAAAAGCTCTAAAGTTCTTCTCAGACCGTAGAAACAATAGTTCTACTACGGCCTCGGAACATGTGGCTTAGGTTGGACGGGAGCCTCTTCTGATGACTGTTCTGTTCATTAAAAATAAATAACCAGACATCCGTTTGATTACAGCATCGTCTGAATAACTGCACGCGCTCACCCTTCTTTGCGTCCCCGGAGGCCACCTCCGACAGGTATCTGAAGTAGTCTCCTTTCATTTTGAGGTAGAACACCTTGCTCTCCGCCTGAGTCGCGTTGGCAATGAGATATTTGTCGAGCAGATTCTGAAACACACGAGACAACAGGAAAAGGTTTACACAAACATGTCTAGCAAATAGAAGTCATGGATCGCAATACTGGTGTTGATCACTGATGAGGGCAACAGACTCAGATCCCAGCGACACCGTTACATCACTATTACAAAAGCCAGACAAGCGTCCCCCTCACGATGCGCCATCATGTCCCTGTGCAAAGCATTGTGGGTCAGAACAGCCAGTAACCCTTCAGCTGCCAGGACGCCTCGCAGAAAACATGCACAGACGCGGCGGGACGGCGCAGAATTACTCCTTCAAAAACCTCAATATCACCACAACCCACATGTCAAACGGATTCAGAAACTGTTTATCTACGCCCCCTTCCTCCTCCTCCTCCTCCTCCTCCTCCTCCTCGCCCACTCAGCGTGCTGCACCGACGGAGCCGTGCGATCGACCACGACGGCTCGTTTGTTCTCACACACGTGTGGGAGCCAATGAAGCCTGCAGCCAAACGTCTGCTCTGGTCTTGGAAACATCTCGATCGAGGTCGCCGACAGATTTCCGTCCCCATCCAGGCGTCCTGCTGCTTTAAGGATGGCGCGTCTCTCCCTTCATCGCCTCACTGCAGAGGTTTGACCTTGAAGATAATATTAGAAGTCTGCTCCGGTGCTGGGAAAATAGGCTAAATTTGCAGTCTGGTTTGACCTTGAGTTCCTGTGGTGACCTGGCTGTGCAAAGTCTCCACCTGCAGCATATTGGAGCCGAGAGGGACTCGCAGCGTTCCAGGCACGTTCAAGCAGGTCGGAAGCACAGATGTTCCGATACCATTTTTCCCTCCCGATTCCGATACACCTCCTGTGGGTATTGGCCGATCCCGAGTACAGATACCAGTGTTCGTGCTCTTTAGCGTGACGAGTCTCGTTAATCTGTTTGATTAAGTTGCTGGTGTTGAAATTTGCAACACTCGTGGCGCCCCTCAAAATTGCTTCTTTGCATATGTTGCATGTCGCCGTCTTACTGGTGGGAAAAGCCACTGTGCCAGCATTTTCGGCAGTATCTGAGGCATTTCCGATACTGGTATCGGAACAACTCTAGTTGGAAGTGGTGAGCGACGGAGGATTTTTGTCTGTACTTTATTCACTCAGTATGTAGTTCAATACGCCAGGATTCTCATTATTGTCCAGCCAAGATCTTTCTCGTGGTCAGCGATTTGGTGGATTTAGTGAAAAGAAACAACCGAAAAAAAGTTGAATAAAACCTTTTTGCTAAGACGTTACACGACTCCCTAAAGAGGGAGTCGTCGTCATTTGATGGTCAAAAAAGACATTTAGCGCCATCAGTGACGCAATGAGTAAAAGCCACGTGACTGCTACTCCCCCCCCTCCCGTACCAGCACATCCTTGCAGATTTCTTGGAGTTCAGTCTCGATCTTCATACGATAATCGCGGGCCATCTGCTGTTTCTTCTCGTTGCCCTCAGTCTTCTGCTCGATGCTGGAGATGACGCGCCAGGATGAACGGCGGGCCCCAACCTGCCAGTGAGAAAAAAAAAAAAACCAACCTTCAATTAAAGAAAGGACGAGATCGCTCAATGCGCACACAGAACTGCAGAGATGCAGCTGGAATACACATTCAGTAGAAATGATTTTTCCGCATACAAGGACAGAATGTTCATTAAACGGTGACATAATGTGGAGAGATAACGCAACTAATTAAGCCCCAAAGCAAACAAAAAATTAGAGAGATCTCTCTCTCTCTCTCTCTCTCTCTCTCTCTCTCTCTCTCTCTCTCTCTCTCTCTCTCTCTCTCTCTCTCTCTCTCTCTCTCTCTCTCTCTCTCTCTCTCTCTCTCTCTCTCTCTCTCTCTCTCTCTCTCTCTCTCTCTCTCTCTCTCTCTCTCTCTCTCTCACTCTCTCTCTCTCTCCCTCTCTCTCTCTCTCTCTCTCTCTCTCTCTCTCTCTCTCTCTCTCTCTCTCTCTCTCTCTCTCTCTCTCTCTCTCTCTCTCTCTCTCTCTAGTGGTCCTGCTTTGGTCACACGTGCCATCACAAGAAGTCCTGAGGAAAACTGCATCAAAACCACCTCAGAGATAAACGGAGCAGCAGCAGGAACAAACCTCAGGCTCCTCTTACATCGTTTTTATAAATAGACTACCACATCTTCATCCTACAGCGGTGCAGCTGGATTGTGCATCTTATAGAAACAAAGCTACAGATCCGCATTGTAACAATGTGAACGCTATAAATAAAAACCCTGATGTGTGGCTGTAATAAATATTGATAACTCGAGTATTTCTTATTACTACCAACGGTGGTGCGACTGTAGGAGCTCATGGAGTCTTCAGAGAATGATATACAAAAATAAATGGCTAACATGAGTATATAGACGACTGGAGGTTCTGCGTACTTTAATTTAATATACAACACATGAAAATAACCACCATAGAAAATAAAATGGTGCTTTATCTTAAACGGGGCTTCGTCTTCCATGGAGGGATAAAAGGTTCAACGGTGGGAACATTTGGATCAAAGACGCTGCATCAACAGGCTTTTTGGGAACGTCTCCCTCGTCCCCCATCGCGACAGTCATGATGCCCAGAATAACCACGATTCTTTACTCCGCTTGAAAGAAACTCAACTGGATGTGTGGACGCAGCTTCTCCCCTACACGTCTGTTGCCTGGAGACCATCTGCCTTCTGTCGCTGTTCCATTTTGAAGGATTAGTTTCATCGGCCTCTTAAAGCGCATTACTGTTATTAACAGTGTTAATAACTTGGTGTATTTGATTTGTTCTCATTTGTGCTTGGATTACATTTTTGGGGAATGATGTGTTTGATAAAAGTGTAAGAAGCAGGACTGAGAAGCACCAGGTTTGTACTGATGCCTCTTGTTCCTTTACATCAATGTCGCTGCGGAAAAGATCATTTTAGGTCTTTTAACTTTAAGTTATGCTTTATCTTCACAAGGACCGTTTTCTTTTTCGTTTTACTCCCATCGGGGAGGGTATACGTGTGATTTATTAACCTCTGAAATTACCCAAATCCATAGCGGGCCGTGGTTGCACCCTGAGTGTCGCCAGGCTCCAACAAACAAACAAACAAACAAAGAGGGGTAGAAGGTGTGAGCCCGCCCGTGTTGCCATACCACGTTCTTGTAGGCGACGGAGAGCAGGTTGCGCTCCTCGTTGCTGAGCTCCAGGCCCTGCTCCGTCACCGCCTTCATGGCAGCCGCCATGTCGTCGTAGCGCTCGGCCTGCTCAGCCAGTTTGGCTTTCTGCACCAGGTCGTTCTTATCCATTTTTTAGGCTGTGGGGGAAGAGATGGGGACACAGTTAGTGCCTGGACTTCAGCGCGCCGTCTACCAGCTGGAACAAGCAAGAAAACAAAAGTGGCGAATAAAGCGATATAACGAGGAGACCAGAAAGCGCGTCCGAGAAGGATGAGAAAACCGGACGCCACACGTGGCTGCAAGCTCACACATTCAGATTTAAAAAAAACCCCGTCAGGGAAAAGCAAATTGCTCAGTGGTAATAAAAATAAAACAGTACCAGCATTGATAAACAGTTAAAAACATTCTAATCAGATAGTGATAGCGCCCGAGTTATTGGAGCTACAAAGAAGAAGCGCATTCCACGTCCATTTAAACATTAACCAGTTAGTTACCCGTTAACGGGAAGCGACAATTAACCAAAGCCGACATTTTACGCGCGAAGACCTCAGGGCGCCTCGTAAAATGTCAAAAGGCCTTTCTGTCCCGGACCCCCCTCCACCCCTGCAGTTGTTGCGTGCCTGAGGGGTTTCTTCTGGAGGGATGAATCCGTAGGTTTAAGTAGGCCACGGCCTCCATCTCGCAGCATCCACCCACCAACTCCCCGCCGTGCACCTCCACGACAAGGTGCACAGTTTTGAGTCCATTCGATCAACCGGCGCGCACCTTGTTTAATATCGTACATTCTAAAAATAAGGACGTAAATACTATGAAAAGTATGCACGACTATCCACTGAAATGGTACTACCGCTCACGGGCAAATTAAGAGCTTACAAACCTATGATTTTGTACGTGTACGTTTTACTTTAAATCACATGGGAGAGATGGTAACGCTAGCAGTGAGCAACCGGAAGGCTCGCCTGGCTAGCTGGCCGAGCTAAAAGCTAACTGAGGTAAAATAGTGATGCGTTCAAGCTCCATTTTTTTTAATTGCGGGGGAAAAAAATGGCTTCAGAGAGGGATCATGGTCACTTGACACCGAGAGCGAAATAACTACAAATCAAATACTTGGGAGTGAGCTCCAGAGACCAAAACAGCCCTGGTTCTTGATTTCTGTTGTAGTAGAAATGTTATCGATTGCCGAGAACTGCAGCCACAAAAAAAAAAAAAAAAAGCAGGATCCAATTTGAACAGGGGCGAGTCATCAATTGTGTCCCTACAGATGTTTTGATAAGCAGCAGCATTTGCACACCCAGATCCTTTAAGGTTTTGTCCTACCAAAAAATGAATGGCTGAACGGCGAAACAAAGTTTCCAGTCCGGCCATAAATCTAACTCCTAAGGAAACCTTACTGCATTTGTGCCCTTGAATCCCCCACAGGATTATATGCAGACACAAATCATGCTGACGTGTAGAGTCTGGCTTCAGCACGATCCTCAAAAAGATACCGTTGGATTTCATTTGCTTCCTGTTCTGCCGTTTGCCACCTTCAAAAGACGCTTCATATGAACGAGACATTGTGCATCGCTTTTTTTTTTGCTCTTTAGCCAGCTGTGCTATAGGCTTATGAAGCACCAGACAACAGTGTACACCGTGTCTGCTATCAAAGCTCTTAGGACTGTTGGTGGCTGCACACGTCCAGCTTGGTCTTTTTTTAAGAGCAGCGTTTTGTTTAAAATTATTTTCTGCATGCCAATACATTTTTCCAAGAATTTTTAGTAAAAGAAAAAAAAATATCTCAAACTGATTATTTTATGCATATCAAGTGCACATCCTGAAGTCCTCTTAACCACCACTAGACGGCACCGGGTCAGCCATGTTCTCATCATGACATCCAAAAGAGCTTTGATTTTAAATGTTCAAGTCATCGGATAATTATGCATGTTGTTTTTTCTTTTATTTGACAAAGTAATCCTCAGTCAATTATTTTCCAGTTTTTGCTTGTCAGAAACTGATTATCATTAAATTGATCAGCGGAAAAAACCCCCACTTAACAGTTAATGTCACAGAATCACAGATTTTGTCATACTCTAGCAGGACCGGAGAGACCATCCACTCAACTGAAAACATGGAAGAGAAAAAAACAAAGAAAGAATATCTCATCATTAAGTTTGATCCCGCTGCCACTCTTCCTGTGGCAAGTCGGTCTCAGAAGGCCCATTATTGGTCACTCAGCGCACCGATGGCACAGCTCTAGTGATAAATCGCAAAATCAATTATCTGTCAATAGTTTTCAGTAACATTCTTTCACCTAAAAACTAGACAAACACTTATCCTTTACCGTATTGGGTCATAATACATTTAAATACCCATTTAATCCATTATTAGAACACCGATTAGGAACAAACTTTCACTAGTGTTCGTTTTGCATTCAGTTTCAAGTCAATCTGAAAGTGGAAAGAGGGTTTTAGCAGGAAATTTGATTACATTACATCATCTTTAAGATAATAAAACCACATCATTGTAGTATAAATTACATTAAATTATTGTCAATTGTCAACAACGGCCAACACACAACCGGAACTACACAAATTATAAAAATTACAGGCAGGAGGGCGTTGCCTCAATGTTAAATCTACAGTGACAGCTCGGTAGTCAACCAAGAGGAAAAAGATGTCATCTGTCAGCAGCCACTTTCACTTGGAAATTACTTTAGGGACGTGAGAGGTGTGTCACGTGCTTCTGCTAAAAATGTTACTTTGACATAAAAGATTACTATACATTAAAAAAACCGTATAATTACACAACCCAACAAATTGAAACCCTTTAATGATTGATTATGAAAGGGTGGTTGAGGTTGCATTTCCCTCAAACACGAGCTAAGCGTAATTTAATTAAAGGACATATTTGGCTAAATTCCCGTTCGAATTCTTTTATATTAACACGCCGTTATCGCGTTCACCGACGCAACGTGCGTTACCGAGGTTTTTCGTCCCTTTCTTCAAAAGCCCACTGACGACGGCGATTTTAAATGAGCACGAAGAGGGCGGGTGCGAAAATGGTGAAGAGGAAGCGAGTCTCCAGGCGGCATGTGGCGTTCACACGGTGCCGTCATTACGGCAAAACCGTGTCTGCCCTCCGAAGCTAATCTGCTTCACTTTAGCATCCTCGAGTTAGCAACGCCGTTCATTGCGGTTAAAAACAAAAATTAGTCTTAATTAACCGCCGCAGTGACTCCGCACGTCGGTTAAAATAGGAGCGCCCCCCTCCAAAAACCACACTACAATCATCTGGCACGTATCCAAAATTAGCATCGCCGTCACCCCCTGTCGTTAGCTAGCCGACTACTAAAGGTTAACAAGCGTATGCGGATCGAGGGGGGAAAAAATGGGGTGCACCATCTTTAACACAGCCGAAATAAAAACGACCGCCCCCCCCCTCCAAAAAAAGCCAGTGAAGGTTTTGTCAATGCGAGCGTAGAACTGACCGCCAGGCCGAGAATGTTCGGCTAGTATCGGTTAGTCGGCCTGCTACGCCCTCCTTGTCGCATTCCCCTGCGGAATTTTAAGATGGAGAGATAGATTAGCGCTAGCTACCGTGCTAACAGGACGTCATAGCGCGGCCGTGGGCTTTAGCTAACGGGTAGCTTAGCCGCTAGCGGGAGCTGACCCAGTTCAATCCGCACGGCCGCACGTCATGTGCCGAGCTACGAGTGGAAATAGCTGGGTGGTTAAATGCAACGCCTGTTCCGTATATCCGCGGCCATCTGCCGATGTAGAAATTCATTTAGATTTAAACCGCATTTTTTTAGAGGAAACCCCCGGGAAATGTGGAGGGTGTGTTAGCCTTTCCACTACGCCATAGCGGAGCTAAGCTTTAGACCTTCGTTATTAATTACACAGTTACTGGGAATAAGGAGGCCACATTATGCCGCTAATCCGGGTGTTAGAAGCCGCTTGGCACTGGCATCGCACTATCCACTGTGCCACATACTGGCTAAACTTTAACATTGGATGCTGAAAGAAGGGAAAAAACGGCGTTCACGACGGCCATGGCACGGCTGCGGCTAAACTGTCAAAATGGCCAAACTATGGGTGCCGCTTGCTTCTCCCTCTCTACACGGTGGCGGCGCACCACGCATGGTATCGACCGAAGCACAGGCCTCCCCAAAAAGGAGAAAAAAAACCTACGATCCGACGCACGTTATACAACATCACAGTACGAGCGACCGCTTTTCAGGTATTTTGTTACGGGTTATTTTCCGCTACTTGGTCTCGGCCTAAATCCTCGCACCCAGCCCCAAACCACAATAGGCACCTTCCGCCGCAGAGGCAGCGAATCGGGCCACCACTGGGGCTGCAGTTACCGCCCAAAGTGAGCCCTCACCCTGTGTACAAGACAATCATCGAGCGTTATGGAGGAGAACTCACATTTTGAGCGTACAAGGAGTCCCGATTTTAGTCTCTGAACGATGGGAGTTTATCAAGCCGTCCTCCGCTCGCTGCTCAGGGTATTCAGGGCAGTACCACTTCCGCCTGCTCTGACACTTCCGCTTCCTCTAAACCCCACCCCTCCCCCCGCCAGTATCCATGACGACCGCGCCAGGGGGTTTCCTGAGCATCTTGCGAGGGGCTTTGACGTCAGAGAGGACCATGGCAACCGCTACGAGATGACGTGCGCTGGTCTCCGTGGCAACTGTCTCCACGAGGCCGCTGCCGTCGTATCTGAGTTCCCTAATAAAGTCAGCTGACACAGCGCCGTGTGGGTTAGGCTACACTGAATTTTTTATTTATTCCATTATTTATTATTACTTCCTGGTCTACAAACACCACCACAATGGCAATGTTTTACCATTCTTCTAATGTTACAGCCTCGTTTTCCTGTTTCAAATGTTGTATGTTCAAAGATGCTTTTTCGCAAACCTCTCGTTTAAGGTTCTGCTATCAAAGTGACCTCTGACCTTGGTCACCTTTGTCTTTCCCCTTGGATGTAAACGAGACATCTAATGCGTGACATTTCTGAAATGTTTAAATTAGCCCGCCAAGCACCAACAATGTAACTAAAGTCCCTTAGATCACCTTTGACCCATTCTGGTGCTTGTTGTGAATTTCAGCAGCTCAGGATTAAAGCTAATTTATTGTCATTATGCAACACCGGGGTGCACAAGAAACTTGTGTCATTCAAACACAAAAAACACAAACAACATAGCTAGTAATTGATTAAAAAAAATATTATAAGCATATTGAACAAGACTTAGTGAAAGTGAAGAGCTACACAAGACCAGACAACTAGTTCATCAAAGTAACCATAAATAAATCAATAAATCAAATCAGAGGGTGACGTCAGATGTGACTGATTGAGAGCAGAATGTGTAACTCATTGATTGCTGAAAAACTAGCAGTGCTCAGTGTGTGTGTGGGAGAGAGTATGGATTTGTAAACTCGGTACGAGCCAGTGACAGTTTGCCCTCTCATTTGTACATTTATGTTTGTATGTGCATGCAGTGATAACCGAACCGCCCACCAGCCACCAGCCCTGAATCCGTGTTAGAAATGTCTACAACGACAAGAAAGGCAATGAGACCACAAAGAGAGGCAATGAGACTACAAAGAGATGTATTTAAACTATTAGAACATTCAATTACAAATAGGAAAGATAACCAAAAGTACTTCGAAAGATGCAAGGCGACAACAATAAAATGGCACACAACTAAAAAAGAGGCTCATAAGACATCAAAGAGAACACAAATTACTTATACAAGTAGGTTAACCACTACAATTAGACACAACATGAGTACAAAAGGATTACAAAGACATGAAGTCCTTATATTGAACACTAGTAGTGAGGAACAGTTGGTTTTTAATAATATTCCATCTACAAATTGCATATGAACATTTTGAAAGTAGCAAGTAGTAAAATATAGAACTTTACAGAACAAGGTAAAAAGACGATGTCGGAATAGTCAAACAAATCTCAAGAAAAAAACAAGTCATCAGAGTGCTGCACTTCACAGTAACGGCCGCTAGAGGGCGGTGACGTCACCTGACAGTTTCAATGTGGGCTCCAGGAACACGTTTAAGATAGTAACATTCTTTTCTTGAATACTTCCGTTTATTGATAAATAATAAATAAATATATGCAAGAAACCAATTCGAAAAAAATCAACCCAAAAAAGGGCTTTTAATCATAAACTTTTACTTCCAGTCTATTAACACACCTTAAAATGTACCTTAATGATACATGTGCTTTGCACGGTAAATCAACATTTAACCATTTCAAAACTATAAATGTATTAATAAGACAAGGCAATTAAAATTCAATGGAATAAGATATAAGCTGATAGAATAATCAAAACAAACAAATAAGACCTGCTACTATACTCAACATAGTGTATAAATACCAGTATAAGGGATAATTGTCACCGGAAAAAAATAGCTTAGAGAATAGGAAAAACACCTTAATCATTAGGAAAAATAATTATAATTCTCCCCAAGCTGAACCAGTTCTCTGTGACCCAGAACAGGAATAAATTTAGATTGTCTTTGTCCTCCGCGGGACGCGTTGAATCTCATAAATGCTCCACATCCATTTTTGGTAATGAAATGTTTCAATCAATACTCAAGTCTGTCATTGAATGCTTTGAGGGACTTGCAGTGCTGAAGCCTGTCTGTAGTAAAGTCCCTTCCTCTAACCTCATATAATTGAAATAATACAACATGTAAACACTTCAATCATCTGGGACCAACCTTCTTTAGTGCAACAAAGTTTAGTGAATTTCAGGGCCGACTTTAGAATCTCATGACTTCCAGGGCAACTCGGCGGGAGTTAGGGGCGGAACCAGAAGTTAACATGAATGTGCACAAAAGACCTTTATTTGTTTGATTAGATAATATTTTATTTGCAAATTTCAACCTACATACTTTTCTTTACAAGCAATATCGCACACTACGTTACACGCAAATGCTGCACTAGCGTGACACTAAAAACATTCAAAAACGGCAAAAAGACTTTATCTGGAACCTGAATGTTAACCTTGGATGAAGATGAAGATAAGGAGATGAAAGGCAGTGTTTCCCGCATGTGACTGTGTGTGTCTTTGTGTGTGTGTGTGTGTGTGTTTGAGAGAAGGAGAGAACAAGCAAACAGTGCTCCTTCCTTGAACGCTTCCTCTCTTCCTGCAGCCTGGTCACTTGGTGGTTTTTCACAATCTGCGTGTTACATTACGGCGGTGTCTTTTTTCAAAATAAACTTCTGTTTTCAAAGAAAATTTACACTCTGTCTTTCAAAATAAACTCATTTGGATTGGGAAAAGATGAGGAGGTTATAATGAGTAACGACGTCACGTGAGGAAACCACACGGGCCTCCGTCTCCCGAGTCAGAGCCCCGTGTGTGTCTGACCCGTCCGACAGATTCTCCCAGCATTCATAGCGAAAGTTACAAAAGTTGTCCACGTAACGAGGGATTCATTCCGTTCAATGTGATTCATTTGTATTCAATACTAAAACATTTTTTTCTTCTCTGTTGTTGGTTCCTCAGATTAACAGGATCAGGACAGATGTTTGGTTTCGCTCCTGTTCGGGATGCTTCTCTGAGGACTCAGGGTGTGTAAGTGGGTACTTGCACACTGCAGGTCCATGTGCATGATGAAGCCATTCTGTAGCACCTACAGTATACGAGCACTATGCATCCAGTGTAAAATATGCCTTTTGGGATCACACCTATGTGTGTTACTCATAATCTGTTTTTTCCTCAGTGGGTCTCAGTCCAGAAAGCAGCAGGTTCCTGTTTATTTCGGGACTGTCTGAACACAGAAACAAAACAGGACATTAGAAAAAGGGGTTGGGGGGGTGGGGGGGCGGGGGGGCGTTGTGTCTGTAATGAGTGTTATTTGTCACAGTTAGTTACTGCAGCACTATAAGATCAGCACATCAGAGCTGGTTTAAATAAAGATAGGATTTTAGGGATTCAACGCATAACCTGTTTTGACTATTTGGTAAAACCTTCCCGAGACCTGCCAATCACAGTTAGCCCCGCCCTAAAGCCGCCCCTGCTTTATGGTCTATTTGACATGGACAACATGGACAATCATTCACTAAATGAACATCATGGTGTATTGAAGAAGACTTGAAGGATGAGATTGAGACCATAAACTCATGTTTACAATGTTTACTGAGGGAATAAATCAAGAGAGAAGTGGAGTCATTTTCTCATAGACTTCTATGGGACCGGAGGAGTCGCCCCCTGCTGGTCACTACCGAGAAGTGCAGTAACTTTCTAATAGACTTCTATGGGACCAAAGGAGTCGCCTCCTGCTGGTCACTACCAAGAAGTGCAGTAACTTTCTCATAGACTTCTATGGGACCGGAGGACTAGAGGTTATTATCTGAAACGAGAAGAGAGATAAGTATCAAAAAATAAAATACTGTATATACTGACAAAAGAAATCAGGAAACGTAATTTAGGAAGCATGACAAGAGAAGACAAACCGTGAATTAGTCAGAGAAAAAACATGAAACTTGTCTAAGTGATCTTGGGGAAACTATAGTGGATTTTTTCAATTTTTCCTGTCACTTTACAAAGTAAACAACTAAACGCGAGGAACAATCAACACATGGAAAACAATTAGCGTAATCAAGAGATAAAGAGACACAAAACACTGGGGGACAAATGCCGTGAGGTAAAAGTGATTTCTAAAGATTAATAAACCAACTATTATTATTCCGTATGTGCAAAGCTGCCCGAGTGCATCTCTGAGTGAAGAAGAGAACAAAAGCAATAAGGGCTGCGGTTGATGATGACTCACCGCGTCGCCGTGGAGACGGCCGCGTCCCGTCTCCTCGATCTCAGGGCGGTGTCAGCGGCCTTCTGGGAAATCTGCGCGGACGAGCCCATGGCCGCGCTCGCAGCTGACGTCCTGTCGACTCAGCGGAAAACACGATGAGCTCCTGGAGAGGAGGAGCAGATGGAGGCGCGGCATCGTGTGTGTGTGTGTGTGTGTGTGTGCAGCTTGCTATCAATAATCAGTAATAAGAGAGAGAGAGAGAGAGATGAAAAACCTGCAATGCTTTTGCTTCCACTCAGCTTTATTTTGCATGGAAAAAAGAACTCTTTGTTAAAGATGAAACGAGCTGCTTGTAAGCCCTTCTTGCCCCTTGTGTGAATATTAAGTTGTTTCAGTTTTCGATTTTCCACTCAGTTTATTTTATCAAGGTGTTGGCATTAGATTTCTTAATGGTTCGAGGGGTATTTCTTTGGAACGGAACCAGCGGCAGCTAACATGAAGGATACGGATATAAAATATAATTTGGGGCAGAAAACGGTGGAAGTTGTTCCTAAAGACACCGACGTGGACAGAGGGAGTATCGGGATGGAGAGACAGAGGAGAGTCTAAGCTCCAGTTTCTATATAAGCTGCCCGTCTGAGGCCGCGCTCCACTTTCTCTCTAAATTTAGGCTGAAATGTCCTCAAAGAAATCGGCCGCTGCAGAAGAGTAACCGGCTGGAGGTTTGCCGTCCTGGGACACGCACACACACACACACACGTCAGCCCTTCCATACATCTGAGGACCGTCACTGACGCAACGCATTAAAAAGTCCGTGACCCACAATCCGGGCTACGATTCACACTTTCTGTGTCCCAGAGTCCACCACGGTCCTCGTGACGTCGATGTCGCCTCCAGCAGAAGATGTGTTTATTTCCTCCCACGCCATTTTCTTTTCACTAATCCCTTTGAACAATTTCTGTTAGCAGTGCAGCTAACTAGCCGGTGGCCAAACAATTTTATTAATGCTAACCTGTCACACCGTAGAAAAGCACATTGTCATTTCCAATTGGGTGGCATCTTTGTTTTGGCTTGTTTTCTGTTCTGGTGTTGTAATTCCTCATTGAAGCATCACGTCCTTCTTCCCCTTTCTCCAATACGGACGCGATGCTAATCACCGCGCAGGGTTTCATTTCTTCACGCTGCTTCTTCCAAAGTTCAAACAACTATCTGCACGGACGTTTCTTTCGTTTTCCAGCGAGCTGCTTTGCAGACGTCGGGTTGGAGAGGTGACGATCGGCTCTGCGATATGTTCTTTTTGTAGTGAGGACAGCGTGTTCTGTCCAACCTACCGCAAAGAAGGAGATTTACATTTTGGCTTATTGACGTCTTCTCTCCACCGTCATGTGTCACGAAGCAAAAGGGATCGTAAGGAGTAACTCAGACGACGCGTTGAGCGAACCGGGCTGAGACGAAGACCGGCGGTGAGATTCGGGTCTCACGCAGCGCGTCGAAGTGAGAAGGACTGACACAGAGCAGGAGACAGGCCTTTAGCTACAGGGGGTTAGCCTTTAGCCTTTAGCTAACCTTTACCATGTAAATGTCACACCTGCAGATGTCGACGGCTCTCTGTCTGCTTGCGGCGGGCAGCCGGACCCTCCTGCGTCGCCTCGGCCTTCCGGGAGGACGAGTGCTTCAAAATTCAACATTTTTCTCGTGGAGGGGGCGGTTTCTCGTCTGCGGCGGGGATGTGTGAGGCACAGGTACAACGCCACTGAAAAAAAGATTGCTAAGACTTTGAGCTTCACCTCGCTGTCAGTCGGCCTTTGAAGATGTGGGTCCCGGTTTACTTCCTGTTCCTGCCCAGAAACACAACGATGCAACAACTCTCTTCTCCCAACGACGAAAAACAAGACGCAAAAACAGGGAGCAGCCTGTGAACCGTATCGAGTGGATTACAGGGGCCGGACGTTGCCGACTGTCGAGCTAACGTGAGCGACAGGTCGCTGCTACTAACCCGAGACGCAGAAAGAAAAACAAGACGCGTTGCGTAATGCAAGACGGGCACGGGCAAACACGCCGAACTTTGAAAAACCTGCCGATTCCACTCGCACACTTCAATCAGCCAGTCGCCATGACGACAAGTCGCGTCGTCATCCATTACCGGGATTTCACATCACAACGCCGGGAGGGTCTGAGGACCCGAAAGCTCCCGGGGATCATCTGTCATCTGCTGCCCGAGCGGCTCACTTCATGCCTCATGCAGACGCAGCCTGCAGGCCTCCTGCGTGCGTGCGTGTGTGTGTGTGTGTTAGTAGAGGGAAACACACATAGCTGAATCCAATACAGCAGATTTATGAAGTGCTAGGGACCGTAAATCACTGTAATGCTGCTGACACACACACACACACACGCACACTTACACTTACTTTCACACACAAGTTGTTCCTCGGTCTTTCAGCACTTTCTCTCCTCTATTGTTTCTTATTCGCCCCCCCCCCCGCCCCCCTCGAGTGTCAGATGATATCCAGTCGACTCCTCGTGCACAGAAGAGCGTCAGGCGTTGTGTGAGAAAATAAAATGTTTCAAATATTAAATATTTGTCTAAAGATCTGAAAATATCCAATCAAACAGAATTTGAGGCGACTAGCTGATCATATAAAAACATACTTTCACAGTTTATATGGATGTGAGGAAAGACATTTTTATCAATAACAAAGAGGCTGAGGAGTAGTTCATATGATAATAATAAATTATACATCATTTCATAGTAAGAAAAATCACTCCTAGAATTTAAGTATAATTAAACTAACCAACAAAATTACAAACTTTAGCAGGACCAACGTGTGACTCATGAACGCCCAATGCCCAATACACGTGTTTTTAAGCCATGCTTTCGGGTCCCGCCCACTTTACAGCGGCCCAATCAGACGCAAAGAACTGGATTTGAATCCCTCTTGCAAGCTGCACACCGACCAACACATCGGTTCCACCTGCAAACCGACGGGCTGCGTCTTCTGTTTTCCCG
>CM037933.1:16488265-16515765 GCA_021346845.1 Apeltes quadracus | reverse complement strand
CACTGATTTTTGGACGTGTGGCTTTGTTTTGAAGCCCTCAGCTCTGGGTTTCTGGACGCCATCTTGGCTTTTTGCAACCAGTGAGGGTCTGGGTGGTGCTGATCATCGGCCTTTGGTAGTCAGGATACAGACCGATCATAACGCATCCCCTGCTTTGAGATGTGTGACCACAATCTACTGAATGAACGTCATGCTGTGTTGGAGAAAACCAGCGATTGAGAGCACATCCTCATGTTTACAGTGTTTGCCGAGGGAATAAATCAAGAGAGAAGTGGAGTCCTTTTTTCATAGACTTCTATACAATCAGACTTGTGTGATTGAGAATACAAATAAATACAATAAATACAAGGGGGGAGCAGTAGACGACTGAGGCAATTGAACTGGAGTGGTGAATGGAAGCCAGACAGTCTGACAGGCCGGCAGATGGAGAGAAAAGACAGAGGAGGCGGTGACACGGAAAAGGCGGAGACGGAGCCTCCGTCGGCTGCGTGTGGTGAAAGGTCAGCGCTCCCCGCGATGAGGCGGCGAGCCGGCGAGCCGGCGAAAGGCTCGTCGACACGACGCCGGTGCACCTCGCCGGCCACAAGGACGGAGGCAGGTCACACCAAACACGCCACCGCCAAGCAGCAACAAAACAAGCAAGGCTCCTCTGATTCACCACGTGCGATTATTATGCATTATTAGATTAGGTCTGCTCAGGGTCGACAGGGTTCTTAATCACCAATTGCAGGATTCATTCGCGGAAAAAAGAACTCGGAGACGTAGTTGCGTGATAGCTTGTGTGTCACAGCTTGTGCTATTGTGGTGTAATGGGTTGAAACAGGGGGATGAGAGGGTTCTTTAAGGGTTTTTAAAAATATCAACTATAAGAACAAGTGAGTCACACACTAAAACGTATGTTCAGAAATATGACAATGTGCTGATCATCTCACATCCCTTGAAATGAAGTTACAGTTTTCCACAGTACATTTCATGGGGAAATAAACCAAGTGGGAAACGTAATTGTCCCATAGACTTCTATACGATCACGCTCCTTTTCTTGCAGTGGCCCCCTGCTGGTCATTTGAGGGAAATGAAGAGGTCGGTCTCTGGGTATCTGCATCTTGTGACCCCCGACATCACAAGATGCAGATACCCACACGATCAGTTTCCTCCCCTGAAGCCTTTTAAAAACAAGATCATGATGGTTTGGTTTGGTCGGATACTCTGTACCTGCAGTGCAACGTCCACATGCGGCCTCACACGTCTCCACCGGAGAACGTCTCCTGCACCCAATATGGAGCAACACGAAGAGTTTGTTCATGACCAAATGTAACGTGTAGCGGCATCGAGGAAGGCCTCGCTCCCTCTGGCTTTGATGCTTTCAATTCTGAATCACAGTGACGACGTATTTTAAGAAAAAATACCACAGTCTCATGTTTCCATTGCGTCTCTGTGTACGTCTCCCAAGGATGCTCCTTAAACCAAAGCGACAGCGCACATCTCAAATTAGGTTTATTGTCATATTTGGAATAACACTAGAATTAGCCTGTGCGTGTCATCTTGTCAATGAGGGAGAGAGAGAGAGAGAGAGAGAGAGAGAGAGAGAGAGAGAGAGAGAGAGAGAGATTTAAACCCGGCCCCTCAAGCCCCGCCCATATTCCTTCATCCGTGTTTTGATTGGCCGGGCTGCCAGCAACAGTCTGCTCTCCATCCCCTCTGCCCCCCCCTCCTGCTCTCTCTACATGCAGCTCGGCAGTGAATGAATCCAGTCAGACACAAGCAGGGGAACTGAACAGTCCTCTCTCTCTCCCCCCCTCTCTCTCTCTCTCTCTCTCTCCCCCTCTCCTCTTCCCGTCTCAGGAGCAGTCGGCATCGGCACGGCAACGGGAGCCACAAGCCGGACACTAAACGTTGAGGAAAGCGGCACACAGTCAAACTGTGGTGCGGCTCGAAGCAACGCAGGAGCAACAGATTGCCTCCCCCACCCCCCCACAACCCTCCCACAACCCCCCCACAGCCCCCCCACCCTCCTTTCCCATCAGTTGCAATTGTTGCTGCAACTGCTCGCTCTTTTCTGGGCTTTCGGAAAGGAAGCAGACGTGAAGAAGAAGAAGAAGCAGCAGCAGCTCTCGGGCAGCTGACAACTCCTTTTGGAGGAGATTTGGGAAACGGCAGGAGACGGAGAGCTTTGATTCGTTCGTGGGAAGCGACTGAGCATCGGAGCTGGTTCCCTCGCCCCCCCCCCCCGGCCTCCCCACCTTCCTCTCATCGAGGAGGAAGAGCTGGCTGTGGAATGCACAATCAGGGGGAGGAAGTCAGCCCGACGCGCAGAGTTCAGGGCGTCCGGCCATCCCGGTTCCTGTGAGCGCAAAACGAGGGTCCAGGTGAGACGTCTGGACAGGTGGCTCTCGAGAGGACGACCGGGGACCGGACGGGGACGGCGTGGAAGTTAACCATCCCGAGAAAGGGGAGCAACAGAGGAGCCCTGCGGCATCGCAGGAGTCATCGATAGAGCTCACATTCCCACGGACACTTTGAGAGGGATGTACCCGCGTTCCACAAAGCACAAAACCACCAGAACGGACAGAACTTCTTCCACCCAGTGAGTTTTGGCCCGGTGAGTGAGTGGGTGGTGGTGGGGGGGGACGGGGTTCTCGCCTGACTGGACCTGCCGTGGGGGGCAGCTGACAGCCGTCCAAGACGCCGCGAGCCGTACTCCGCGTGAAGAATGCCCAGCCGCGCCTGGCCAAGCCGGCCGACCCGGGCCCGACGCCGGGCCTCTACATGGAGCGCTCGCAGAGCCGCATCAGCCTCTCGGCCTCCTTCGAGGCGCTCGCCATCTACTTCCCCTGCATGAACTCCTTCGACGAGGACGACGGGGGTGAGCGTTGACACGCGCACACACACACACACACACACACACACACACACACACACACACACGCTCACACACACACACACACACACACACACACACACGCTCACACACACACACACACATGCTGTTCTTCACCTGTCCAAAGCAGAGCTCGCGGCCGGTCTGATGTAAATCGATCCGAGTTTCAGCATCATTCGTCAAATGGCCTTTTTGAGCAGCAAAAAAAAAAAGTTCACATTTTTTAAGTGTTGGACGCGATTGGATGCAGCGGGTTACGGACAGTTACAACAAGAAATGTAGTGCGGAAACAATGATTAGTTGAAAGGGAATTAATTGTCAGCGCTTATCATTCTTAATATTATATCAATAAGTATTCTACCAGATACGCCTTTGACTTATAGAGGGATCTGATAAAAATGTATTCATTATGGAGCAGTATGAACTATTATTTTAAGGACATGGTTGTATATTGTCCTGACCCAAAGTAACAGGTTAGCTTTTGAGCGACCGTTAGTTGACATTTGAGCTTTCAGATTGGTGGCGATCGCCCGAAGAAACCGGGAAATCCCACAAATCGGTTTCTGGCAATGCGAGCTTTCGCAACCGGACACGAGACCCAGACTGGTTTACATGCATTGTTTAGATGTTTGGTGGCTACAGCTATTTTGTGCTGAAAGGCTGCTCAACTGAACGCGGGTAACCGAACATCCGATTCTGCGGAGTGAAGCAGATGTTGAAGTCTGCATCCTCTTTAGTGACCACCAGGGGGCGACTTCCCATAGAAGTCCATGAGCTACTTCTCACTTGAATTATAGACCCTTTTACAGCCCACGTGATCAAGTAGCTGCGTGCGCATTTTGGAAACAGAAGTGGTGTTCCCCCACATCAGCTTTACGTGTTAGCAACTCACTCCGAGAGTTTATAAAAAGCATCAAAGCATAAAAATGTCTGGTTGTTGCGTTTACGGTTGCACTAATCGCTATTCCACCAAGGGGCTTAAGTTGTATCGGATCCCGACAGGATCACGGCCGTTTCAGAGGAACCGGCGGCGCCTGTGGCTGCAGGCGATTAAACGGGTTGATTGGAGCGAGGACGTAATAAATGCTCGCGGCTGCAGCGCCCACTTTATATCAATAGCTGATCAATAATGTTTTTACCAGGGCTTGAAAGTAACATTTGCTTTCAGCCAAATTTCGTCTCGGACTATGCAGTAAGTAAACATCTACGCGTGTATACATACGAACGTATGTTAGCTTACGTCATCATGTAAGCTAACATGCTTCAGTTAGCTGAATGGATCGGCCTACTGAATGCTACTGGCTGGCGGCTGACATTTTAAACACTGTTGGCACTGTGTATTTCGTGAAAATTGTAGTTTCAAACGCTGGTTATGAGAACATTACCGCAGAATATGTAAAGGAAATGCGTCTTTTTCAATACAGCATGATGTTTATTTAGTAAAAAAATGTTTTAATTCTGGTGCATTTGAAGTCCAATAGACCATAAATTGTGCAGTGACGCAAATTGCCGATCTCGAGGCTTCACAACAGATTGTTGCTCCACTGGAATTTGATAAGTTGGGTTTTACGTTATTTTAAGTTTGTAGAAATGTCTGTTTTTGGGGTAAAAATGTTGTCTTTTAGAGCAACATTTAATAATCTATCCTAAATTGTCTTCACTTAAATTATTATTCCAGCATGTGCGTACTGCTTGCACTGGATTTCATACTTGAAAGCACGCATTGGGTAGATGTCCAACTCTGGCGGTGATGCCAGACGTACAGTAGACAGGAAATCTGCACCACCAACATTTAAATAATAACGAAATGAAAACACACGGGAGAGAACAGACGCCAGTAATCTCCGGATCCGACATTGTTGGAACAGCCGGGACTCGACCAAACGTCCCGGCTTGGCTGAAAACACAGATTTATTGACAAAGCAAATAACAGTCATTTAAAAATAACCAAACCGCTCTGCTGAAGCTCAGAGAGGAAATGATAAAAAGGAGGGGAAATGGTCGCTGTCCTTTTTTTTATACAGTGGAATGGACTTATTGCTGTTTGCACTGCATGAGTTCACCTTTAATCACTCAGGTTTAAGTAAATATCCTACCTGACCTTACATCCTTCCACACATTTCTATACAACTTGTCCTTTGATTTCCTCTCCCTGCAGGCGGCCGGTGCCCTTCTCTGCCCTCTTCGTGCCGACGGTCCTTTTTGTGTGTTAACTGATGTGTGTAAACCGCCGTCCCCTCATAAACCAGCCCGATGAAGAGCGGCATGCCGGGGAGCGTCACCTGTGCGAAGGTGTGAATGATTCTCCTCACACCTGGGGACAGATGTCGAACCTGGCCGACGCTCTCTCGCTCCCTCTTTGACGTCCCACGAGAGCTCCGCACAGACGCACACAGACACACACGGAGACACCAGAGCGGTGTGTGTGGTAATCAGAGCGGAGCGGCGGGCTCGGTCTGATTAAATGCTAATAAGGCAGCCGATTGTGGCTGACTGCGGCTAAATAGAGGCCTGATTGCAGGTTAATTCTCTCTCTCTCCACTCCTCGGCCTCGGTGTCTCTCCCTCGACCCGTTTCACTCCGCGCTCGTTAAATCCTGTTCCCGGGTTAACGCTCGTCTTTCCACCTTTAATTGCCTTTGCGTCCTCTTTTTTTTTTTTCTTCTCCGTCCTTCTTTTGTTTCCGCTCCTTCGGCTAAACATACAAAGGGCTCAAATTCAGTATCAAATAGCAGAAGCTTTATTCTGTAGATGTCCAAGTCGACGGTGCTTCACTCTTTGTCGTCTCCTCGGCAGGACGAATAAGAACATAAATCTGAGCTTCTTCTCACGTCTCTGACCTCAGTTACAGTTCGCTGTTCATCCTCTCTGTTCTCACATCTCTGCACCAGAGAGAACACAGACGCACACAAACAAACGCACACTCAATCCTTATGTACGTGCAATCGAGCCGTCAGATTTCACAACTCTCGGTGGCAGACTGACAGTCGTACCGATTCTCCCGAATGAAATGTAAAAGATGACAAATCAAATCCGTCCCGACGGGACGGATAATAAAGCGACCTGAAGTAAGAATTTCCCCCAAAACTCACCAACGACTAAATAACTAAACAACATTCACAGTAATGCCGTTTATTCCAAAAGTTATTCAGGAGTAAACCTTTGTAATAAATGTGAATCACGGTTTGTTTCCATCAAACCGGCTTCATGTCAATCGCGCAACCCATCAATAAATGCCCCCGTCGCGTGACCCGATGTTCAGCTCATCTGCAACGTGGGTATCTAACCCCCACTCAGGGTTTTTCACCGGCCAGAAAGTGTTATAAAACTTGCATTCTCTCCCGTGACCACCAGGGGGCGACTCCTCCGGTCTTTGAGAAAAAGACTCCACTTCTCTCTTGATTTATTCCATCAAACACAAGTTTATGGTCTCAGTCTCTAGTTTTGAGTGTCCTTCAAAAAACAGCATGATGCTCATTTAGTAAACATAAATTCTGGTCCATTTAAAGTGGAATAGAGCATTAAGCAGGGGATGCTTTGGGGGGGGGGGGGGGGGGGGGGGGGGACATGGCGCCTTTCCGTCGGTGCAAAGCACTGAAGGAAAAGGTCCTCGACAGCATGTTCAACGGCAAAAGCTGATCGTGGAGATGCGGCTTCGGTGTTTCAGGGAAGATTTACGTTTTCCACTCAGGCTTCTTCTCGTTCTTTCGGATCTTCCCATTAATCAGGCTGAAAGTCTTGAATATAGAAACAGAACAAACTGCTGCTGCTGCTGCTGCTCACGGAGACTAATTGCGTCTACATTTCTCTGTGTGAGTGTGCGCTGCTGAAGTCCTCTGCTTTTAGGAAAAAGAAGAGAAAACGAAGAACATTCTCTCGGCCTTTTGCTTCCTTTGGCCAGCAGGCCGTTGAGGCTCAGGATGGTGACGTGTTTCATATCCGTGTGCATTATACAGACATTAAAAAGAAAGTGCCCCACTAAGTTCAAACTCTGCAGAAGCCTTGTTTACCGCCCGAGACCTGCTGGCTTCTTAGTGAACTCATGAACAACAGCATTAACATGTATCAGATATTACGGCCTGAACTAATGAGACGTCGCGTGTGGGGGAGGACGGGGAACATTAGCCTCGATCGCAGGAGGTGTGGAGAGAGAGAGAGAGAGAGAGAGAGAGAGAGAGAGAGAGAGAGAGAGAGCAGATGTAAGCAGTGATGGATGCTGGGACACAGGTAGAGGGAGTTAAAGAAAGAAAGGGCGAGGAAGAGTGGATGCAAATAGGAATATGAGAAGAAGCAGTGGGGGCTGAGAGCTGAGGAATTTAAACGCTCGTCACCCTTGTCTCTTTCTCTCTCCTTCCTCTTGCAGCCCACGTCTTTTTCCTTCACTCAATCACCTCCCCCCCTTTCCTCCCCCCCCCCCCCCCCACACACCCCTCCTCCCTCTCTTCATTGCATCATCACTCAAATTCTGCGTCTTCATCCCAGCTGTCACGTCACACGGATGACGGAGACAGAGACAAAGGAAACGAGGTTTCCCAGTTAAACCAAATGTTGTAACTCAAAGTCCCTTTTTTAAAATGAAAAAGACGAGAAGAAGATTTCCGCCCCGCAGGAGTTGAGCATGTGTGGCTGCATTGATGCATCGCGCCGCAAACACTGAAGGCAGAAAGACGCATGGAGGCGATGTCACAGTTATGAGCTATGGAGGGGAAAAGAACGAAAGCAGAGAGGGAGGGGAGGAGGGGGGTCTCTGGTGAGTCGGAGAAATGACCCAGAAAAGTCGAGCGTACGAAATGGACCGCCAGCAAACAAGGTCTGTTCCATGAGGAGAAGGACTGCAGGTGTTCATGTGTTCATGTGTGTAAATTGAAGTAAAAAAACCTTCACCTTAAGGCTGAAGTTCATGAATTCAACACAACAGCAATCACATTCTAATGACCACCAGGGGGCGACTCCTCCGGTCCTATAGAAGTCTATGAGAAAATGACTCTAAAGCCGCGTTCCCACTGCAATTACCAGGAACTATTTGTCCCAGGAACTTTTTTTGCCCCATACCGGTTGCTTACTGCGTTCACACCGGGGTCTAAAGTACCGGGCAGATTATGTAAACTAGTCTGTTGACGTTGAACTGCATACGACTGCACCTCCCAGTACCAGTCTGCGACGGACAGAAAGCGCCGATACCACGTACTTTAATAGAAATAGGAATCCATTTATTAGTTTGCTCCATTGACATTAATTAAAGCTCCGACATCTCTGAGACAGTTCTTCTTCGCCGCTTTAAATAAAGTTCCGCTGCCATCAGCAGCTGCTGTTTTAGAGGGGCGAAGAATAATTGTTCACCTTGCGCCTCCTTAAAAAGGAGCTAGCATAGCTAGCTAACCGCCGACATGATACGCTAACGTTAACGATGTGCTAACGTTACGTTAGCATCATCCGCTAACGTTAACGATGCACTAACGCTACGTTAGCATCATCGCTAACTTAACGTTAGCATCATGTCGGCGTGACTCTGAGAAAGTACTACCTCGCCAGCAGGGACCTTTGGAGGGGGAAATATTTACCCGGAACTTCATTTAGACCCTGGTTCCTACGGTGTAAACACACCGAGTACCAGCCCATAGTTCCTAGTTCCGGGGTAAAGTTCCTGCGGTGGGAACGCGGCTTAAATCTGTCTCGATTTATTACCTCAGTGAACATCGTAAATATGAGTTGATGGTCTCAACCTCCGATTTCAAGTCTACTTCAATCCAGCATGTCCATTTAGAGTCAAACGGACCATGAGAGCAGATGTGCTTTGGCTTACTGTTGTTGTCAAGTCTGCTCTTCCACAGTGCAAATATTGTCACTTTGGTTTACTGGCTGCGTAAAAGTACCTGGCAACTGCCAAAATCCAAGATGGCGACGGTCAAAAATGCCACTGTGGGCTTCTAAATAAACGCCAAAACTACTCCATCCACTTTTTTTATCCAGGTAATTTATCAAGCACGAAATACGGCCCCGGACCAGACGCTGGTACATATTCCGCGCACTTTACTGCTCTTTATTGTCTCTAAAAAGAAGGAGACAGAGACGAGAAGCAAAGATGGAGGAGGACACAAGGACGGAGGGAGGTGTGGAGCGTAAGAGTCTTTGTGCCAGAACGAGAGCAGGAAGTCGACTCGTCATGTGGAGACAAAGCCGCGGCAGATGAGCTCTTCCAGCACAATGAAGCGAGAGTGCGATTTCATTCTTAGTGCCTCGCGGGGTGGCGACAGGAGAAATGACTGTGAGGCCGTTTCCGAAACGTTGTCGGCCGTCACGAGCGCTGACAGCTTCCTCTCGAGTGTCTCTCTCGGGTTGGATCCTCGCTTCGGGGAAGACACAGACTGAGGCAGCGGGAGAAGATGAATCTTCTCCCGCTGCCTCCCTTCCTCGTCTTCGTCACGACTCATTCAGCTCCTCGTCTTCAGCCCTCTCATGGCTTCTCCTTCACCCCTTTGTGTTCATCTGTCCTACTCATCTCCTCCTGACTCCTGAGGCAGGCTAGCTTTATTCCCCTCAGCTTCCAGTCCCTATGCTAAGCTAACTGGCTTTCAGTGGACGTGTGGGATGGGGCCTGCTGCAGAAAAGGCACCCAACACTCTGGGAGATTGGGTTGAATTCTTTACAAATCCCTTCTAACGTTTTTGCCGCATCCCATCGGTGAGAGCGTGACGGCTCGCAGCCACACCTCCCCTCACCCCACAGCCTCCACCTCCATCTCCATCTCCATCTCCACCTCCATCTCCCTGCTGGAAGAGAGCCACGTCCCTCAACTCCAGCGTTCCTGATTTCATCACAGCGCCGCGCCGCGTGTCGAAATGCTGATAATTAGATCAGAAATTGGAATTAGAGAGGAGCTTTAATGAAATTAAGCCTGTGTAATCATCTGATGTTCTTGTTGTGTCTCTTTCGGGAACGTAACACAGTTATAATTTGCTCTCAATGCCGCGGGTGTAAAATAATTTCAACGCTGTAATTTAATATTTTGCATTATTGTCGTGTGGAATGGCGCATTAAACAGCTGCAGAGGGGGGGGGGGGGGGGGGGGGAGGAGGGGGTTACACGGTTTCTGATAACACAGCAAATAACGATACGACATAATCCCGTGGAGATGTACCGGCTGTGCGTGGAGGACCGGATCGATGGAGTCAACCTGGAAACGTCTACATTGTGGGCGAGCATTGTTTTTTTTTTAAAACATTTCCTGGGGAATGCATGTGTACGCGTGCACGCCGCCTGGCATCACCAGGCCGCAGTTTAGTATTCACAGTCGCATTTTCATTTCCGAAAGTCCTTGCTGAAGCCCCTTTTTCATCCCTCCTCTCTGCCCCGCAGTCTCAACACAGAACAAATCTCCCCGGCGCCAGCTAAGAGAGGGAAGAGGACAATGTTGCGCGTGTGTGAGTGCTAACACAAGTGTTTGTGTGCGTGTGTGCGTGAGTCAAAGATCCAGCCAAGATCATGTACAATTAATTTCATTGGAAGCACCAGCAGAATCGGTTCCTCCCATCAGTCGCTCGGGGAATCCGTCCAATCAGAAGAGAGAGACGGAGGACCGCTGGGATTCATGTTCAGATGGACAGATTTCATCGAGATATCAAATCAGAAGACAACGTTGACTTGTTAGTCATTGTAAAATACTTTCCATTTCAATAAATGCCCGTTGAGTCACTACCAATCGCCAAAAGGAGGCGACGCCATGGTGACTGAACCTCCGGCCAATCAATTAAAGTATTACAATATTTATGTATTTGCAGTGTTGCACTGCTGTCATACTGTAAAATAGAATTTTTCCCCAAAAAGCTTTCTATGGATGCATATAAGACCAACCGAGTCGTTTCCTGTGAAGAAGGAAGAAGCGACGTGTCTGTTGTTTTAGCGTCGCCTCTCTGAATGTCGCCATGTTTCCATCATCCGAACGGCAGGTCACATGACCTGAACCTTTCCATCACGTTATAACGGACCGACATGTTCTGTGAGCGAGGTTTGTCCTTAATGGACATTTATTTTCCCCTTAAATTACTTTTACTTTTATACTTTTAAGTAGTTTCAAAACCAGTACTTTTATACTTTTACTCAATTAAAAGCTTGAGTTGATACTTTAACTTCTACAGAGGTCTTTATAAACGCGAGTATCTATACTTCTAGCTGAGTAAATTGTGAATACTTTTGACACCACTGACCAGAACTACGTGTTGTGTGAAACATAAGAGCCGTTCAAATATGTTACGAAAGCCCACATCTGCTTGAGTGCAGCAGGTTCAAAGGTCCTGAATGAACCAATGACAAAGGACGAATTTTATGACAGAAATTAGTTTAGTCCAAGAATTGGCAGCCGCAGGCCCCCCGATCAATAACTCCATATCACCGTCAAGTCCTCATTTTTCCTAAGTGGGAGTCGATCCGTCCAATTTCCAAAGGACACAGAAAGGAGGAAAAATCCAACTGCAATAAAACCTTCTTGACCAGATATTTGAGGTTCATCTGAACGATGCTGCTAAACTCCAACACCCATTATGCAGTAAACTAACACACAAACGGCCCAATGCGACAAAAACAAACACTATTATGCAACACAACGTCGTCATGATCACTCGCTGGTTGGGTTTGGGAGCCGTGAGTATTGAGAGGTTTTGTATGCAAATATTAAATATTATATTAGCTATAGTGTATAAGTTTTGTTGGAAAAAATGGGCTCTCATTTTTTTTTCTTCTTGTTGTTTGGCCTGGAAGGGGCCTTTTTGGGAGTAGTGGGGTTGCAGGTGTTCTGGATTAAAATAAAAGATGAAACGATGAAGATGTTCCCCGTTTTTTTTAGCATCAGACATAAAAACCCAACTGTCTCCTCGGGGCAAAGCGTTCGACGCGCCCGTCTTCCCTCCGAACCTGCTGCAGCAGCACGGTCCTCGTTTGGAGGAAGGTAAAAAAAGAATGTTATCTTCCCGTAAAGCAATTAGCTCCGCCTCCGTCCCCGCTGGCGGCGCCCACGGAGTCGTGGAAGCGCTCTTTGTCTCCGGCCTCGGTAATCTTCTGCCTCTCTCTGCCGACGACCACCTCGCGCCGGATGTGAGCGCCTCTCCCGCGGTGGGATTCATCATCATAATCATCATCATCATCAGTTTTCTCCCTCTACTTAAAAAGAAACAATCAAGACCTCTTTGCGCTTTCCAAAATGACAGATTCTTTTCCTTGAGTAAAATAACTAAACATATTGTGAGTAGATTCAGACCGTGAGGGCCACAGAGCGTCTGCTGGCAGAATGCGGAGCAGCTATTTCTGCCCGTCGGTGTCCCTCCGCTGGGAGACGGACTAATGAGCCCCGACTCTCCCGCCAGTCGCTTCATCACAACTCTTTTCAACGCGTCACATCAGACGTCTCCTCCTGTGTCGCGTCTCGGCGTATCATGTCGTGTGAGGTGGGAGGTGGTGGGAGGTGGGGGAGGAGGGGGGTTCACTGCGTCGCTGTGTTTAAAAACACGCAGGAGTTAAACGTGTCCCTCTGTTGAGAAACAGCTTAAAGGGGAAGGTGGTAATTATTTGCACATATCTGACCTATATGGGAAAGGAAATCAGGTCGAGCGAGACGCTGACTCTTTAACGTACGACTGACGCTCGAGATCCCAAAAACAAAACGCCACAGCTGGTCACGGAGAGCCGAGGTGGGGCCGGCTGTCCGCACATCTGTCTTCCAAAGCACTTTGAGTGTTTTTTTTCCTGCTCTCGAGGGGATCGTCTGTTTACGATTGAGCGTGAAAAGCTTGAAAAGGTCAATCACACACGGGAGATCCCTGTTGGTCCGGAGTGAAAAGTCAACAAGGGTTTATTTGACCTCCGTTTGACCTTTGTCACACATCTTATACACACTATTCATCCCAAATTCGGAACCAGTCGACCTCGCTGCTGCCTCCAGCTGGGCACGAGGGAACAGTCGTGTCCCTTCAGCTGCCCCTCGACCGAAACACGACTGCTTCGCATCCTCAACAAAGGCTCAAAACATGAGAGTGAACCTTTAGTGCGATATCACACAAACCACCCGATGAAAACACTTTCATTTTCGTGGCCTCGGGGCGTCGTGACTTGAATTAGTCATTAAAGTTGGAAAGCAGTTGTGCGTCTGAGGGCGAACATCTGCCTCGGTGAGGTGCAGAGGAAAACACTGCAAAGGTAACCCCTGCGCCACACCGCCGCGCCCCCTTGGCGCAGGCCGCCTTCAGCGCCGCCTCCTCCCTCCCCACGTGACGAAACATCAGTTCACTCGGAACACACGTAAAGAGGTTCCTCTCGTCTCCTGGAGCACGTGGGGAGGCAGCGGCAGTAACCCAGATGTGCCAGAGTCCCGAGGGGACGATGCAAATAGAACCGTTCTAGGTCGCCCTGCCCCAGAACTCACCTGTGTGTGTGTGTGTGTGTCACTTCATGAAACGTTCCCTTCAGCTGATTGACACGGTCCGTGAAGAAAGAGAGAGTTCACACATTTTCTCTCCGCTCATCTCTTGGATCATCACGGATTTAACACCTGGAGTTTCGTCACGTGACGGGCCGCGTTTTACAAGAATAGTCCTCCCGTGTCCTCTGTCCTCACTACCGAAGGCAAACAAGGTCGAGGAGCTTGTACTGGAGAAGCTCATTACAATCTCAACCTCCGTGAACACAGACACCCACATAAATGCAGACCCACACAGGACACCTTGCAGCCAGACAAAGGTCCCATTAAGTGAGCCGGGCATCGATTCCGTGGTCAATTTTGACACCAAGATGTACGTCCCCTCTGCGAGGACGGAGCTCCCTGTACTTCTCCTTACTCGTCCTGCCGAGGTCACTGCGCGACAAACAAACAAGCCACCATCGCAGAAGGAAGCACAGGCGGCCCGAGTACCTCCCAGAATGCCTTTGGGCTGTAGTCTACGGCCTCCAAAGGCTCCTCGTGGACTCCTGATTGATCCTCCCTCCACCTCATCAGTAAACAGGACACAGACTGCAGGTACTTACGGCCCTCGAAATAATGTCTTTGTTTCTGTCTGCTCCCCCCACAGTGGACACGGAGGGCAGGAAGCTGAAGGGGGCCATCCAGAGGAGCACGGAGACGGGCCTGGCCGTGGAGATGCCGAGTCGGACGGTCCGGCAGGCGAGCCACGAGTCGATAGAGGACAGCATGAACAGCTACGGCTCGGAGGGGAAGTAAGACAGCCGACACGCGACGGCTCGAACCACGTTAGATTTCCTCCTGTAAAAAACGTCTCCTGCTCGTCGGCTTCAGTCGTCCGACTCACAGAGAAGTGGTGACATCATTAGCGTACTACTACTGAACACACACACACACACACACACACACACACACACACACACACACACACACACACACACACACACACAGTGCCAACCTGGCCACCAGCTTGCATTCCTGCAGTTACATAAGAAGAGGAGGCAGGCAGATTGCAGCTGATGGGGGGGCGGGGGGGGGGGCAGAGATTGCATCATGTGTTTGCATATTAATAATCCAATATGAAAATGTTCCTGCGCGGCTGCGTGGGACAAACGCTCGGGTCCGTCCTGAGACGCAGGTTGGGGGTTGGGGGTTGATTCCGGGACGTCCTTCAAGGGGACGGAAACAATCACGGAGCCCTGGCGACTAAACAACCGGGATTAGATGCCAAACAAGCCCAAGAATACAACGAGTGAAAGTGGATTGACGCTAAACCTTTGTTAATTCCTCGCGACCCTGCAGAAGATAAGAGGCCACAGACTTTGGATGAATAGTCTTTTCCGGGAAGCGCGGCGCCCGTAAAACGGCTTTAACCAAATCTCTTCTCCCCGAACCCCGAGGTTCCGGGGTTAGAGAAGGTCCGAATGACGGCGGCGTTACGTCAGGGTTCCTGTGACCTCTTGATGCTTCCAGACTTGAGGGAGCCGAGTGGCAGGAAGGGAAAATGGCTCTGTAGGCCGCGTTGGAGGGGGGGCAGAGGGGTGGACGATCGTCGTAACGAGGCGCGTTGCCTTTAAGCGCCGCTCGGCCACCGGCCGGTTCGGGCCGCTGATTGAAAAAGGTCCCGTCAATAAGCTAACGCCATGAAATCACACTCATGAGCTTATTGATTTATGGCTCCGGGCAGTTCAGAGTGTGTGCGTGTGTGTGTGTGTGTGTGTGTGTGTGTGTGTGTGGGTGTGTGTGTGTGTGTGTGTGCGTGTGTGGGTGTGTGTGTGTGTGTGTGTGTGCGTGTGTGGTGCAAAACTGGGACGGTTTACAAAGGGATTGAAGAATATTTCATTACACATTATCTTCATTCGGCTCATGTGACTCCACTTTGGGCTGAAGAGACGGGGTTTGTATTTTATGGGGTTAAACGTTTCACTTTTTTTTTTTAGAAAATCCACCCTTTCAATTTGAAATGAGACGTAATGCTGACGAATCTTGATTTAATCTCGAGTGAATTAATCTGGAAAAGGTTCACTTGCATTATATTTCTTAACCTCTGGAAATATGATTAATGAATCCAGTCATGATTTTTCCCCCCCTCCGAAAGGGGGCGTGGCTTCAGCAGGATTAAGATCTGTCAATTAAAAAGACCAGAGTTTAGTTTTTATTGTAATGCCGAGCGCCACATTTCCGTGAAGCCGCCGTGATCCCCAGACTGCGCCTCACACATACATCTTGTTATGATGCGTCCTTCCATTGGACGCACACACACACACAGACACACACACACACACACACACACACACACACACAGACACACACGGCGCTCTGCCAGCAAAGCACTCAGAGCTGATTCCTTTGCAAAGACACACATTTACGAGGGGGGGCATTTCAGCAAACCAACTAGAAGCAGTGATATCTTCTGTGTCACCTTCTCTGAGTGAAGCTGGTCCTGTTTTTAACCAGTGCCCCCCCCTCCCTCCCCTCCTCTCTGCCTCTGCAGCTTGAACTACAGCGGCATGTGTCTGGCATCGGACGCCCAATTCAGCGACTTCCTGGACGGGATGGGGCCGGCTCAGTTCGTGGGGCGGCAGACGCTGGCGACCACGTCGATGGGTGAGAGACACACAGACAGAGAGAGAGAGAGAGAGAGAGTTTTCTCTGTCATCCACCATTTGGCAAACCTCCCCCCTTACAGTTTTAAAGCTTAAATGTGGTTGACGTTGTAAATTGAAAACCAAAACGTTTTGGGAGGGAATTACAGTGTGGCTCTGTTAGTTCCGTTATGTAACATAACCCTCCCAATGTTAAAGCAGCACCACCTGTGTCTCCGTGCTCCCAGGTGACGTAGAGATCGGCCTCATGGAGAGGAACGGGGGTCTGGAGGTGGAGGTGGTCCAGGCCAGAGGACTCACCATGAAGCCGGGTTCAAAGGGACCTCCAGGTACGCAGAGCGAACGACCTGAACGCTCAACGGGGAAACACGGCAAATGAAAAAACGGCTACCCGAGGGAAAACAGGCTGAAGCTCCTGAGCTGAATTTGTAAAATTTGTAATTTCTAAAATTGAAAATCAACATCCGAAATGTGCAAAGCTTTTTCTCCCCCCCGAGAGCTGAAACATGAATTAAAGTCTATTATTTTTGTCGTTGTATTCCAGCAGTGGAGTCATAGGATTGTTCCTGACATTTCCAGTAACTCGCGAGCATCGAAAGCCAACATTTATTTTGAAAAGATTTTCAAAATTCAGGTTTTTGTCTCCAGAGACGCTTCTCTGACTTCATAGAGCGAGGAAGATAAATAGAGATAAATAAAGCCCCCCCCCCCCCCCGGTGTGAAGCGTCCGCCGAGCAGGTTGACTAATCAGGTTGATTGATCCGATCAGATAACCGTCTCTTCCCTTATTAGGAAGAAGGCCGGCACCGGGTCGACGTGACATTTCAGCAGAGTCTGATTGTGTAACAACGAACCATTAACTGATTGAACCCCCCCGCGGTTACATAATGATAAAACCGGCCATTGATAAAAACCAGAGGAGTGTGAAAGAAGGAGATGGAAGTGAAGCACAGAGCACAAAGGGAATGAAGTGTGAAAAATGAAAGAAGTTTTTACTGTCCTGGAGTTTTTAGCCTTTTTCAAAATGTGCTTTCCATTAATGAAAGGTCGCTTTGGACGTTTTGTTCGCCTGATCTGATCTAAAGTCAAATCCTCTTCAGTCCACGAAGCGACGGGTCGCGTCCCTCATAACCTTCATGTAGTCGCGTAAATCAACCACCAATGTCCCGGATGCCGTCCCAGCTGATCCGCTCTGCCGTCTCTTCTCCGTCGCGTAGCGGCCTACATCAAAGTTTACCTGCTGGAGAACGGCACCTGCGTGGCCAAGAAGAAGACCAAGTCGGTGAGGAAGTCTCTGGATCCTCTCTACAACCAGGTCCTGGTCTTCTCCGAGACGCCGCAGGGGAAAGTGGTGCAGGTGAGACGCACTGCCCCCCCCACCACCCCGGCTTCCACAGGGTTGCTTTCATAGACATATACACTAGATGTCGCAGTCGGGCTCTAAGCATACGTCAAAACCGCCGCCATCTTACCTCGGGGTTCTCTCAATACTTTTCAATGGACTATGCCAGACTTTTGTGCTCCCTTTGGCTGTTCCAATGAAAGGAATGAATTCCAGGGTTGGCGGGTCATGATTGCACGTCGGTCAGGGACAGAATTGTCTAAAGGGGAAGAAAAAAAAAAAGCTCCATACCCCGGACAGTTGCCCAAAGTGTCCCAAAATTGATCACTTTATCCGGGGGAGACACCGCGAGGCACCAGAGCCCTTGTCTCAGCTCCGGACCGCGACATCTAGTGTATATGTCTATGGGTTGCTTTGAGCTAAAGGCTAACACCAGCATGCTAACAGAGCTAACAGGCTACCATTCAGCACGCTAATAATCCCCTTCCGGTTTCTTTCTTACCCTTCGTGTTGAACCTCCTTCCTCTTGTCCGTTGTTGTTTTAAATAACTGTGTTTTATTATTCCCCAACATGAAGCTGGCGTGTTTTAGTGCGTGTGTCTCACTGTCGCTCTGTGACCCCCTCAAATGCCTCGTCGACTCTTTACTTTACGGCGTCACACAAAACGCCCCGTCACGGAACTCATTCAGATCACATTGTACTGAACGAACAAAATGAACTACACGCTGGTTAACTTCACACTTGCGGACGCTTGTGCAGAAGCATTTTGCCAGCTGTGAAAGTTCTGGGACTTGTTCTGTCACGTAATCTGCAGCGTCGTCATGGCGATGAATGACGCTTCAGTCACGAAAATTTGAAGTTGCGTGAAACCTGAACACAAGGACCATCGAGGCCTGATATTCGTTCTCTAACGAGATGCCCATTGGGCCAGGTGTGCGCGTGTGTGTGTGTGTTTGTGTGTGTGTGTGTGTGTGCGTGTGTGTTTGTGCGGTGAGGTCAGTGCGTGTTGAGGGTTGCACGCTTGAACCTCTTCGTGTTCACTTCCTGCCTCCGGCTGCTCTGCAATTAGTCGCTAAACGCCTCCTAATGAGCGGCTGCGTCCGTCCGGCGGCTCTAAAGGAAGCGCTTTTCCACATCAACTGACTGAAGCATAGAAAAGTCCAGTCTGTGGGTCATTAACATGTTCCATAGCCTCCCAGCCCCCCCCCCCCCCCCCCCCCCCCCCCCACCACTGCGTGCATCTTTAACCTGTTAGTCCTTTCTAAATGTCGGCTTACAAAAGATGCCAATCAGGTTGTCATTTAAACCGTCCATGATATCTTTCTTCCAAAGGTCATTTATGTTTTAAATAGTCAGTGTTGGAACGTAGTATGTAAATGTAGTAAATGGCAGGAGATCACAGTTCAAACGATAAGAAAACAGCGTATTAAATAATAGCAACGAGAATTCCGGCAGTGAGTTCTCACTAATTTTAGTTTTTTTTTAATCACAGCTGGGAGGATTCGTCCTTATCTCTCTCCTTGCCGCCGTGATTTATTAATCTCTCTTTTCACACCAGTCATCACGGCAGCATCTCTCGCAGAAATCAATCCATTAAACTATTAAATTGGAATCAATACATTGAGACGGAGGCCAGCCCCTCCTCCACAGGCCACTAAAACAACCCCGTAAATAAATAAGTAGAAGGAGCATTTAACTTTTTCCTATTCCTACCAAGTGGTTATTATTATTAGTTGCCATGGTGACCACACTGTAAAGTAAAAATGGGTTGTCACAGCCCAAAAGTTAACCAAAGTACCTTCCAACATTTTGTGTATTTTTTCACAGCCTTCCTGCTTTCTGATGTTTCAGAGCTTTTATTCCAGCTTCCATCATTCCAACCGTTTCCACTCATCTTCACTTCAAGGCAACACGCAGTGTGCGTGTGTGCGTGCGTGTGCGTGTGCGTGTGTGTTAGTTCCACAGGACCAGGAGATGGTCTGTGCTGAAGCCTCGTACATCTCCTCGAGAGCTGTTCATAAGAGACATAGATCGTCCTTCTCTGAGGACGGAGCGAATAGATCAGGTCTCTGTGGGTCTCTGTGATGTCATCGGGGCAGAGGACCAAACTCCCCCCCTCCCTTCATTCGCAGCCATTTGTTGTATTATTATTTGTATTATTTATACTAATTTTCCTTTAAAATATGAAGCCAACACAAAAGGAACGAAAAATGGCTCCATAAGTGAGCCGATCCCCAAAGACACGTCAAACTAACACGTTCAGGTCTCGCTGTATTTAATTTTATTTTTTGTCTCAGCTGCACAGAGGGTATATTCACATACAATTAAAAGTGGGCGTGGTCTTAAGCGGATCGTGCTCCGCCTCCTAATCCGTACGGACGTCTCACCCGCAGGTCATTGTCTGGGGCAACTACGGACGCATGGACCGCAAGTGCTTCATGGGCGTGGCTCGAATCCTACTGGAGGAGCTGGACCTCAGCACTATGGTGATTGGCTGGTATAAGCTTTTCCCCACCTCCTCCATGGTGGACCCGGCCATGGCGCCGCTCATCCGCCACTCCTCCCAGATGTCCCTGGAGAGCACCGTCGGGCCGTGCTGCGAGCGATCCTAAGGCTCCGGGACGGAAAACGCACTCGGCCACGTGGTCCTGCGCCGGGACGCGCCGGTGCAGGTTGTTCGAAACCTCCTCACCCCGAGGGGGCTTCGACCGGTCCAACCGGAACTCGGGAACGAACCCCCGCGACCTCGCCGTGCAGAGGGTCGTTTCTCTCTGGAAAAAAAACACTGTTGTCCAGCGTCAAACGGAGAAGGTTTTCATTTGTCGTCTCCGAACTGAAGGGTGACGCTCCGACGAGGAAACAAGGGCCTACTGAGTGAGGACACCTCAAAGTGGGGGGGGGGGGGTTTGCTGTCGCCTTCCCTCCCGCAGGAGCATGAATGGATCAGCAGCACCACTGACGACTGAAATAACATCATCATATATATAAATATGTATGTATGTAGCTTATGCTATGTATAGATTATTATTGTTGTAATTGACCAAGGAACACTGACTTGTTTTCTTCCTTTGTGTCACACATTTGGCCCTTTGATGTTCCCGTGGGAATGTGTGTGTGTGTGTATGTGTGTGTGTGTGTGTGTGTGTGTGTGAATGTCATCAGCTGTGAAGTCCCAGAAGAAACCGTCAAATACATCTGCAAATACAATTATCTGACTTCAGCAGCTTATCACCTTTGACCCCTTTTTGTGGCGTTGATCCAAACCGGTCTCGGGTCATAACTCGCGGCCTCGCGTGCAGGCACCGGATCCTGGTTGGACGTCACGGAGGCCATGTGACTCCTCTTAGATGTTGATGGCGTTTTGTCGCCATGGTTCTGTACATCACAGGTGTAAGAGTCACTTCAACTCCAGATTACAGCTCTAATCCCCTGACCTGCTGATTAGCTGAGCTACAACTAAGAGGGGCCGGGGGGGGGGGGGGGGGAAGAGGAAGGTAGCAGGAAACTCACTTTGCATCCTCCAAACAGAAGCGTCTGCCTGGCCTGACTTCAGTTTTTCACAGATTTAGAAAATCGGATGAATCTGAAGAGAGAAAACAACGGAAGAAATTTTAAGTTTATCGGGTAACAAAACGTACGTAGTAGTGAGTCATTCAGGCACTTTATGATTCTTAACGTCTTCTCTTTTTTAAATATAAATATCATGGTTGTGTCTTTTGGAGTGAGGCAAAGTTAATCTTTAATAACTTATATGGTTAACGTTAAATCTCGGTGTGTGTGTGTGTGTGTGTGTGTGTGTGTGTGTGTGTGTGTGTGTGTGTGTTGGAGGGGGAGAATCCACGCTAGTTACTGTAAGTTAGTAGCATTAGCTGGTAGTGTCCGCATGACTGAATAAAACTTGTAATAAACTTAATGAAATAAGCATCCTACTTGATAAGACTTAGCATGAGGAGGTGGAGCAACGAGACGCTGGAAGTCGAATATGTAGCAACGAGATTCAGACTCAAAGTTCAAAACAATAACGGATAAAACCCTTGGGTTTGTTTTTGGACTTTGAAGATTTCAGGACAACGTGTGCGTTAGACCAATAGTCACTTAGACTGATTTTACTCGTTAAAAAAAGGTTTGCAAAGGAGCCTCTGTTGTTTGGCCAGTAGCGGTGTTGCTGGGATTTTAACACTCTATTTATTTCCAAACAAATCAGCTTCATTTTTCAAAGCAATAATTAAAAACACATCCAGGCATGGCATTTCTTTTTAAGTGCTGGGCGCTGATTTATTAGTTATTAACGTGATGTTCGACAATTCAAGTTGTGTTTTAGATATGAAACATACGTGTGTGTCCAATACATGTTTACGGTTGTGAATTTAAAGTTTAAGGAAAAGTCTTTATGATTTAAAGGTGACATATCGTGCATGGCTTCAGGTTCAGGCTTCCTACTGGAATGTTCCCGTGTTTTTAATGTTCATAAAAGATGTTTTTTTTTTCTCATACTGTCTGTCTGAACACGTCTTAACGCTCCTCTGCCGAAATGCTTCGCTCTGACAGCCAACTCCCTAAAAGAAGCAGCCATGAAGGATGGGGAGGAACATCTAGTCGACCTTCTTTAAAACTAGAATATCTGTATCCATAGTTATATTCTAAATGAAAACATCTCTTATTGTGACGCGAGGAAAGTGCTCTTTTCCCGTGTTCTTATGTGCCCAACTTTAAAAGTATGTTAAGGGGTTATTTCCCAGTTGAAGGACCAATGAACGAGGGTCAAGGTAAAATATTTATATATAGTTTAAAAATGAACACTTAAATATTATATTTATCAGAAACCTGTAAGAAGAAAACATTCTAGTAAGCGGAAGAACTTTGTGGCCTCAGACACAAAGTATTGTAGCTCAATAACGACTCCTTTGAAGAAAAGTCACAAAGGCAAAGTTGAAACGAATGGACGTTACCGCGGTAACCCTCAAACAAAAGTCCCCCATCTATATTTGCTCAACCTAATCAATATCAGTGAGCCTTCAGAAACCTTCATAATGCCTTCAGTAAACCTCCATGATGCCTTCATGGAGCCTTTATGAAGCGTTTATGAAGCGTTTATGAAGCGTTTATGAAGCGTTTATGAAGCCTTGAAGCCGTTGCTCTTTCAAACCTTCCTCTCTTTAACCCCTCCCCATCAGACTCAATAGCTGCTTCATGATTGTTAATGAAAAATCAAAAGATGTGTCGACTCTTAACTTCATCCAAAAGATGTTTTGCTCGTCAAATGTTTTTTTGACACAAATGAATTTGGAAGTTACTTGTATCGACTGTAATGTAAATAGAGGCCTTAAATTCACCCATGTACATTCTGTCAGGTCTAAGGACTAACAATGGTCCCTTGAAACGGTTTCACAGTGTCACCTCCCATCCGTTAAATAACGTGTCAGTAACCTGCTGTTTGGAAATGATCATCTTTGCCGATGTTTCTAATGAGTTTGTGATATTTCATCTATTTGTGAATCCTCGAACAAAGCAGGTACTCTTACAGTCTGACCTGTTTCTTTGGAATACTTATTTCTGTAACTTACAAAAACCCCACTGAAGTTTCCTTATTGATGTTTGAATGACCTGTAACTAAATTAATAATGTGAGCGGCCCTTTGATTTATGTGTAACGTTTGCCGTTTAAAGGGGGGGGGGTCATTGAGGAGCCGCTTTCGGTCCTCTGGAAGTTGGACCTTTATTTTCTCAGTAAGTTTGCAATAGAAGTATTTCAGCTCCCTTTCTGCCGCTCACCTTGAAAAAGCCTCCCTCTTTGAATGACCCCTCACCAATGGGTTCTAATGAAGTCACGCATAAATGCTCTTACATTACGCCCCCAAATTTTTATAAAGAAAATCCTTTCATTTTCCCAGTAACGAGGTGATTTTATCTACAGCACTCACAGCCTTAAAGCCTCCGAAACACTGACCGCGAGGAGAGGAGGTTTTAAACGGGCCTCCGCACGCCGTCGGGACGAGGCGACGTTCGGAAGCGTTTCTCCGGTGTGAAGTCCCTCCGTCCCGGGAAGCTCTTCCACGCGAGGAGCCGCTCGAGCTCCTCAAACGCACTACTAACTTCACCCACCGCATTTTAAATTGTATTTCCAGATTCTATGGCAAACTGTTATATCGTTGGGTAAATGCACATTTTAGCGTGTT
Organism: Apeltes quadracus; assembly: GCA_021346845.1. NCBI lineage: Eukaryota > Metazoa > Chordata > Actinopteri > Perciformes > Gasterosteidae > Apeltes > Apeltes quadracus. The sequence goes on along the minus strand of CM037933.1, from coordinate 16,492,320 downwards.
GTTGTTCTATTCCAGTTGTCAATAAAATATTTGATCTCCATCGCTGCTGTTTTGATTGTTTTTTTTATTGGTTTGGCGTTCCAGTGGACCCTGCTCTCCTCCCTGGAACTCCTGTCCACCAATGCCGCATTTTTATGATCTCAAATACAAACAGAGGCGAGACGTCGTAATCAACAACGCATTTTCAACATGCCAACACACATTTCAGCAGACCGGTTCCATCGGTGACATAATGCCAACAGTAACACGAATATTCCTTCTTCAAACCCGTGACAAATTAAACTCATTACACGGCTGAAAGAGCAGCCGCAGTAGCAACTTTCAAATGTTCCACCATTGCGGAGTCATTTTTGTGCTGACAAACGTGTTTTTGAAAGTCTTCTCTGAGGAATGAACAGGGAAACCTTTCTGAACATCAACGACCTGCAAACCGCTTACAGGGACAAAAGAGAAGGAGGCGAGAGCAGCAAAGAAACACCTTCACGCCGAGAGAGAGACACGCACACACACGCACACACACACACACACACACACGCACACACACACACACACACACAAGGAAGTAGATGGAGGACAGAGGAGGATTTCATTTGGTTTGACAGTCAGAAGATAATGACGACAGAGTGTGAATCTTTTTCTTGTCCATCTGGATGCAAACACTCTCTTGTACTCTCTTTTTTGCCCCCCGGCCCTCCCCCCATCCCACCTACGTACATTTCTACCCCCCCTTCTCGCTCATAATATCTGCTCCTGCTCCAATCTTTCTCCCCACGTCCCTCCCTTCTGCCTCTGGCAGACATCCAACCTCCCTGCTGACCGAACTGATCAGCTTATATTAAGATCTCTCTCTCACACACACACACACGCACGCACAGAGGCATGACTTGCATGCACATGCGCAGACGGACGTCCGGTGAGGAAACATCACACGCATTCGAGGCCGGCGTGAGAGGGACGGATCCACACGCTCGTCACGTGGTGCACAATGCAAAAAAAAAAAAAGACAAATCATTGCCGTTGTCGTCGTGCGGGGGCGGGGACGCACAACTCTCTAACAACCGAGGCGGAGAGTCGTGTCCCTGTAGCGCCACCTGCTGCATCCTGGTGGTTCTTGTGCACCAGGATGCAGCAAAAAAAAAAAACCCCAAAAAAACAGCGACCCTGTTTTCCCTCCACCAATTCCTCTTTCCTTGTTGCTAGTGTTATATTTATTATTTCAATGTAAGCGAAATTAACTGGTTACAAACTTTATTACTGGAGGATACAAATAAATATGAAGTGAGTGAGTAATTAAAAAAAGCTCAATGTCAATTGAATCAAAACGTAAAGGCATGAATAAGGTATTTAGGAGAAATACTTTTTGGGGTTACTTCTTGTTTTATTTTGTAACCTTGTGTTACCTTCACTTGCTGCACTTTGTCTCGTTATTGTAGTTTGTAGTTTGTCTTGTGAATTAATGTCGTGAACGTAGGTTCCGCCTGTGTTCCTGGTCCTCGTCTGCGTTTTGCCCCTCTGCATTTTGATTTTGAATTTGACTATTAAAGTATTTTTGAGTTTATTTTTGAGTCCTGCTTCCTGTCTTCCTGGCAATTATATAGTTACTTGACATCACTTTTAACTAATTGTGGGGCATTGGCTCTTTTATTTGCCAAACCTAACCAATGACTTGAGTTTTATTGTGTAAACTCAGCTGTTGTTTTTGAGGAAAGAGGATGTGAGCGTTATAATCATATTTATTGCGTTCCATGCGGCCACGTATGTTAACATACAGACAGCAAACATCTCACAGCTTCCTTTTGTCCTTTCCCAAGCTTCCAGGGCCTGATCACTAAAACCAGGCTTCTCGTTATTCAAACAGGGTTTTCAAGGTTTGAGATCAGTTCATAGTTTCTTAGTGTGGTCCAGATAAAACCACCTCGTTCTTTATATCATTCCAACAATTAGTAATTTTCTTTCCACTTTTTAATATTAAAAACGTGCAGAAATGGAACAAGAACAAAGTTCACTGTGTAGTTCTTGGCTTCACTTTTCTTCCTGTTTGTCGTCCTTCTACCAACAAGTAACACATATTCTGTGAAAAGGCTAAAATGCTACCATACTTACTTTTTTTCAACAAAATTACCCTGAGACGAAGAAAAAAACGGAGACTTTGCCAAGTTCCTCATTGGATGAATGTTCACGCAGTAAATCCGACCCACTTGCGGGCTTCCTGAGGCTCGTAGCGTGCGTTAGCACGGTTAGCGAGGCGAGCATGTTTAGCATGCCTTTCACCGGACGACCCGTCACGTGATTGAGGAGAACTAATGAGCCTGGCATGAGAGACGCTGTGTGTACACCATTCACATGCCTTTAAAAACATATCTATATTCATATATAAAGGGGATTCATGATGCTCATGTTTAGCTCATTTGGGGCTTCTACTACGCCATATTTGCAATCATACATGCTGTATTGGAGAGGACTTAAGAGTGAGAGTGAGACCATAACTAACTAAATGTTTACAATGTTTACTGAGGGAATAAACAAAGAGAGAAGTACAGTTGTTTTCTCATAGACTTCTATGGGAGTCGCCTCCTGCTGGACACAGGAGAGAATGCAGCTTAAGACACTCCAGCATTGGCTTCACACAAGTTTTCTCCATAAGCTTCTATGGGACATAGGAAGGGCGGCTAAATTTGGATCTCATGTTTCCTGATTAGCCGACAAAAACTGACTAGGTTCAGCTAATGTGTTGGTAGGAACCCCGATTTCTTATTTTGTTTTATCACAGAATATTATCACAAATAGAATTTCACTTTCAAACATTACATTCATTTTTATTTCGCACGTGTTTTCGTACAGTCCGTCCCGTCCGCCCTCAGTCCCTCAGCGTGATGACGACGTCGTCGTCCTGTCCTTTCCACAGCATCTCGCCCTCGAAGTCCAGCATCTTGTGTTTGCGGCAGCGCAGCGCGATGCCCACCACCTTGTCCGAGATCTTCACGTAGCGGTCGAAGAGGCGGCCGAAGGAGATGACGGTCCTGCCCTCTTTGTCCTTGATGCCCATGTCTCTGATGATCCACACCATCTCCTCCATCTCCCGGTGGACGTGCTTCTGCGCCCGGTCCCCCCTCTCCGCCGTCTTGGAGCCGTCCTTGGGGCGGCCGTAGCCGTCGTCGCCCTTGCGCAGGCGCTGGGCCATGGCGTACTCCTGGTCGAAGTCCTCGCTGAAGGGGTTGAGCTTCTGGCCCTCCATGTGCTGCTCGGACCACTGCTGCCAGCGCCGCTTGACGTCGTTCCTGGTGTTGATCTTAATCTGCAGATTGGAAAGAATAGCAGGGACGGTTAACATCGGAAGGAAGCCTCTTTGAAGCTTTTACTTTGATGGAACCCTTTTGGGTTTTTTGGACACCAGAGGACCAACGGAGCTGAGTACGAGGAGGAATTTATGTTCTATGCTGATTGCTGTCTTTCAAAGCCACCAAAAATGCTGCAGTGGCCCCTCCCCCTTTGCGATATAGTAATGTTGATTTATGACCGTCGGCCTTTAAATACACTCCCCTCTGGTTGGTGTAATTGAACCCCATCTTGTCCTTTATTTAGCGCCTCAAGCATACGCACCAACGGAAAGACTGTATGTCTGCTCACATGGAGAGGAATACTTTAACTGAGGCAACTTCTTACGACGTCAAAGACTTTTTTTAATCAATGATAATAACAGCTTTTCTCTCCATCTGCCTTCACGCACTCATCACTCAAAGTGGCCTCATGCTGTGTTCACGTTACAAAAGCAACAAAAAGGCCAGTTGATGCTACATTGTGTTTGTTCAGTGTCGCTCTCATCCTCATTGAAGCGCTGATGTTCCTAAAAAGCTTTGAAAACTAGTCTGGTGGAAAATGTGTCTATGAGAAAAGGACTCAAAATGGCGACTGCTCTTTTCCCATAGAAGCCTGTGAGAAAATGACTCTTCTCTCACTAAACACTAAAAACATGAGTTTCTGGTCTCACTCTCTATTTTCAAGTCTACTTCATTACAGCATGATGCTCATTTAGAGTTGAGCAGATCATATAGGAG
>CM037933.1:16348265-16483265 GCA_021346845.1 Apeltes quadracus | reverse complement strand
CCCGCATGTCCCAGTGCTCCTTTGACTTTGGCTCCATCCATAATTAAATGCACATAAATCAGCCTTTCAGTCAGCGCGCTAATGTGAGGCGGCGCAATGACATTTTAACGAGTGCGGAGCTATTCGGGGGTCACAGCGAACCCACCAGGTACGCACCGCCATCGCTCACAGCGAGCAGCTCGTTACCGCTCCGCCAAGCCCCGCCCCTCCTTCGCAACTCTCTTTGTGGCCCTTAATATATATAACTTTTTTTTAACCTTTTCACCTCGGGAGTTGTCCGAATGAGAAGTTGCCTCGTGCAGCAGCAACTGACCTTGTGTGCTTTCTCGTCATAATGTTAAATGATATCCGGGCCAACCGAGGAGTGTCTTTAAGCTGCATAGTGACCAGCAGGAGGCGATGCCTCTGGTCCCATAGAAGTCTGTGAGGAAATGACTCTCTTTCTCTCTGCATTTATTCCCTCAGTAAACGTTGTAAACTAATTGAACGAGTTGAATCTCTGGTTTCAGGTCTTCCTCAATGCAGCATGATGATCATCTAGTAAATTCATGTTTATTTTAGAGTCCAACATACCACAAAACAGGCTGTGCTTTAGGGCGCAGCTTACTGTGATTGGCTCATCTACTGTATGTGTCTGTGTGTGTGTGTGTGTGCGTGCGTGCGTGCGTGTGTGTGACTCATGTCGTATAGTTGCGTACAGATTTAACGTTCAGGTGTCCACATAAAAAATAAAGTGAAGTAATAAAGTTTGTGGTCCAACGCTGACCTCGTGTGGACGTCGGTGTAATTGCATCACTCTCGTCTTCATCAGCCTTACAGTGTTAAATAAATAAATTCTTGATTTGATGGTGGGATTCTTGTCAAGAAAATAACGGTGCTTTTTTTTTGGAATCGGCTCAAGATCCACCCATCGAGAGCTAAGAGAGTTAGCATGTAGCCTTAGCATGTAGCTGGAGCATTAATGTCTTTAAGTCAGTTATATTATTATATGATACAACTTAGCTACTTATTTTATAGGTTTATCAACATATTTTCAGTCGTTGGTTCTTTCTTCAATATGTACCTCAAATATGCTTTTATATTATTTTTCTAATATAAGTGTTTTAACTATCACAACAACCCGTAAGACCCCGTCTGACCAGAGAGTTTCCATGGTTACGACCATTAACACCTGACCAGTGCGATTTCAGTCATTTTTGTCATTCAACACTGAAAGATTCAGCGGATGTCGATATGAATTCATTTAGTTAGTGGGCAGTTTGCATCAAATTCACACATTTCTTTGACAGAGGAGCTAAATTTGATATGTCAAACACTAATGTAGAAACAACCATGTGATAAGTACTCTCACCTTTAAAAATGAATTTCACTGACACAAATGAGGTGACATTCTGCAAGAAATATTCCAGATAACATAACATTTTATTAAAGCACGGTTTTTACTAGATATATGCAGTGAAATATATGTCAAGAAACTCGTCAGTAAAGAAAGACGAGGGGTTTGGAGCTGATGCATCGCCTCCTTCCTCTTTGATATCAGTGTGACCGTAACTTACAGCAGAAAGAAGACACGCGCGAGATGTGCAGAAACGTGCGAGATGCACAATGAAGCCGCACAAGCGATATGAACATTTCTTGTTGCACTCAGTCGCACAAATGCTCAACTTCTTCATCTTCGTGCCGCCGGGCGCCATCTTGTGTCCTGCGGGGGGAGGAGGGGGGGCACATCGGTTCCAGCCGGATGTGATGCCGGAGCAGAGAGAGGAGAGGAGGGGAGGTTGGGGAATAATGGACAAACTTTAAAAAGAAGCACTTTCAAAATGCGTGCACATTAAAGACGTGAAAGGACTGTCGCAGGGATCTCTTCCACCTCGGAGCTACGCTGCAGCTGAGGGTGGAATGGGTTTCTCCACTGCTCTGCTCTGCCTCCTCCGCCTGCACCAGCACCCAGTATGGAGCACTGGGCTGACCTGGCCGAGGAGGCGCACGGGGGTCTTTACAGGAAACACATGAACACATGAAAATGACCACAAGACAACACACAGTGCTGCGGCTGCAAAGATGAAAGTGACAAAATAATCCTGAGTTATCACAGGGTGATTACAAATAAGTAAGTAAGTAATACGGGTTTGCTCTCTAAATAGGAAGTGGTTTAGGATCAAATGATGATTTGAGGATTTAAAAAGTAAAAATGTGTGAAATAATATGCAATTCAAATATCATTGTTAGCAGTACGTATTTAAAATAAAATAAAAAAAAACATCTCCTTCTGAAGGACGCACGCATACGTGGCCACGTCACAACATTGGCGTTGCTCCTTCTGAATGTCGTCATTCTGTAGAAACAACGGCCCTGATTCCTTCATTTAGGACGACGCCGCAGAATTTACCGTCGCTCCAAATAACAAAACAGTCATCGCGGATAAGGTTCATAATTAAAAAATTAGGCGAAAGTGGGTAAAAATAAGTTAAGGGTTAAATGCGTCACTTACCGCCGCGCAGTTAGACTGATTGTGTCGCTGCAGTCATGGAGAATAGAAAGGTCTGGAAACAGAGAGAGAGAGAGAGAGAGAGAGAGAGAGAGAGAGAGAGAGAGAGAGAGAGAGCGAGAGAGAGAGAGAGAGAGAGAGAGAGAGAGAGAGAGAGCGAGAGAGAGAGGGAGGAGAGTAACGGCTGGTACTGCTTAGCATCCCTCAGTGGTTGCCAGGTTTGCAGTTAATCCGCTGAGCACGCATGCGCAGTAGGTAAAAGTACAGAGGTCAAGTGGATTTCTTCTTGAGTTACCTAGATATTTACATCAGTAAATGCTGATGAATCAACGTTTAGCATTTCAAGTAGCATTTCATTATTTATATGTATAAGGTAACACAGCACGGAGGACATTATTACATTGTCACTCATTACATGTTTAATGACATACAAAGCTATTTACCACAGCGTCTTTATTTTCAATTTCTAGTTTGAGTAAGTCCAGTTAATTTACTATTAATATTATTAAAGTACATTTGGCTTATCCTTCCTGTAGGCTATAATTAACTCGTTCCCTCGTTACGGTCCTGTGTGGCTCTTACAACATGTACACACGCAGCCCATCGCGCGCCCTGCGCTGCGCGTGCTTTTTACAGACATGGCAACTTCCGTAACCGGTGTGACGACACGACGCAGACTCAGGAGCGATGGCGGACGAAGTTGAGCAGGTTGGACCCGCCGCGTCAAATTGCGGTTAATCTCTCGCTCGACGTGTGTTTTTCAACCCTGGTAGAAGGCCGGGGGACGTTCGACCCGTCAGCCGGTTTCCGAGGAGGGGGTCATCGTGCCCCTTTTGTTAGTTTTCACCCCGTAAACAGCGCGCCGCGGCCTGCAGGAGCTAGCTGCGTTAGCCCGAGCTAGCATCACTGCTAACCGTCTAAATTACCCAGCGTGTGTTACTGGCGGCACTGTTTAGTTCTCCAACAGCTAACGTAACACCGAGCTATTCATTATTCATATGTATGCATTGTTTAATTCGCGTTTCAATTGTTTCAGTACAAATACTCAAATGTAACGTTAACTGTCGTTAAATGCTCGGATATCAAATGTTTGAAAATACGTCTCCACGGTTCCATTTGTACGCGTATTTACTATGCTTTCTCTACATGTGGTTTCATAGCATGTGTTGGTTACGTTGAATATGGCACTACAGGTATTAAATCAGTCACACAGTGAAGACATGTTTGACTTTATTAGGTCTTTGACGCATAAACTCAAAGGGATCTGCTTTCTGTGCGCATGCGCAGACCCATCTGGGGCGAGTGAAGATGTGTATTTCCAAGAAACCGATGAGCATGGTATGGATCTATATGTCACGTGTGTCTAACTGATGTCCTCTCGCCGGCGCCGCAGCAACCGACTACCAACACGGTGGAGGAGCCGCTGGATCTGATCCGGCTCAGTCTGGACGAGAGGATCTACGTCAAGATGAGGAACGACCGGGAGCTCCGCGGTCGCCTGCATGTAAGACACGCACACACAGAGTAACAACACACCTGTGAAATTTGAGTTCCTCCCAGTTGATGTTCGCTGTGTTTTTCCCCTCCCCAGGCTTACGATCAGCACCTCAACATGATCCTGGGCGACGTCGAGGAGACGGTGACCACTGTGGAGATCGACGAGGAGACCTACGAAGAACTGTACAAGGTACGACAAGGATTTGATGACACAATGTAATTGCAGCTGTTTGAGACCAAAGTCATAACAGTTACATGTGGAAATATAAGGTACATGTTCTGTGTTGTCCCTCTGTTTTGGGGTTTTGAAAAAAAAACATTCAAGCATTTTTTGTTCAACAAAAATCACCTAAAAAATATTTTGAACTGTCCCCTCTGCAGTCCACCAAGAGAAACATCCCCATGCTGTTCGTCCGGGGGGACGGCGTCGTCCTCGTAGCGCCGCCCCTCAGGGTGGGCTAATCCTCAACCACTTCCCCGTGCGAGGGAGTGTTTAGTGGCGGCTGGGATGTTTTTTAGCCGCGGGAGGATGGGGGGGGGGTGGTGGTGGTACGGTCTTAACACCGCCAGCCTCCATCAGGTTCCTCCTCTGTCAGCACCATCCTCCGTGGTCATCATTCACAAGCACCAAAACATGTCTTTCCTCCAAAGAAAGGAAAAAACAGGCAAAGAGAACTTATTTCAGTTTTTATTTGGGCCAAATGTTGCCGATGGGTGATTTTCCCCATCAGCTCAATGTCTCAGTACCCATCGCTGGTGGTGCCCAGTAGAGCCGTTAATGGAACAGATGAGCTTTATTCTGAAGGACTCACTTGAAGAAGAAATTGCTCCAGATGTGTTTGAACTCTCTTTGGGCCCAGATGTGTTGATTATTGAGTTTTTTTTATTTTTAATTCTAAGTGAAACTTTTATTTGTTTCTGGCCGAAGGTTTGCAGTTTCTCCAAACTTGAGACGTTTGAGTTCCTCCGGGACGCTTTTAGTTGAAATTTTTTATATATATTTTTTGTAGTGTTTTGTGCGACTTTTCATCATGTGAAAATTTTCAGCATTGGGTTTTGGTAACTTGAATAAAAAGGTTGTTTGAAAAGAAAAGTGTCTTTAAGTGTGAGTGTTCTTGCAGACTGGCGTTTTGAAGCTTTGATTTCAGGAATTTTTCCTGCTGCTGCTGTTGTTGTTTTTGCAACCAGCCAGCAGAATATGGCTCCCTGTCAATCGCAGAGAACCCCACCCTAAATCCTGCCCCGCTCTATCAACATATTAGATCAGTGGTTCTCAAACTTTTTACACCCAAGTACCACCTCAGAAAATACTTGGCTTTCCAAGTACCACCATAATGACCAACACTATACAGAAGCGTAGTAGGCCTAAGTATTCATCAAAAACAAGGCAGAGGTTTTATTCCTAAAGAAGTATATTAAAAAAAATATATTTCAGTCATTCTTAAGCGTACCACACTTTGAGAATCACTGTAATGTCTATTTGAGCCAAGATCGAATCTCACCACGTTGGGTCATATTGAGAGGAGCCAAGAGGTGCACACACACCTGCACAAACACGCAAACAATCACAAGAAAAAGGTTATGAGGGGTGATGGAACCACAGTTTCAGCCTTTCTTTGCAAATTAAAAAAATCTTGATCTCATCAAGATGCTAAACTAGCGGTTGATATCACACAGGAAGCCAAAATTAGATTTTATTTTGTACTTTTGATCCATTGATTTCTGTTAGGATATCATAATTTCCCCCCAAAAATATTAAACATGTAAATCCAGCTATTAATCATTAAATATAATAAGAATATAACAATATGCTGTATTATGTAAACTGTTCATGTGTGTTTTGTTTGAACCTGCGATCTGAACTCTAATTACAGAAAAGATTTAAAATATCCAGCGTAAGTTTAAGTCTGAGTACTCGAGTACACGCCATGAAGACTTGTATTGTTGCGATCTGGCCACTAGAGGGCGGAAGGTGCACAGCGACCTACCAGCCGTCTGTATATACAGTATTACCGAATCATGCATGAACAGGTCGCACGGGATCATCTCACTACCACGTGCACACCCCGTCCGGCGCCACCCGCAGTTTGACTGAAGAACTTCTTCTAATTCAACGAGAAAGTGCGTCTTTTGACTGGTGCCGGATATACAGTATCTATCTGTCACCTATATCTATAAAAATATAGATTCAAGCTGCAGATGAGGCCTTATTTCGAGGCAACCGTTGGTTCTTCTTCGTCTCCTTCTCTCTGAAGTGTCCTCAAACAAGTCATCCGAGATGGACGTTTGTCATTTGAAATTCTTCAATTGTTGAATTATTGTGTTAATCTCATTCCGTTGGTTGGCACATCATCAAGAGCACATTCCCCAAATTCTTCATTGTAACCTCGACACGGTTTATTTCAGACACCTGACAACATAGTGGCTTTCAAGGGTGACAACATAAATACGCTAAAGAACAAAAACAAAGGAGAGCAGAACCAGAGCTCGAGGTGGAAAACCTTTCACAGCAAAGTTCAACTTTTTTGAATTGTTGTTTATTTGGGTAACACAAGTGGAGTCGCAGAGTCCATGAGAAGAAGTGGAAATATACTCATGGCGAGGCATTGTGGACAGGAATAACTGCAGAGGTGACACGTACCACCCTGACGCACACGTGTGTGTGACTGTGTGTGACTGTGTGTGTGTGTGTGTGTGTGTGTGTGTGTGTGTGTGTGCGACTGCGTAACTCGACAGGCATGTGACCCACAAAATGATAAAATGTGACCCCTCAAATTGAAACTCGTGGAACCTTGCAGCAGGACGTCCTTGAATAATAGGAGAAGTGCGCACACACACACACACACACACACACCTCTCGTCGAGCCGTCAGAAATACCACCAGCCTCCCGCTGTCCGCTGCCATTTCCTCCCCGAGCAGCTGGAACTCTTCAGGCCTTCTGCCGACGTGCTGCAGAAACCAAAAACTCGCTCGGAATTCTTAAATAATTACTTTTAATCTCATGGACGTGCAGATTACGTGTGTGGGAGGGGGCGGGGGGGCGTCCCGCAGGTGTCCTTGAGGGCAGCTGCTACTGGGTTTTGAACCTACTGGTTTATCTACGCGTGCGTGGTTTGTCTTCTTCTAACAGCGGCACGTTTTCTGTCACCTGTTGCTGAAAATGTTCAAAATGCATCACATTTTCATTGAATCGATTATGATTTTACAAGTGAGCACTACATCATCGCGTATATAAAAATTACGTTGGAGAAAATATATTTAACGAAAGATCGCCAGAACCTGGATTCCAACCCTGTCGAGCAAAATAACAACACGCCCCAAAACAACAGTGCTACGCCGACGGCCAATCGAGCTTAGAACCTCCTCCGGTTGTTTATTTGTCCTTTAGCTGTACATTTTTAGCCGTTAGAAAACCGTTTGGTTCGACTGGTTTTTGGTGGCCGTATCGTGGAGCGCTTCCAAACATGTGCATCGGTACTGGCACCACCGACACATTTGGACAAAAGGGGGATATTAATGTTCGGACTGTCGTGCAGTGACCTGCATCACGGCCACTTGAGAAAGTCATTTAGGAAAATACATTGAATGAAAGATCGCCGCAACCTGGATTCGAACCCCGTCGAGCAAAAGAACAACATGTTGACGATTGCGCTTGAGCTCGCTTTGATTTTCATTCAGGTTTCATTAAACTAAACCGTCAGCGGCCTGGAAACCTTTACTGTTTTTTTTCGTGGGCGTAACCGTGGAGCGCTTCCAAACACGTCCGTGCTCGTCGTGATGAATCCTAAACGGGCATATTTGAGTGGAGACCGAACACGTTGCTGGCACAATGTTTGATTTGTGTCCCGTTGATCTGAAGCGTGGTGCCGATGTGCGCTGTGACCCTGCAGCGTGTCGGCCCCTTGTGATTTCGTTGCATCCAGCTGACGGAGGCCCGGAACGTCCGCGCCGCCACGTTATTTGCGTGGGATTTGCCTTCGATGCAAAACTGAGAAAATGAAACGATAATGCAAAAACAAGTGGATGCCGTGTGGCGTTTATGTGTTAAAAGCGACCCATTGGAGAGGTCGGGACGTGCAGGCCGAAGGGATCAGCTGGACAACAGAACAGGACAGATGGCAAGAAATGCCAAGATGCCAAAGCAGATCTGCCCGCTGAGCTGAAGAGCACAGCTGTGTGTGTGTGTGTGTGTGTGTGCTTATGAATTATGGGCCAGGAAGCAATATCAAAACATAATCTTTAGTAGTTTTGTCAGATGACCTGAAGGGATGTGAGGACCTTTTGTGCGTTTCTTCCACTCGCGACTCCATTTGTTCCCGGAAGAGCGTTCGGCCCGTCGGCGTCAAGTCCGAGCTCGTTAGCGCCCCCTGCTGTTCGTGTCCGGAGGAGTCGGCTCCACGCTGCCGCGTGTCCCTCCGGACCCTTTGTCCCGCCTATTGTCCCGGCCCGTTAGGGGACAATGCGCGGGGGTGACGTCCTGCATCCGGCGATTAGCAGGCACCAGTGGACCTGAGTTATTCGGCCGCGTCAGAATGAAAAACATGTTTTTGGAGGCCGGTGGTTGGTGGTCACGGACGCCGCCCACTTGTTGCCCGTTGTGTACGAGAGTAGACAAGTGGTTGTGTTGTCTGCACGCCTTTACGCCATCACATCTGCTTTTCTGTTCAGAAAATACACGTTATGTAACGTAGGATATTTGATGGTGGTCTTATCTTAGCTTTGGGCTGAATTCATATGTTTGAGCTCCAGATGTTACTTCTTTTTTCATCCATATTGAAAAAAAAACACGTTTTAATGAATCTGAAGTATGTTGTTGTGTTGGATCTTTTGGGATGTTGTGTGGTTTGTGTGTGGTTGGTAGTTTTCCGCTTTCAAAGCCTGAAGCTCTCCCCACGTGCCTCCTGTCATATGTTTGAACCCCGCCTTCCCCCCCGCCCAACCACACAACCCAAACATGTGATTTCTCCAGTGTTTTCTGACAATGTGCTTCCTCAATAATTAGCTATTTGCCGAGCATCCGCTGATCTCCATCTGCTTGTTGGAACCTTTGGAGATGACATGGACGGCAGAAACCTCCAGGCGAGACAGCGGCCTGTCAACGTGATGGACGGGTTCTAATGAGCTGCACTCGTCTGGACCTCGTGTTTCGGGGTAAAATGTCCCTCTGTCTTACTCGCTAACGTGTGTGTACATCTGGAGCTGTTTACATATTTCATCCACATGGAAAAACTCAAATCACCATTTTTTGGTTCACCACAAAGACACGATTTCACGAGCGTTGCTCTTTTTCTAATCCGACCATTGAGTTGATTTTTGGACAAAGACAAAGCTCTCTCAGCCTTCTCCTGACGCGTCACAGGTTTAAGTGGAATCGGTTTAACGCTCCATCACAAGGCGCGACTGACAGGTGACAACAGCAGGCGGTGGCCCGGCAGCATTTTCCCCGGGACATTTTGTTCTATTCCACGTAACCACGTCACTTTTCCAAAAATGCCGTTATGTTGTTGTGAAATTAGTACGGAGGGAATGAGTCATTTACTTTTAAGCACAAAACCGGTTGTTCGTACTTCGCCCGAGCTCGACAGAACGGACACGTTGTGGTTCGCCTCAGCACCACTGGAGCTCAGCGGTCGGCTTTGGAAGCTGTTTTTGTCATTAAAATAAAAGAACAGTACGACAAACAGAATAATGGTTGAAAGATGTTTTTCTAGCCGCCGGTGGGAGTGGCGAGAGGCTTCCCCACCTGAGGACTCGTCCTTTGGGACAAACCAACCAGCAGGGAACAAAAATCAGATTTCATTCCCATCATTTCACGTGATATCAAACAATAAGAAAACATGGACATCATTTCAGAGATAATGTGATTAGAAGAACCTTCTGTTTAAACAATGCAGCCCTTCAGCGGGACTGACAGCACCTTACCGACATGTTTTTCTTGTTAAGCTACACTTCCAGAGAAAAAATGTGGCTTTGGCTAAAAAACAACTTTGGCTAAAACAGTTTTCCGTTCACTCTGGAAGAAAATGTTTAAAGTGGCTTCAAATCAAGCGAGGACTGGCACACGCACACTAACCGGGCTACAATGTCTCCATTCTTCACTTCACTTCTTCACGTGTACACAAACACACACACACACACACACACACACACACAGTGAAACGTGACTTCCCCGCTGAGTTCTTTGTGATCTAACACTCTTCATCTAATCTCCTCTAATATTTGAACAAATAACGTAATATGATCTCATATCCGTCGCTCTGCGTGGCCTGGTGGGGAGGGACGCTCGGGGGGGTCAGGATGGTTTTTTTAAAAACGTTTTTTTACATTTCACTGGGTTTCTCATCCAGTTTCATGTTGCCTGTTTGCAGGATAGTTTCATAAGTGAATTGTAGACCGTCAGCTTCCTCAAAGAAAACATATTGACTTGCTGTTTATTTTTTTAAATGGGTGAAGATTGAAGTTTGTTCTGACCCGGCGGTTACGTTGGAGCTTCGTGAAACTGTTTGTTCCCTCTGAGAGACTCAGCGAAGGCAGCAGGTTCTGAGGTGCGGCTGCTCCGTCGGGTTGGCTGGCCTCCGGTGGGCTGTTGGCTGCAGCCGTAACATTTCATCTGAGGAGCGGAAGCCCTTTACACAACACAACAATTTTTTTTTTTATCTCCTCTGCTTGCACTTGAACCTTTGCTGAATATGCAAATATGTGCAAACATGTGGACGAGCTGGTTGCTAGGCGTGCTGCCTTCAGGGCCCGGCCTCTTGTCTTGCCCCTTCGTAGATGGTACAACTTATGAAAGCATAATGTTCAGGGCCTTGAACACCCAGTGACCCAACACAGGGTTGTGTGTGTGTGAGTGTGTGCGCGTGTGTGTGTTAGAGATACTACGGCCTTGGAGGCACATTGGGATGTTGATGTTACACTTTGTCTGAATGCACACCATTATTTCTCCTTGTGTTGATAACGCCTGGACCTGGACCGTGCTGCGCTTATGTGCGTTTGTGTGTGTGTGTGTGTGTGTGTGTGTGTGTGCGGTTTCTCTCCGTTGTGCTGCTGTGCACTGACTGCGTATCGAATTTAGAACGATGCCTTCAGGGTTACGCATGTTGTTATCATATCCAGTGTCTCTCAATAATTAGTTAGTTTAGTCGCAGCCGTCGCGTCCGTTGCGTCATGTTCTTACCCAGCATGCACCGGGGTCCTCCCCTCTAACACAAAGGCATCACATGTTACGTAATCTTTCTGCTCTTCCATCCTGGTCACTCATTTTAGAAGGAAATAATAGAAGGAATTAATATTAGATTTTGATTGTGTTCTCATATCCGTGCTGGGTATTGTTGATTGTGTTTATCGCTACTAAACCTGTGATCTCCGGGATCCATCTCTTGATGCGCAGAACCAATCCGATACTTCTCCTCACACGTCAGAGGTTCAAGTGGAATTAGGTAACGATCCATCAAAGCTCAACTGACAAAATGTGAAAAATTTTCTCATTGAGCTGTATGATTATTGTCAAAAAACACGGCAGAATGTTAACAATGTTTATAACAATAAGAGCTTCTCAGAACACCTCATAAACTCATCATCACACTTCACAAATGCTTGACATTTCCTTTGTTAATGGCATTGCTGTTTTACGGTTTCCTTTGTTATCAGAGAGCCGCGGGGTCAGTTCTCGTCCCCCCCGGTTCCCATGGTCCTCCTGTGTGACGGGTGTGGCTGTTAAACCGAAGTAGCACCCAATCCCCTTTTAGACGCCTCAGAAGCAGCAGGTTCTTGACACTCTTCATTCCAGTGAATCATTTAAAGACAAAGCAACCTTCTTTTCTCTATGAGATATGAGATGACAGACACTTGCAATGCCTCCTCGGCATCGAGGTCCCAGGTCAGCAGAGGGATCCGGTGTCTATCGAGGGGGACATACTCTACCGCCCGCGGTGTCATGGCGCCTTTGGACTTCTTGGGGGGGATAACGGAGAAACAATGACTCTCAGGATGGAGGAGGAAAGCAGGCACCAAAGACTCAGAGTTCTGCCCTCATTTGAAACACACGTTCCCTGTAAACTGAAGAGAAAACTGAAAACTAGCTCTGGATGCATCAGGTCTGACACCCGGTCCAGTCTGGATCAAACGTTTCTCTGTTATTGGCCTCCCAGATTAAGATCGATGGTCGCTTTCCTAATAGTTCTCACTCAGTAAGAGAATCTTCTCATTTCACTCGGGATGTCGAGTGGAAAAATCCAGCAGAAAAATCCAGCAGCTTTTCACAAGTATAAAAAAAATCATTAATTCAATGGAATATTTTAGCTTTATGCAGCATGAGCAATACATTTTATTATTGTTGGCAGAAAGTACAGAAACGGAGGGACAGACCAGGAGTAGAGAGCGTAAGCTGCAGAGATTGGATGGTTTGAGTGACGTGAAATCAGTTGCTTTAACAGTGAGCCGACTGATTACTGACGCACACACACAAACACACGCACAAACACGCACACACTCAGTAAAACACTGTAAACACGAGTTTATGGTCTCAATATCTAGTTTCAAGTCTTTTTCAATACAGCATGATGTTCATGTAAAGTCAAACAGACCATAAAGCAGGGCGGGGCGACCCAATGATTGACACGTCTCTAATAGACCTCAAAGCAGGGGATGCTTTAGGGCGGGGCTACCCAATGATTGACAGGTCACTTCTGTTCCCCCGGGTTGCAAAAAACAAGATGGCGACGGCCGAATCGGCAAAGTTGATGCTTCAAAACCTCATTCCACATGGGGGATTTCACGGCGACGGCGTCCATTTCCTCTTCGCAGCCCATGAAATTGGGAGGTCCTGTGTTGCTTCTCTGTGCACTTTAAAGTACACAATCCCTTTCTCATAAGCTGTCCTGCAATAATCATGACATGAAAATGTGCGCTCGTGTCTTATCGGCTTATGTAAGCACGAGTGCTGTAAGCCTATTTCTAAATATAGCTCCTTTACATAAAACCTATTAGCATGGAGCTACTGTGTAACATAAAGAGGACACTTATTGACCTTCGTGTTCTCTTGGCTTTGCTTTGCCCACTGCGGTCCTGGATTACAAAAGGAAATACATCATTGTATATGTAAAGAAATAAATGTCCGTATAATGTCTCAGAATACAAACAAAGCTTTAAAGACACACAGGCCTGGTGTCACGTGATCAACCTTCATATTTCAAGACCCCTCTGAGGCAGCCGGCATGGAGGATTGTGGGACGCGGACGGGCTAGTTTTTTTTCTTTCAATTTCTGTGCTAAGCTAAATTATCCCCTTATTGATCATGGTGATCATGGTAATGATCCTCCTGTTGTCTTTAACCCTTTGACCTTACAAGAGGAAAGAAATCCTAACAATAACAATAACAAAAATACAGATATTAGGAGAAACTCGACTCCTGCGTTGCCAGTTGGCTGGACGCGGTCTGAAGCGTGTCGGGCTGGTGGGCGCGAGGTCAGACGATCCTCCGGCCCGCCGCCGCAAATCTCCTGAGGAACGCCGCGATGACAGATGGCTGCGTGTCGCCAAGGAGGGTGGCGGGGGGCCCTCAGGGAAGACGTGACGGGGAAGAAGAGTAGGGGAGACTCAGTACACAGCACTCTAATACTGACCGGCCACAATCAATTACCTTCTCAGGAGTTTTTTTTATCCTTCATGGATATTAAACATATAAAACTATGCTGCACTGTCTTGAATGTCAGGATGGACAGCGTCTTCCGTGTTGGAATAAGGTCTAGAAAAGGTTCCTGATCACCTTTCACATCAGATGTTTATACCGAGCCGCTGGTTGTAGATCAGGAACAACGTTGCACTTGATTCCGATGATCAAACCTCGTTGCGCGCTGGCACTTTAAGTTGGACAAAGAGAATACAAGGAATGACGACTGTTTTGTCATTTAAACGCAAGCCAAATATTTACAAAGTCTGTTGAACGAGACTCATGTCAATGACCTTTGACCCCAGGAGGAGTCGAGTTCCACGCGAGTTGTAAACATTGATTTTGGGAGGGGCTGTTTTTTGAGCTTCGTTTAGTCAGGTCCCGACTTGTTGGTGACCTTTGCACATGGGCCTCTTGGTGGGGACGAGATATGAAGATCAAGAAGGAACCTTCTAGGAAAAAGGATTCTTTCTCCTCATCCTCGGCGTGTGTGTGTGACGGAGCTACACAACGTGGAGTGATGGTCCGACGCTGTGGTGGCTCATTGCATATCAACAGCCACAGCTGTGCGTGAGTGCTGCATTTTACAGCAGCAGCTGTGGAGCCGTCGGAGACTCGCTGAAGTCACAATCGATGTAATTACTCTTCTTCTCTTCATCGACGGATGCAAACAAGCAGCTTCAGGAATCAACACACTTTTGATTGGAAAGGGGTGTTCACATTTGTTTTTTGTGTGCACACACAACTTTGTGATTCTTTTCTGACGGGGCAAAAAATAGAAATCGTGTTAGGACA
Source organism: Apeltes quadracus (assembly GCA_021346845.1). Lineage (NCBI taxonomy): Eukaryota > Metazoa > Chordata > Actinopteri > Perciformes > Gasterosteidae > Apeltes > Apeltes quadracus. The sequence continues at coordinate 16,468,814 of CM037933.1, read as the reverse complement.
CTGTCAACTGGAGAGTAGATGCGAGGAGAATAATCTGTTTAAACCGTTTACGTGGGTCTGGATATGTAGTGTGTGTGTGTGTGTGTGTGTGTGTGTGTGTGGGAGATTAGGCAACACTTCCTGTTCAGTCTCTCAGACTCAGCCCACCACTTCATGCCAAACACACAGCAAGCGGGCGAGAGTTGGTTGATAAGCTTGGCATTGTCCCGGCAGGTGCAAACAGACGTGAAGCCCCAGAGTCAACACGGGCGGAGCCGCTCGCCTGCCGACCTTCACAGTTCTTCGTGTTTGCTCAGTCGATGCCGATCAGGGTTCTTTTCTTTTTTTTTCTTCTTTTTTTGTCAAACGTCAACAAACACGCGACCGTCAACCTCCATACGGGCCGCACATATAGGTTGAAGAAACAAGTCAGTCTCCATAGAAGTATTTGGGGAATTAAACTTCTCACTTGATTTATTCCCTCAGGAGACGATGGGAACATGAGTTCATGGTTTCACAGCGCCACTAGCTACTAGCGTCTGGCAACTAGCAACTAGCAACTAGCCACTAGCGGCTGGCGACTAGCAACTAGCCACTAGCAACTAGCCACTAGTGACTAGCCACTAGCAACTAGCAACTAGCCACTAGCGACTGGCGACTAGCAACTAGCCACTAGCAACTAGTGACTAGCCACTAGCAACTAGCCACTAGCCACTAGCGACTGGCGACTAGCAACTAGCCACTAGCAACTAGCCACTAGGCGTCTGGCCTTCCATGCGTGTAAACTCAAGCTATGACGCGGCACAAAAGGTTGGCTCCTAATGTCGTTCTGTAGACGCGTATGACTTCTGCTTCTATTTTCAGTTTTTCGCTCCGAGCCAGTGTTGGGAGTAACGGCGTTTAAGTATAACAGCGTTTCTAACGGAGTTACTTTTTCACTAACGGAGTAATCTAATTAATTACTGTTGCCGTCGTTACAACGCCGTTATCTTTACTGAGATTGAAAGTGTTGCGTTACTACTTGGTTGAATGAAGCGTGATGCTTTGGCTGCCTGGAGAGCGCTGCGGTGGGGATGATGACGGCGTTGCAAATGCGATGATGACAAAATAATGTGAGTTACTTTGCAGAGTAACTAATTACTTTTTCAATGTGGTAACTGAGTTACTAACTCAATTACTTTTTGGGAGAAGTAATTTGTAACTGTAACTTATTACTAAGTAAGATGACCCAACACTGCTCCAAGCCTACGAAGCTCGGTGCCTAATTCGGCAGCGTTCGCTTTGTCCGCCCGACGCCTTCGTGGAGATTTTCCACCTTCGGCTCCGCCCACGCGGTTAAAACAAGTTTTGTTTCCTTTTTTTGACTTGTTGTTTTTCATTCCCGCACCCTGCTCTTGTGTTCTCAAATTCTGTTTGCTGTGGGCTCTCTGTCGCCAGGGAGAAATTACTGTGGTGCTTTTTTATGTGTGTGTGTGTGTATGTGTGTGTTCCCCCTTCTGAAAGTTTTAGGTCAAGGTAACAAATAACATTTTTTTTCTCTCGTAGCAATTCGCTGATGCAAAACCCTTCACGGCACCCGAGGTCATCGCCGATGCATGCTGGGTAAAGAAACCAGAAAAACATGGCCCGGCGAAAATGTCTTGAGCTGCACCGGATGTTACGCAACTCGTAGAAAGAAGCCAAAACACTTGAGCAATAATGAGTATCATTTAAACAACTGGGACCGCAGCCTCACTGCGGCCACAATGATCATGCCAACTGAACGCTGCTTCCCCCAAACACCCCCCCAGCGAGCAGGCAGCCATGGCTATGACTAAGACTATGTCCCCCTGAGGAGGAGGATACCTTAAGAACAGAGAGGGTCAGTCTGCGTCGCTGAAGGAAATGTTTGTGCAACACATGTTACATAAAGTAGCAACGTGAAACACGTGTGTGTCGTTCCCTTTAGGTTGACTCGTGATTGTTGCGTGCGTTTTCCTTCTTGCAACGTGGGGCTCTGACTCCCAACGTTAGGCAACACGTTCTCACAGCGGTTTCCCGGAATCGTCCAAAAACTAAATCCATGCTTTGTGTTCGGGGGGGGACAAGACCTGACTGGTCCCTTTTGATGAAAAGAAAAAATAAGTTAAAGCAACAAAGCCGCTCAGTGGGGTTACAGAGACAAATCATCGTTATTAAAACCACTTTGGCGTCTGGCAGCAGAACCAACACCGTCTCCTGGTCCGACGCGCCGTGGAGACAAACCGGTCGAAATGAGCGCGCCAGCTGCAGGTTCCCGCGTGCTCGCCTGTGAAAGCTGTCGTCTTCTTAAATTTCGGGGTTACTCCACCCTGTGGTGCTGATGGGACCGCGGATGGATGGGTTGAAGGTTTGATTCACACCAGAGATAATGTACACAGTCGGCTCTCTCTTTCTCAATCCCTCCTGAGAGTTTCCCCGCCCATAAACTATAAAATCAATGGCGATGGCAAATTTGTTAGCAAAATTTAGCCCGTAGCCTTTAGCATATATACTGTACTGTAACCTCATGAAACATCTTAAAGTGGCTTTGACCATCCGACAGACTGACGGAGGCCGCTCGGGGTCGATGGGGTTTTCTGCTCCCCAGGATCCATTCAAAGTTTTTATTGAAAAAGCGTTTGTTATTGGACGGTCACATGTGTATGCTCATCAGTCACGTGCTGCCCTCTATCTGTTTGAGATGATTTGGTCTGTGAACTTTGAACTCGTGAAAGGATGATGGAGGGACATCCGACGGGATTTTCAAAATCATGCGTCTGAGTCGTGAAAGCTGCGCGGAGAAGATTCCCGAAACGTGCCTCCTCCGCGGTGACATTTGACGTTACATGCTTTCCAGTTAGTTTTCAATCATTTTCTGCAAACCTCAACATTCCAGGTTTAATAACACTGACCGGAGCAGGATTAACATTCCGGTGAGAGGGAAACCGGCAATAAAATGTGCGAAGCGAACCCCGGCCACAGTCTGTCTTTAAAAACTCAGGATGAGATTTTAAAAGGCACAGGTTATGGTTAAACCTTAAACCGTAAACCCTAGCCCTAACCCTAACTAAATTATGGGAACATGTTCGTCCCACTAATTCGGTTGCATAGTGCATAGGATCTCGCTCACTGGAATAAAATGCAATAATAAAGTGCAAACCCTGAGATTTTGGTGCAAGTGCAAACAGGTTGTGTGTGACCTTTAAGCCTGAATAGTGTTAGCGCTCGTGACCTTTCCGGACACCTCTCGTTACTCTGGTTTCCTCGCTCCCTTCTTTCAGCACTTTCACAAGGCCTCACCCTCGCCCCCTTTCTTTCTCTTCCTTCCCGTCTCCCCCCACCTCATCGCGCTCCCTACCTTCCTGCACTAACGTCTCCGTTTCCCTCGAAAAGCAAACAATCAGCTGCTTTTCCTGAAAAACCACCACGTGGAAGTGGGATTGTCCCTTTACAGAATAACAGAGCGAACAAAGAGGTTTCGTTCTAAAAGGAAACCAACAACAACCATTTTCAATTTGCTGCAATCAGGAACGACCTGAATGTGTAAACGTGACGAATCCGATGTGGTTCGGTTCCTAAAACACACTTAATTTCAACTCCAACACAAGCAGCGATACTTCAGGGGTACTAGATCCTTCAGGCAATTAAATAAATTAAACTCACTAAGCTCAGCAGGCTGACAGGCATGTGGTGTAAAGAGCAAGGAGTCCTCCAAGGAAAGGAAGGAGGGAGGCTACAGGGGTCTAAAACCAAAAGCTGAGCTAATGTTCGATTGCAACCTTAACGTTGAGGTTTTCAGAACGCTTCCAGCCTCAAGGCCCTTCAGTGGGCTGCAAAACATGACGAGCGGGGACACAAAGTGTGCGATGACAGCAGGACACGCGGACACCGCGTCCGCTCGGCCTCCCGTCCCATCTGTGCGTCCGCGTCATCGGGGCTCTCGGCCCCGCGCAGCCTCTCTGCCAGGAGGGGGGGACGCGGGGTCTCGCTGATGAAGGAGAGCGAGGGAAGCTTTCAGGAAGACATCAGGCGCCGTTACCGATTAACTGTCCATCGACAGCAGGCCGGACGTTGTGGAGGAAACGAGAGGGTTGATGGTATATGAGGCTGGGAGGGGGGGGGCAAAGTAAAAGTAAGAGGTCCAGACCGGGGAGGCTATGCAGACGGCCAAAGGGTGAGGAGCAAATGTGTGAGCAGACCAGTGGAGGATGGAAGAGACCGACCCGGGACTTTCCCCCAGGAGACAGCAGTTGATGTTCTGTGTGAAACCAAACATTAGGTGTATGAATTCATACAGTACATAGCGTTAGATAGACATAGATAGACATAGTTAGATGTCGCTCTCTACACATCATTTGAGTCGTGATTTGTCAGTCTAAACTTGACCTTATGGTCAGGAGAAGGGGAGGAGCCAGAGGGAGAACATTAACGTAAAACGTGATTTCGAGATTTAGCAACTTTATTGTCATCGTGAGAAAAACGGCAGCTGAAATGGTGCATCGCATCAACCACTTCACACACGGACGAGAGGCAATGGAAAGGTTTGATCTAAGAAACGTAGGTACAAAAAAAGTTAAGCTTGATGTGAGATATGATTGTGTGAGTGCGGTTTCACAGCGAGACGCAGAGAATGTGCTGGAGAATGTTTATCCCTTAATTCAAGAAAAGAAGGGATTTGGTCTGTTTCTAAGGAGAGAAAAATAAGTGACTTAGAGCGTTTAATGAGCCAGTGGCAGAACGGGAGCTCAGCCGAGCGGATAATGCTCCGCTAAGGAGACGCTGATTGGCCTGTCGGCTAAATCCCCGCCAGACGCTCGGGAATAATGAGCTCTTTTGTCGAGTGACAAGTGAGGAGTCACAAAAAAGGCGAGAGACACGGGGAGGACACTCTCTAATGCACTGCAAACATGCCCGATACCATCAATAGACACTCTCTGTGTTCACAAGCTGAGCTCATTGGGCTGTTGGCATATATATATATATATACATATATATATATATATATATATATATATATATATATGGCCACCCCTGTGGCCACCCCAGATCTGATAGGTAGTTGGTCAAGTTCGTCAACACAAGAAACAAGTGAAATGCTGTCAACTGCTGCATCTGCGGCTGGTCCGTGAAACCGGGGGACGGTCACAGTTTACAACAGCGACGATACAACAACGATAAAAAGGCCGCAATCTGTCGATTGAGAGGAATGGTAATTTAATGTTTAGTTATATCGTTGTTCCCTTTGAATGTGTAGGAAAACTTTATCTAGCACTAAGTAGCAGCTAAAAGTCGAACTACACTGCACTAGCTAGCTAGCTTAGCTAGCTTAGCAGCCTGCAAACCAAGTTAAGCATTGAACGTTTTTTATTGTTAGGATACCGCCATGAAATATGAAACGCTGTTTTCTGGACTGGAGACTGAGGTCGTTTGTTTGCAGATGTGTGTTCAATATAGCTAACAGTGTGTGAAATATAGTGTGACAGTCCAGGTTTAAGTAGCTATAACACTAGAACAAGCTAACCTATTTATTTGCTCTGTGATTTAAGGGCTGTTTAAAGACGTTTTGCTTGTGGAGATGAAGGACTTTGTGTTTGTATCAATTAGCTCATCTTAACAGTTCACATATTTTTAGCTGTTTAAATAGGGGGAGGCAGAGCAAGTTGCATTCAAATGCCACAAATGCTTGAGATGCAATATGTTATTTGTGTTATTAAAAGTGAGTGATAGTTATGTAAAAATAAACCTTTTGTAGATCCTGTAAATATGGCACATTGTTGACACCTCTTTATTTTTGACATTTTAATTGAGTCAAAGCTGTTATTTAGGGTTTCAGAGCCCCACAAACACCTGTATTTTGCACACTGATTTGAACCGTATTTGACAGTGATACTGCTTGCTAGTTATTGCTATTACTTCAAAGTGAATTGACTGACTGTGATTGAATTACATTCCCCCCATGTTTAGGGTCTAATGGTCTTGTTTTTGTGTTGTTAAGGTTTGCTTGGTTGATGTTACAAGTTACATTATGAAGAAGCACCTTAACTCTTAAGTTATATTTGGTCTGGTGGCATTGCATTGGGCTTTAAGTCTTGTCTTGTGGTCTTATGGCCCGATGTGAAAGCATTTTGTAGCAGCAGAATGAGCAAAAGCAAGAACTGGCTACCTCTATTGCACTTTGTTACTATTATTAGAATCTTCTATTGTTCATGAGAGTTTAAAGGTTTACATAACATTATTTCATAGTATATACTTTGTTTGGGGTTAAGATTTGTTTGGTTTTTGTTACAATTGTTTATGTATATGTAACGGGTTGTATATAGGTTCTGTTGAATTGCTGCTTAAATGGGGACAGCGGAGTCTACCATGGCTTTTTTGTCAAATCGCACCCTGTGGTTGCAGCAATTCAACATTCATTCAACAATATTTTATAGGCTTCAGTCAAATTATGTTTTATACGACATACGTTACGAATCTGAGACATCGTGCTAACGTGCTATTTGTTGCGCTAAAGTAGTTTCGTAAGCGTGTTTGTATCAGAACTTTGTATGAAACAGTACGAGAATTGCAAACACCAGACACTGCACCGGGTTTGCCATATCCCACAATGCAATGCGGGGCGGTAGCGTGCCTAAAATGGCCACCAAGCCCCACGCGAAGGAGAACAAAGAATCTGCCAAATTACATTGTCTGCTGGCAAATACATTTCCCTCTGCTTTAACTCCTCCAGCAACGCAACTGCAGGGCAACATCGCTACTGAATCCGCACGCCCAATGACGCCTATTCAGTCACCACGGCAACCCGCGCAGACAGACGACCCGTCATGAAAGGCTCGGGAGGAAATGAGTGCCCCCCCCCCCCCCCCCCCCTGTGACACCTCACAGGAAGCCTATATGTTTGTCGGAAGGTTTCACCTCGCTGGATATTCGTCTGCGCCTCCACTATCCGACGTGTGATGTTTCTCCCAGCAGACGTTCAGCCTCGTGCCTTCTGCGGCAGTGATTATTACCATGGCAACATTATCAAAACTAGACAGACAGATCTGAACGGGCCCTTTCCTGTCCCTCTGTCATCCCTCCCTTTTCCCTCCGATCGCTTCTCTGTTGTTGTTTAACTGAAGGCTGCCAAGGGAACGTAACGTGGAGGCTCCAGTGATTCGTCTGTTTGCGTGAGCAAGTGAGGAGCAACAAAGTAAGAGAGCGAACAACATCCAAAATAGAGGCTTTTAATGATTAATGCCATATTTTTTTTACTTTGCGGAGCGGCTTCGATTGCAATTATATCCCTGTTAAATTATAGATCATTTGGCCGCATTAAACACAACATCTGCTGGGACACATCGACTGCAAGTGGAAGGCATGAAACGCACCTCAGCAGCAATATGAGAGGACATCCGGCCCCTTATTATCTGATTAACCATTAAACCGTCTCAGGCATCGCTGCCAACACGAGCAGGTCACATGACCGCGGCTCTCTCACTCCCTCAGCGAGGGAAAGAGCACATTTCTGTTCACAACTTAATCAGATCACAAAGGACTCTCACAATGTGCCGACCGTTTCGCCCTTTCAGTTAGCTGACGCTTTTATCCAAAGCGACTTACAATAAGTGCATTTCAAGAAAGGATTTCATCAAATAATCCCATATAATGGCTCTTATCTACAGCAGAGATGTATGAGTACATTTGAAGTGCTACAGGTTTTTCTTCTTTTATTCCAGGTTTGGTCTGAAGAGGTGTGTCTTTAGTTTGAAGAAGTAGCGACTCTCTGCGGTCCTGATGTCATCAGAGAGCTCGTTCCACCTTTTCGGAGCAAAGAGTCTTCAGCTTGTCGAGTGTTTTTCTCCCCGTGAGTTTGGGCCGATGCAGAGCGGAGTGTGTTTCTGTCTGGATCTGCGTCATCGCTAAATCAAATGACGTAGACGTAGAGACGGACGTTCATGCTGTGAAACCTGCAGAGATACACGCTGTTTTTTCAGAGACATTCAGCCCTGCTGCTCAAAGGCAGAAAGTCTCAGTTCCCATCAAGGCCCCACAGATACACATGTTCGTCAAGCGTAGCAGGTTAACAAGTCGCTGGTCCAAATGTGTAACTTCCAGTGGCTCAAGAGAAAGATATGCTGCATATTTTTCTCTGGTGCAGATCTGAATTAGATGGAGTCCGCTGCACTTTTTTCCATGTCCATTCGTCATATGGACTAAAAAATAATTCTAAAAGCCGACAGGAATGGCGTTCCATGTCTGCTGTATGTATAAGTATCCCATTGTTTGCCAACATGCCGGCCGGCTCTTTTGTTTTGCGACTAATGGTATTGTGTGATACATTGAGGGATGAGAGACGGGTTTAGCTCCACAGAAGATGAAGGCTCCAACCCTTAAACAATGACGAAAGGTTTCTCCAAGCAAAGTGCGGTTGTTGTTTCCATGGGACTGCTTGAACATTTTGTCGATGCTCACACTTTGTGCCAGGAAATGTTTAAACAGCAGATAGTCGATTCATCGATTGAGGAAGTTGGAAGGAATGGAGTGCATGAACATCAGACTGGGCACTTAGTGTTCATTAGGGCAGAGGTTTCTTCTTCTTATTATTTTTCATATCATTTATTATTATATCAAGACTGGTGAAATATTTGATATCTTACTGTTCTCGCTTTTGGGAATGGAACAGAGGCGGCATACCCCCTAGACATGTCCCTTTACTTGACATTGAACATCCATATGCATTTACATCTGACAAAAAAGTCTGTTAGACCCGTATTCCACAATTTTTAATTTTGTAAGTAAAACATTTTTACTAACTGCTCCTGAACGGTAGGGACATTGCTACAAATAAATAAAGTAAATAAATCTATCTATCTATCTATCTATCTATCTATCTATCTATCTATCTATCTATCTATCTATCTATCTATCTATCTATCTATCTATCTATCTATCTATCTATCTATCTATCTATCTATCTATCTATCTATCTATCTTTATATATATATATACATATATATATATTTTACTGTCAAGATTTACCTGCTGTTCTTGGGGATATTTGGTTCCCATTGATTCCCATTGTGTGCATTTTTTCTGTGGTATTTAAAAACATTTGAACACTTCAATTATTTATCGGAGCTTAACGATGACGCATCATTGGCTTAGACTCAACGATTAGGTAGCATTGTCAGACACTATGTGCTTTGAAGAAGTTCAGCTATGGTTAAAAGTTATTTGAGGAAGAGAAATGGGGAAGGACCTTTCTTCTCTCATCCCACACTCAGTTGACTCGTCAACGGCTGATGACCACCAATGTATCGTCGATACACTGATGCCGAAAAGCTGCGAGAATCTGAGCATTGGGGGGCATTGGGGGGTTTTGGGAGGCAATGGGGGGCGTTGGGGGGGCATTGGGGGGCGTTGGGGGGCATTGGGGGGCGGGCCAAAGACTGCTGCCCCGGCGAGGACAGAAAAATGGAGAAAAGTAGCGAAATCTAACAAAGCATTTTCATTTTAAATCTCTTCCACACGGCAGAATTGAAAGTAACAAAAATATAATAATCTCACGGTGTGTTTTTTTTAAGGACACCTTCGACACCTGCCATTGGACACAGATTATTGATTATTGATGGATGCACAGACTGGCTATGCTGCTCCCTGATCGAAGAAACATGTTAATGCTGGTACCTGTTCAGAAAAAAACATCTATAAATGTTAACTTGCCTTTCATAATGTTATGATCGAGGAGGGTTCTTCAATGACAAAGATAAAAAATGAATATCCTGGCAGTGGCAAAAAGCTTTGGTTTAATATTTGATTTGATTACATAATTTAAACTTCTTAAATTTTAAATGTAATTCACAGTAAATATTTTAACTGCTACCGTTATAAAGGGAATACTGAAGTTAAACAAAGCTCCTTATTGGTTAAGCGTGTTTACACAAAATAAAAGTGTACAATACACATTTGATTTCATTATTGAATTTTGAAGATTAGAATGCAATTAAAAACATTGTCGCCCCAGCACTAATACATATTCAAATAGTACTAATTGACTGGTTCAGAAATTACTTCATGATTGAATAAGTTGAATTTTGACTTATTCTTTCAATAACTAATTCTTATGAATTTGCTTGAATAGATGGAGAAATGGCGCTCAAAGGAAATAACGTCTCAGCACCTTTTTCTTGCCCCCACACACACACACACACAAACTCCCACTTCCCCCTGCCCATAATGCTGGTGTTTACTAGGAAGCGGTGCATTTATTTCAGTTTAATCCTCTCCCTGGCCGGCCAGAGCGGTCAGATGACTAGGCACTAATCTCTGGCTGACTGCCTGCTTACTAATGTGGGATTAAAAGCCGAGCACGCCTCCGTCCACGCAGCCGTGGGGTCAGCGTGGGGGAGCAAGTCCCGTCTTTTCTCACTGAACCTCTTGAACCGCTCTGTCTCTTCTGAGTCATTTCAAGCAAAAAAACATATACAAAATATCTTTCATCCCCACGGCCATTGCTACGCTGAACAACCATTTATGACAAATCATGTTTTTGCAATTTGCACATGCACGCTTTTAGAGCGGATAGCAGAACTTTCTATTGTTTTTGTATGTGTTTTATTGTATCTGAGCCCGCCTTGTTGTCAAAGACAAATTTATGTCACTTGTGACAGACGTCAAGTTTTTCTTATCTTATCTTATCTCTCGTCAGATTGGACCGACGCAGGGGCGGGACGGGACTATTTTCCTAAAATAACATGATAACAAGAGGGGGCTGTCTGAAGCTCAGAGACAGCAATGAATTATTTCACGTGGTTTCGTCACTTCTGCGCTTTCTTCACCGCTGTAACAGAGGAACAATTTGAGTTGTTTTACCTAATAACCATGCTTATTTTAATCCGAATTGCAATCTCTTCCCCAACCGAACCAAGTAGTTTTGCGAAGTGCATCTAAATAAAGACCAATCTACAAGTCATCAATATCCATTACTGCCATATGTGACGGGTTGGGAGGGAGAAGTTTGGTATTTCACCTCTATAATGTGAAATAATCCACCTCTATTCAATCTAAACTTCCCAATTAATCCATAAATAAAAGCAGCGGGCGACTCCTCTAGTCCCATAGAAGTATAGGGAAAATTACTCTCTTGATTTATTTCCTCAGTTAACATGTATGAGTTTATGGTCTCAATCTGTAGTTTATAGTCTTCTTTATTACAGCAGGATGTTCCTTTAAACTCTAAATATTTAGAGTCAAACAGACCCTGAAGCCGATAAGCCTGAGGGATGGGCTTCCTTGGGAATGTCACGTTGGTCCAGAGCTGTTGACGGTTTCTTTACATCACGTTCAAGAACTGCCGAAGTGGATTAAAAGGTCTGCGTGTGAACCTGGAGAATGTTTACAGCAGCTAAACAGGTACCAACGGGATATGTAGCGGATTTCCTTCCTCCTTTGTTTATAACCTGCATGATAGTCAGAGTCCTTGTGTTTCTGCTCCACGGATGAGTCATTTCTGCTAAATCGTTGCGGTGAAAAGTCAAAGCAACAAAGGGCAGTGTCATTGTTTTGTGTTCAACTAATTATTCTCATCAAACATATTTTTGGATATTAAGAAGCCAATACAATTTCAAATAAATGTAAGGTATAATCTGTTAAACCTCACATTTATTTCCAGCGACTCAACTTGTGATCTACTTGAATACTGACACCTCGATCCAGGGGTTTTTAAGCATTTCCTCTGGATCCAGAGACACCTGATTTTGCGTAACAACGAATAATTCTTTTTTTTATTGTAAAAGTGAGAGTAAATTATTCAATTTTGCTGAAATAACCATAAATAAACCAAGTATAAATGAAAGAAATCGCAAATCAAATAATGAAAAGAAGGCCGAGCAACATAAAAGCATTTCGGTGACAAAGTTCCATATCCGTAAACAGCCTTTGAGTGCGCGAGGTCTCAGCTCAATCCCTAAGATGAATGTATTGACGACGGGTTGAAAAAAATGGCGGAATCACGGCTAATTCTAAACACAGGACTTTAAGATTTTTGGGAGTCTGTCTGCAGGGCAACTGGGCAGCTGAACTGGGGTACGCCAGAATGTGCGCGGTACGGCGTGAAGACTCAATGGAATATGTTTGTGCGTGATTCGCGTGAACTGTTTTTTTTTCAATAACCTCGGAAGTTTGAACACAATGAACTATTGTTACACAGCATGTTTTGCACAACAGCAACATTTTGGCCTGTTGGAGAGAGTCTTAAAGTCTATTCTTTGATCAACCCTTATCCACCAGGTATCTAAATGACTTATGCAGAAGGATTATGACCTGCTGTAAAGTCTTAAAACTCACCTACCAGCAGGATGTGATTATTACATAGTACATTTCCAAAGGGGTTTCCCTTCCTGCTAAATGAGCTAATAAAATGGCAAGTTTATTTGATGAGGGTTAGAATAGAATGATCCAGAAGTTCGTTCGATTTGTGAACTAGAAAGTCTGAATAAATTACTAATGAATCGAAAACGGTTGTAAAAATTCAACTTACAAATGAACGCTATATTGTAAACATATGGATTTTTGTGCAGTGGAATTTCTGTTATGTCTGTCAAACTTTCCTAAATCCTGGAAAGAAGTAAATAGGAGGTTTGTGCTTACAGGATTATGACCACTGGATTTGCCATGTTAGCTCGCACCATTTAATGTGACAAATATGTTAATTGACTGAATAAAGTTACGTACTTAGTCTTCATATGTGTTAGAAATCCCAACATGGTAGTCATTTATTGTTTAAATGAATTGTTATAGACAAAACCGACCGGGAAAAACAGTGACGCTGGGTTATTGTTAAGCTAGCTAGCTCGTTAGCCTAGCTTGCACGCCAGCTTCGAGGTAGTTGGCCGTGTTTGGGCCCAGTCTCTTCCACCTTCATCGTGGCTCTTTGGAAACCGGGGGGCGTTGTCATGGAGACTGCGGCCTTGTTCTACACATGGGGGAATGTTGCTCTTCTCCACAGCTCGTCCAGACAGGCTCCAGGCGTAAGGTTTCATTGGTATGATGCTGTATGAATCCATTTAATTTAACTATATCACAGCAGAGCATTCGGAAGGCTCGAGGGCTACTCGTTTTTTATTCCAGACCACAAAGAAAGTAAGCAGGATGTTTGGATCCACGGAGCAAGTCTCCGTGCTCATGCTGACTCATTTGAATGATGCAAAGTTGCCTTCAGAAACAAGTGTGTGTGCATGTGTCCCTTGTTTGAGTGATTTGTTTGTGTGTTCATGGAGATCTTAAACAAATCTGTTTCTCAGTTCTTATACAACAGGTAGAGAAACTATTCCAAAGCACAGAGCATCACAAGGGCCCACCAGCACACGTCGTCTCCGGATCCAAAGAGTGTGTCTTTTTGACGTTTGAAAGCTCTTAAAGAACAAAGATACAAGCTGGAATGTACAGTATTTATTTCACAGGAGATGTTTGTGTGTCGTTAAAACAACACGAAGAGGAACACAGAGAAGACTGTGGCTTACATAACGCTTGAGGAATGATCATTTATATTAAATCACACTTGTGGTTACCGGTGGCAACAGCGAGCGTGTTTCAATAACTCAGCACCAATAGTTTGAAATGACTCAAGCAAAACAACTATGAACCAAAAATGCATCCACCAAAATGGATCCCATGCTTTTCTATTGAAACAGAATGCACAAAAGACAACATGAGCAAAAGCTAAACCTGCAACAGGGAAAATGCACAGTGATGAAAATGACGTTGAAAATCACCACAGTAACTCTATAGAAGATTTTAACATGATGTTACATTTATTACAAAAACATTTCCAAAACTGGAAGGCTCTCACCAAAAACATGTTTTCTTAAGACAACAATGTTCCCTTTAATAATCAATCTGGTTAATCCATTTCTAACATTCCTCTGAACTGAATAGATGTTGTAAATTTAGCCTGTCCATTTTTAACCTTAAATGCACGGCCGTTGTTCCTGAGAAGCTAGCGAGAGTACGCTGGATTTCTAAAATGATGACCCAAAAAACCCAGCCCGGAACTGCCAACCCCTTTCCAATGAAATCGGCAATCAACAATAAATCCAAAATAAGATAATTTGTTAGGTCACATGGTTTCATCCCCACACAGCAAAAAACAACTGTCCCTTCCCGATGCCATCCAATTACAAAGCTTGTTACAGGAAGGTCCCGAATGTCCAGGATTCCTCACACCTCCGTCTCAGGAAAAAAAGAGACTAATGCATTTTTCTCATGCTTTGCATGTTTATCTCCGTGCTGCTCTGGCCTGTGAGCTATGTGGGGGCCGATGTTGACTCCAGCGACACATCACCGCCCAGAGATAACGTTCCTCTAAGGCTGCATTGTTCTCTATGCTGACGATGCTGCCTTGTGGATAGTTTGTGACTTATTTAGACTCTTTTAGTACTGATTTGGTGGAAACAAAACGGAAAGTCCCTTAGGTTTCATTACGACACGGATGAGGCCTGGTCTGTATTTCTGATCATTTTCTCTTTGGCGCCCCCCCCCCCCCCCCCCCCCCCCCCCCCCCCCCCCCCCCCCCCGCCGAAAGCACACGGCACATTCAGAAGGCTGTTCTCAGGCACAAAGCGACAGCAGTGGAGAGGTGATACTCACCAGCCAGATAAGAGGTGCACATAAAGGGTTTGTGAGACAGAGGTTAACGGTGAGAGCAGAGGTGACCAATAAAGTTTGCTTCAGGTAGATAAGGTTAGAATCATGCACAAATTTAAATGTGTTAACTGTGATGCAAGGGAAAAAAGATCACAAAATCACCAAATTAAATTAGAGTTCATCAGCTGAGGATCGATATCATCCAAATATCAGTTGAATGTGGAATGAATCCACAGGACAACTAACCTGGATTTAAACCAGAAATGTACCTGCAATAAATAGTATCCAGTCTATAAGCAGTCACACATAATTAAAATGACAGGGGTAAATTCATGAAATATATAAAAAATACACTGAAGATTCACCAAGCAGTCCATTATGGGCCTTGAATAAAGATAGTGGTGGAATCGTTTGGGGGCATGTTGGACTGCAGAATAACAAGGTCTGCACTAAGTCGTGCACGCTGCTAGCATTCAAATAAACTGCACCAAGTGGCAGCTTGAAACTGAGTTTGCATTTACAGGGCCGGTTGTTAGGGAGGCATCCGTGGAAAAACCACAGCCATTCACTGTGTCTTCGGACCCATCCACATACTCCCACACGGTTTCTTTATCTCGAGGGAGTTGGGGGGAGGCAGGGGGGGCGCGCGCAACCTCCCCCTTTAACTTTGCAAATAAACCCAAAACATTTCCGTATCCACTGCGCAGCCTCTAAGGACGCCGGTGAAAGACGCATGAGCCCCCCGCCACAGGGCTACCGTGTGGCGGGGTGATGTGGGGAGAAGTAGCCCGGCTTCCGGACGCCCGCAGAGGCTTTGAGGTAGATGCACCTTCACATCAGTTTCCAAATGCACTCGCTCTTGTAACGACGCACTTGACGGAGGCGGGTCCTGCGCCGCGTCACGCGCCTCTCCTGTTGCGCGCGAGGAGGCAGGCCGGTGTTTTTCCACTGCCGCGGATGTCTCATGTCCCCCCGTGCAGAGAGACAAAGGTCAGGAAGAGAGCTCGGCAAACAGGCTAAAATAGAAGCTACCGACGCGTCCAGCCCTCCAGTCGATTCTAGCGGACACGCGAGGAACACGGACAAGACGAAACGTGCACGGGAGCGCGCTCAGAGGACATTAAGAGGACAACGTGACATACAACGTTACAATAGCGGACCAGGTAAGTGAAGGAAATGCGAATAAACGCATCCTCTGTGAGACCTCTGGGAGGGATGACGGGGCTTTTCTCGCGCTCGTTATTAGGCGTTTAAGTCATAATGGGGATTTTCTTTGCGTGTATGTTGGCCTCCGTGCTGCGTTTGAATGACATTCATTCTTCTTTTCAAAGTCCTTTTTTTTTGTTTTAGGACGAGCTCGCGCTCGGGTGGGTGGAAACGGTCCTTTCTGTTCGCGGTGATTCGCGCGTTGGACGCGGATGGGGAGGCTGTGGTTTGCATTGTGGACACTGGCTCTGCTGGATGTGTTGGATTTAAAGCGCTTTAAACGAGACGCGCCGCGCGGACCGCTTCCTTCCTGCACGCGGGCGCGCGGTGCGCTCGAGCTGGTTCCCTTCTTCTCTCGGTCGTTTCTTCCACCCTCTCGATGTCGAGCTGTGCTTTTTTTTTGGACTTCCCGTTATTCAGCGGATTTCTTGTGTATCTTTCTACGCATCTGTATGGATTTAAATCTTATTCCGGCGAAAATAAATAGTTCGCTGTTTTTGTTTTAACTGTTTCCTCGTCCAATTCCGTTATTGGACCGACAAAAAAAAGATGAAGGGGAAGTGAGCCGCTCTCTCTCTCTCTCTCTCTCTCCCCCCCTTTGTCTCTCTCCCCCTGTCTCCCCCAGTCTCTCCCTCTGTCTCTGTGTCCCTCTGTCTATGGAGACGACGACATTTAAAGAGCCGTGTTTAAAGTTTGAGGCTTGTGTTCGGTGGGAATGTACAGTGCAGGGAATACATGCATGAGCAGCGGGTTTATTCCATCCCACGCCCCTCTCTCTCTCTCCCTCCCTCCCTCTCTTACTCTCCCTCCCCCCATCCCCCTCCCTAGCTGTTAGTTCCCTTGTTAGGGAGCCGTGGTGCTTTGGACCTGTCTGGTTTATTGTGCTAATAAGTTATTATTGCTCCTGTGTCTGTTATAACGGTCTCCGTAGCTCATAACGCTTCTAGAGCCGCTCTGTATGCACGGAGCTCTGATTTTAACGCTGTGTATAAACAAAGGGAGAAGAGTTTAATTCTTCCAGCCGTGCTAAAAATACACATATAACTTTGGGCCTTCGTGTTCCAGTAGACCTGAAGGTGTCGCTACAATATTTCCACATCTCCTGAAGTAGCTTTTCAGATTGAAGTATTAAGTGTTATCAGAAAATCAATCCCTGGGGCACTAATGCATTTTCGCGTCAACAATACGGCTACTGCAAATCTTAAATGTCAATGTTAAATATCACGATTTATGGATAAGGTAGTGGTATTCATTTGAGAATGGCATCTTTTTATCTTCACTTTTAACTATATACTCATGTCAGCTATTGTTGTCAATGGTGGTCCAACGCTAGGCGCCTTTTGAAAAGCCTAATTTATTAATATGTTGTTTTGTACAGACATTCTCAGACTTTTGGTTTGATGAAACGGCTTGTTAAACTTGTTTTGCCCTCCGTGTGAAAGGTTGCGATTTAAACACGCAGAATAAACTAACTAATCTAAATTGTCTTCTTCTTCAACATCCCAAATTTATTCTTGGTATCTTCGGCCTCAGTGATTAACCACTTTTGGCAACGAAGAAGATAATTTGGAAAAGGTCCCGAAGGCTTATAAATCTGCGTGAAACGCGATCACTCATGACTTGGAAGGTTCCGCGGTGCAAAGGAAGCAGAGACGGTTCCCAGCACCGCTCCTTGAAATGCATCTCAAGTCGGGACGTCACCCTAACGCTGAAACAAAGAAATAAGGCCCGCATGGAAAAGAAAAGCCTGAACCGGTCTGAGCACTCGCCCTTCCCCCGACCCCCCCCCCCGTCCCCCCTTATCAGGCGTTGAAATGTCACCTCTCTGTGAGACGTGGTTCAAGTCACAACATCGCTGCCTGGTTGGGAACCCCCCACCCTCCGGGGTAATTTATTCGATCTGGCTGCGGGACCGGTGATGTTTCTTGAGTTTAAACGAGTCTTAAAATGGCTAAAGCAAAAGAACAGGGGGGTCGGTTTTGTTTTGGATCACTTCTTAACTCTGTTAAGTCTGTTGGGGCTTCTTGTTTGAGCCGGAAGAACTCGTTTTCCTTGTTGGAACAGATCCAAAAACTTCCATCCCAACCAACGATTGGTTGCGCAAATGACCCAGTAATATGCAAATGATGACTTCCAATTCCAGGGACGTAAAAAAAAACTGCGAGGTGACTGCTCGGAGCTATTCTCAGAGGGTTGTGTAAAACCACAGTTTTAGAGATATTTTTCACCTGGAGACCTTCATTTATTACCAGCTTTCAAGGTAGGTGTGCATCTCTGTGCACGTCAAGCTCTCTGATAGAAGCTGACCGGATCGGACCAGCGCCCCCTTGTGGCCGCCAGACCGCTGCCACGATGGACGAACTCTGCAAATCCAAAGTGTGTCGTCTGAACGAGCAAAGTGAACCTTCTGGTAGACAGTTTGGACATCAGACTGGGAGAGCTCGGGGGGCCGACGACCATTAAATTCCGAGCGAGCAAACCACAAGCGCTTTTGACACAAAAGTGACATTTTCTTCGTCTGTGTCGATGCAGTTCCTCTTTCTGTTTTTAACAGAACCACATGACTCATGACTTCCTTTCTGCTCCTTTTGTGATCTGACTCGGTGATACGGCGCTCGTGTACTTCCTGTACATCTAATGCGACGTGCATGCAGGGTTAAAAAGATAAACGCTGGCGCGTTCATGCACCCCGCGCCAAAATAAGTGGCGATAAGCTCTGGCTTTAGCGATAAACCGACCCGCCTCGGGATGAGAGCACGGATCTCTGACAGGGAGAAGCGTCTTTGGGGAGATTACGACCGGAGACCGAAGTCACGCGTATTCTGGTTTTGTGCATCTAGATACAAACATTAGTTCACGTTAAACCGGAGTGAAGCCCTGTCGATCGGCATCAAATCAAAGAGAATCCACAGCGGCTGCTGGCTGAAGTGAGATGGCGGCTGGAAGCTTTTGCACCTTTCTGTTTTTCTCGTACACCTCCTGTTCCGTCTCCCGCATCCTTAATGGCGTCTCGCACTTGACATTTCCGTCCCTCATCTTGCTAAATGTAGCTTCATCTGCACGTGACGCATCTATGCGTGTCTTCATCTGCGTGTGATTTATTTTGTCCCCCCCCTTTTTTTAGGTAACTGCCCCCTACTCGGTTAACTTTTAACAGCATTCTTTCACCCTCTCGTAGTCGGACTCCAGCCCTTCTTCTTCCATTCCCTCTACACGTGCCTCTCTCCGTGTCTGTTTCCTTTCTCTTTTCCTTTCCACACCATCATCAGCACAATAAACTCAGTCCCGTTCTTTTTCTCCAAAAGAGGTGGATTACAAAACGAGTGGGGAGAATCACCCAGGAGATGCAATTAATGGCAGCAGGAAATAAATCATGGGGGAGGACAGGAGGAGAAGAGGGAGGCGAAGGAGGGGAGTAAACGAAAGAAGGTGTACAGAAGAGGGGAAAAAGACAGGAGAGACGGGAGAGGACAAGAAGGACCTTGATGAGAAGACGCCACCTCTCTGCTCCAGCTGATCTTTATCCGGCAGCTGACGCGCTGTTTCCATATGTCGTCCTCTGTTTGAAAAGCACAGCTTGATAATCACCTCTTCTGAGTTCTTTGCCTCTGGTTTGCTTTGAACCTCCCGATTCCCAAATAGGCGCTTTTGCAGCTCTGAGCTAACGAGAGCGGACATCTTTCCTGCTGGAGGGATTAATGTTTGCCGTCCATAGTCCAAATTGTATTTATTTAACAAAGATGCATGTAATGATTTCTAGATTTCATGTTTTTAATCAAACAAAGTACTCACTGACAGCCCTGTAATTGCTTTTATACATATAACCACAATAAAAAAAAATTCAAACAAACGTAGGGAATGCCAGCATTATTTTTGCGGTTGTTGCGATGAAGCGATTTGAGGCGAACCAACAATTATCTCTTCACATCGCCTGGAGGAAAGAGTGAAGTCTCAGATCTGAGTGAGGAGTGAGAGAAAAGTGGGGCAGAATTAAATGGTGGTCAACCCAGTGGAAAGGTACATGGTCCTAGAATAGGCGAGTTGGTTATGTAAGTGTGTGTGTGTGTGTGTGTGTGTGTGTGTGTGTGTGTGTGTGTGTGTGTGTGTGTGTTATGGTGGCTGGGTTCTGAAGTCACTACATGAGTTTCAGCCCAGCAATCTCTCACTCACACAATGAGTCTCTGTGTTTTACAGCAAGATCTTGGCTTCTGCTCCAAGTCGTCCCACAATTCACTGCCGTTCCCACGGCCGGCCGGCCCGGCGCTCAGAAGGGCCGCTGGAGGAGACCTTCCAGGCGAATCGCTGTGATAAATTTAACCGCCCTTTACAACGTCAAACAACTCTTTCCATCGTCAAATCGGCTAATTGTTGATCTCATTAGCTATCTTCTTCTTCTTCTTCTTCTTCTTCTTCTTCTCGACGTTTGTTGCAGATGTGTTGTACTTGAGCTGATGTCATCTGAAGTCTTTTCCTTCACTTGATTGTTTTCATTGGAGATAAATTGATTAAATATTGCATTTAATCTGCAATATAACCAGGCCTGTGAATGTTTAATGTTTGGACATCTTCGGTGGAGTGCAACAAGGCTCAGTTGCGGGTCCTTTTTAGAAGTTGAGTCTGCACGGATTGAGATGTCTTTTCTTGCTTTAAATACGTCTTCTGATATCATCTGACTCTTTAGGGTTGTCCATCCTGTCCGGTCTTTACTAGGAAATTAAAATAAATTGGTTGAATTTGAATCAAAATGAACCAAAACAAGAGAGTTGAACTGAAAGCAACCAAAATAACGTAAGCGACCAAAACACGGTTAGTGCCTATGATTTATGGTTCTCTGAAAATAAACAATTAATTAATTGTTTCAGTGTTTCCGGCAGAAACGATTCCAATCATTCCGTCCTCACTGCGGTCAAAGAGCATTAGAGGATTTCTTTCTCATCTCATTAATTGTAGCCTGTTTTGTTATTCACATAAAAAATACACTCTGCCTCTTTAGCGGAAGCAAGATCACTTTTGGCCATTAATATCTACCGCTGTAGTTTTGCACGAACATAACGGAGTCCGTTGTGTCTGAAGCAGGAAATACATATTCACACACACACAGCGAGGGCTTTCAGTGTCCTCATGTGTTATTAATTAACTACAGGACCAGTCAAACGTACGCAGGACGTCGTGAAAGCAAATTCTCTGTTCCTGTCTTAATTCATTAACTAGTTTTGAGATCGCGTCCGTTTACGACGAGACAGACGGCTGTTGTACAGTAGTTGAAGTAAACCTGGGTTGGGTTTAATTTAGTAAACATGTAACATACAGAAATCACGTTGTCCTGGACGCTGCGCGGTGACGATGTCGTGCGTGAAGTCGTAGAAACGATGAACGAGAAGGACAAAGATCTGCCAGACGGCGCCGGCAGACGGAGAGAGATGAAGATGTCTTCCACAATGACAGACATCTGCTGACTACTAAGTACGCCCGTCTCTCCCTATTGCACATCCCCCTACCGGCTCGTCTCAGCCGAAGCTGCCATTCAAGGCATTGGAAGAAAAGCGCTCGCGTTGAGCTTGAGTGGTTTTATAACAACATCCAATTTAAGAATTCAGTCTAACTACCTCCCGGAATCATCGGACATGGATGTAAGTCAAGTGTTTATGCGGAGTTGGAGGCCTCTGCATGTTTGACATTGATCTAAAAACAGATCTAATGCAACGTTATGGTGAATTCTACCGTTACGCTACAACGTGGCACCGTTGTTAACGCTTTTTTGGTGAATTGTTACGGATTCGATGCGTTTTAATTTGACACAAACCATCATCTTTTCTTATGACAACATTTTTCTGGCGACCCCGATCTGGTGCTTTATTTCCAACTGCTGTTCAGTAGCGACGTGACGACAAAGGTCGCGCAGACGAGGTCCAATTCTCCCAGTTTTACCTTTCAAAATAAAACACTTAACTGTTTAGCCGAGGGAAGTTAAACTCTTTCTTGGCATTTTTCCTGAACAGGAACTCGATGAAATAGCTTGCAATAGCTAAGGATATGCAATCGTTTACCTCAGACAGTTATTATGTGACTATTTTTTACTTTTTTACAGTTGTTCAGGTATTAAAAGTGAACTTGCAGTGCGATACGCAGAGGCTCTATAATTTATTAACAGTTATCACTCCATGTAGGCAGAGTGTGTGGCTTTGTGGTTCGTAATGGCTTCACAAAACAGCTCACATGTTCCAGGGGAGCCTGACTCATCGGTACCTGCATGTGTGTTAGTTTCTGTTTCAAAATCTTACCAGTGAAAAGCCGATCATCGAGAATGAAGCTAGATCCAAAAACTAGCAATAGAAAAGTATAAATGATCATTAATATGAATGAATGAGGGAAAAAACAAGCTTGAAAATCATTAAAGTCCTCATTGCACTCTCTTTTGTATACTGCCATTGGTTCAATGGTCTGGAGATATGTATTGTCGTATTATATACTTGTATATGGGAGAGAAATTGCCCCTGTAACAATAAATTGACCGGTTCGATCCTGACAACAGCTGACCTCGTATTATCATTGTAACTCACCTGGGCACTGTGGGCAGAAAGCGACGTGCCCGTAAACTCTCGGGTCATTTCAAAAAGCTTATTTGTTCCTTTTCTCTTGTCTCCCGTTTCTGCAGAATGGCTCAAAAAGAGAAACTTCAGTGCCTGAAGGATTTCCACAAGGACACTCTGAAGCCCTCCCCCGGTAAAAGCCCCGGCACCCGGCCCGAAGACGAGGCCGAGGGCAAACACCCGCAGCGGGAGAAGTGGGCCAGCAAGTTGGACTTTGTTCTGTCCGTGGCCGGTGGCTTTTGTTGGTTTAGGGAACGTCTGGCGTTTCCCGTACCTCTGCTACAAGAACGGTGGAGGTGAGCCGCCCGAGGAGCCTCTTCGTTGGCTTGGTTTTTTTTTTCTCCACCTGTGTATTCATTGTGTTTCCGCTCCACACAGGTGCATTTCTCATCCCCTACTTCATTTTCCTGTTTGGCGGAGGTCTGCCGGTCTTCTTCCTGGAGGTGTCCCTGGGTCAGTTCACCTCTGAGGGGGGCATCACCTGCTGGGAGAAGCTGTGCCCCATCTTTACTGGTACGTCCCAACGCATCTTCTTCTTTGGCCCCTTTCATCGGCGCGTCCTTGCATTTACGTGGTCAAACGAGCAAATTCAAGCCTCAAAGGAGCCAAGTGAAGTGTTGTGCGCAGCCTGCAGATCGCCAGAGGTTTGATACCTCGGCTGAGAGCTTTACTTGCTCTTCGGGTGCACCTACCGAGCCCAGTTACGCCCAGCGTCTCACACGTGTTACAGGCTTTTGGTCACGGTGGCGTCGACTGGCTACCGGGCTCGCATATTTCCAGAGCTCTTGTTGTTTTTCACAGAGGAACGGCAACGTAAAGCATAAAGCTGAGTCACAGCGGGCTCTCCTCCAATCGCGTCGCCGAGACTTTACCCCGCAACCGTTACCAGGCAACCAGGCAGCCAGGCGGCGCACTCGCACACCGGCACACTGAGGCCCTCTGTTCAGCGCCAACCCTCCTCTGGCTCGCGTCTCCTCTCCGGTGGAAAAAAAACCTTTGTCCTGTGTTCTGAGTAAAAGTGCGCTAGAGAGGTCTGAGATGCGCCTCAGCATCTACCTGCCGATCGGAGCGAATCCTCCTTTGGTTGTTTTTCTGTATCCTATTTCCTTCCTCTCCTTCCCTCCTTCTCTACCCCCCCTTAGTCAGTTCTTCTCACCTCCCCCTCTCCTCCTGTTCCATACCAGCTGATTAATGTTGCCTATTTGCTCTCGTTTGACTTCAATCCTCACTTTTTTCTTTTTTAGATACTCAAACGTCCTCATTAATCTTACCTCATGTTTTCAAAATTCGTTCCATAATTTTATCGCCGTTGCCGTTTCGTTATCTTTATTTCATTATTTACTGATGTCGCCGGTTCTCGCTTTCACAATCACTTTCTTCCTCTCAGACACAATAACCCCCCCCCACACACACACACACGCACACACACACACACGCACATGCCCGAGACCGTGCACCGTGTCCCAAATCACATGTTGCTACGGCAACAGTGCGGCACATCAGAGAAGAAACGAAGAGCGACAGGCAGAGAGAAAAGAAGCAGATCAGCCGGAAGAGGCCTGGGATGGATGAACGGTGGCGAGGAGGAGGAGAGCTGGAGAAGGAAGGCGGAGGCACGGGAGGAGACTCGAGGGGGGGAGAAAGAAAGGAGGGAAGAAGATGGAGTTAGAAAGGGAGAAAGTGTCGTCCGAAGAGCATCTGAGGTGTGAGTGTTCCGTCGGTCCAAAGAGGCGCGACGGATCCGATGTGGTTCCAGACGCCTGAACTGCAGCCCTCGTCTCATCGTGGAGGTGTCGGAGGTGTCAGAGATGTTCTCGCGTTGGCGCTCTTTTAAGAAACCGACCTGAGAAACAATCCGAGGTTCTCCCGTAAACACGACTGAATCTGACCAACACGACGCGGTAATCCGGAGGAACACAAATCCATGATTATTATCAGTAAACGTGCAATTTTCCTACTCAGAATCAACCGCGTGTGTACGTGTTGGGAGGGAAACATGGCGGGTAAGGGAGGGGGGGGTGGCATCCGGCGAGGTCGCCGGATTCTGCTGTGTGTGTGTGTGTGTGTGAGTGATGTGTGGCAGCTGCTAGTTAGCAGCGGGATAAAGAGGACATGATGTGATGGTGAAATAGTTCTCACGTTCAGAAACA
The DNA here is from genome assembly GCA_021346845.1 of Apeltes quadracus. Taxonomy (NCBI): domain Eukaryota; kingdom Metazoa; phylum Chordata; class Actinopteri; order Perciformes; family Gasterosteidae; genus Apeltes; species Apeltes quadracus. The sequence continues at coordinate 16,444,267 of CM037933.1, read as the reverse complement.
CACTAGAATCCATAGAGATGGTTAGGACGTTAATCTGTCGGCGGTGTGTGCCGGATGCTAGTACACAAACACACAAACACGCACACTTAAACTACCATACCATACTGAGGACCCTCAGTGACAACGGTGATTACTTAACCCCTCACCTAAAACCTAATCCAGGTCCAAATCTGCACCCAAATCCCCTCCCACACCTGCTGCCATTTCCTTATCTGTCTATCCCTGTGTAGTTCACACACACACACACACACACACACACACACACACAGACAGCCTTCATGGTCGGGAACATTTAAGAGCAGCATAACACCGTTGAAGGTTAAAAAAACAGAACCCCATGGACCTTGAGTAGAGCACGAGATAGTACGGACTTTTCGTTCCTTTCAATCTTCTTGCATCCTGTTTTGCGGCCAATGAAACGTCACCAGATCCATTTTTCGGATGCAGGGCGCCAAAGTTGTTCATCATTCCTCCACACGGGGACCAATGTTGATATCCTTATGGGCCTCAGCCACTGTGACCTCACCACCGTCACGATTACTCGTCCTACTCGCGGGACGTCCAGCCGTCGCCTCCATCAGAAATCACTGGTCAAACCTCCCAGAACGTGGCTTCAGCCGCATCTCGAGAACGTCCCACGTTAACCATGGCGATGTCTCTCAAAAGTATAAAACGACCTAAACGTGACGTCCTGCTGCGCGGTCACTCTGACCTCTATGACCTGTCTGCCCTCTCCAGGTATTGGTTACGCCTCCATCGTGATTGTGTCCCTGCTGAATATCTACTACATCGTCATCCTGGCTTGGGGCCTCTACTACCTGTTCCAGGTGGGTTTGGGTTTCTCTCACTTGGATCTTAAATAAGACATGATTTTTTTCAGAGTGATCTCTGATACCTGACCCTCGACGTACGAGCTAGCGGGACTGTGTTACGGCCTTCCTGAGAGTATGAGGGTCATAAATAGTTAACGTAATCTCAACGTGGGCCACAGCGGCTTCATATAAAAGCTGCTTTGAAAGGTGCTGGCAGAGGATGCGTCATTGATTGGAGGAGTGATAATCGATCACCTTCTGATCCCCTGAAGAAGGCAGCGTTGGCATTTAAGCACTATTAAGTTATTCCTGTTTTTGAGCAATAAAGTTGTCTTTTGCAAGCTGTGCCTTGTCTGGCAATATAAACCAGTTTCATAAATGTCCTCCTAATGCCCGATCAGTGCTCCTTTTAATGTCCAAACAGGCGACATAACCCTCTTTGTTTTTCGGGCCTCTCAGTGTTTCCAGCCGGAGCTTCCGTGGGCCAAGTGCAACCAACCCTGGAACACCGAGCGCTGCATCGAGGACACCTACCGCAAGAACAAAACCCTGTGGCTGGCCGCCAACGCCTCCAGCTTCTCCAACTTCACCTCCCCCGTCACCGAGTTCTGGGAGTGAGTTACCGGAGAGCCCGTGAACGCTTCCGTGTTCGTGTTTAGCTTTGAAGGCGCTGCAGTCGGTATCAGCACCTGAAATCACTGGTTACGTTTCTTTAAAAACCGAGGGTAGGACGTAGCCAGCTAAGCAGATGTGTTCCTTTAAGGCTAATTACATCGTAACCAGCTCGCACAGGCCCACGGCTGACATTGAAGCGCTCGGCCTTTGATGTGGTTTGGGTCCGACCGGTGGGCAGATAGCGGTTTCGCTGAGCTTTTCCCTCTCGCGCCGCAGGCACAACGTGCTGGGCATCACCAGCGGCATCGATGACATCGGCCCAGTGAAATGGGACCTGGCCCTGTGTCTGCTGCTCGTCTGGGTCGTCTGCTTCTTCTGCATCTGGAAGGGAGTCAAGACCACCGGCAAGGTGAGTCAATGCTCCTCTCGTCCCGTACTTGTTCCTCTTAAGGCACCAGAGCGGGCCGTGACGGGATGCTGCTCATGTGACTCGTTTCGTTTCTTTTGAGGTCCTACAAAGACAACAATGGGGGCTGTGTTTCACGATGAGAACGGGGAAATGTTTTTCAAGGCAGTCAAGGCTCCTCTTTGTCCCCGTTTAATGAAACAGAATTGAGTTTTAGTTGTTTCAACGTTTAGGTAGTTGCAGTTCCCCCCAAGCTCAGCAGCATTTCCTCAAATAAATGGATCCCTGGAAGTTTACCAGTTTACCAGTAAACAAATCTGTTCATTAATGATTCCCTTATTTCCTGTTGTGTCATTTAAAGGTGACAGTTTGCGTTTGTTTCCTTTCAACAGCCCGGTGAGAATCTTTGAATTGCTACAGTAATGAATAAAGGGAACGTTTCAACAACAAAAACAAGCTCAATTCATCCCAGGCGGCTGGCTTCAGTTTTTATTGATCGGTCTGGCAGGATTTATTGTCTCTGGTCGCTCCAAGTTGTTACTGCTGTAACAAAAGCCACTGCTGCGAGGCCGACACTCCGCTATCGATTCAAGGGGAAACCTGTGGTCGCGGCACACCGAGTGACTTGTCGGGAGACGAAAACAAGTCATTGGCCGATAAACCCAGAAGCAAACCGACCGCCGCGTCCCGTTTAACGTCCCACCTTCCTCTCGCCCTAACAGGTGGTCTACATCACAGCCACCTTCCCCTTCGTCATGCTCATCGTGCTGTTGATCCGCGGCGTCACGCTGCCCGGCGCCTCCGCGGGCATCATATTCTACCTGAAACCGGACCTGGCTCGTCTGAAGGACCCAGAGGTAGGTGCCCCTGTGCTGCCTGAGCCATCCGTTACATCTCCCCGTTGTCTTTGTCTACGGAAGAACCTTTAACGAAACTAAATCCTGAACCTTTCGGCTTTCCCCCCATAGACAAGGGGGGGGGGGGAGGGGCGGGACGGCACTGGTCCAGGTTGACTTTTAAGGATGTAAAGCTCTGTTGGTCTTTCCTTGGTCTCCATGCACTCTGGGTCACGATCACCTTTCGGCTCAGGTGGTCTCGCCCACAGCGCCAACTTCAGACGTTAGCGCTTCGTTTGCGTGTCACATGGAAGCCCCTTGAACCCCCCTCAGCAGCAGGCCTCAGCCTTTCTGTCCCCCCCTCCCTGCTCCACAGGTGTGGATCGACGCCGGCACCCAGATCTTCTTCTCCTACGCCATCTGCTTGGGCGCCATGACCTCGCTGGGGAGCTACAACAAGTACAAATACAACTGCTACAGGTGAGGCATTAGTTTCCAGTGGGGGTCTTAGCGGTGGGGGACGGGGGAGGGAGAGGGTGGGGGTGGGGGGAAGGGATCGTTGTGTGTTCATTAACAAATCCTCCTCATGACATATGTGTGACATAGGGACTGTTTGCTGCTGGGAGCCCTCAACAGTGGTACCAGTTTTGTGTCTGGCTTCGCAATATTTTCCGTCCTGGGCTTCATGGCACAAGAGCAAGGGGTGGACATTGCTGATGTGGCAGAGTCAGGTACGAGGGTTCTGTAAAGGCGGCAGTGATGGTGGGCGCTGCTTCCTGGTTAACAAATTAAACAACAGTTTATGACAAAGAAAAAAACAGCAACGAATCCCAAACGAATTGAACCTGGTATTTCAAACGGACTCCTTGATTAATCACAAATGACGGCATCGGAATATGGAAGTTTCCGCAATCAAACACTACTTGACGAAAGCAGGATGTGAGCAAGTGTAAACATCAGTTTTGTTAGCACATCATTGGAGGAAAAAGCAAGTCGGGTGAGTCAGGGCTGAGATAAAGCGGTTGGAAAAAGTAAAAGACGACATTGAATATACGCTTAGAAGTAGCCATGGTAGGTGATGGTGCGTGTTGTGACCGTGTGCCGCCTTAACGGAGAATTGTTCCATCGTTTTGGCTGTGTTTGTGCATTGGCATACGTCTTGGAAAGGGTTTGAGTATTTTTTTATTTTTTTATTTTTGGTAGTTCAACCTCTATATAAACTGTAACATCTGAAATGAACGGACACTCAGACCCTTGGGGACACAAATCTCCCCATTGACACCTAATCAATAATGATGTTACATTACATGGATATTAAAGTATTCAATTATACTATTATACTATTGAATCTGACTTTTAATTTAAGTCCTTGGCTTTTATATTTCTTTACTATATCATAACAAATCTAGCATACATGCTGTTCTCCTGGTGTCCACTAAGGGGCGTGGCTGCTGTGGTTCTTATCTATTGCAGTGACGCATTGGCACTGGAGTGTGTGCGGCTTCATCTTTTTGTACTTTACGAACCGCAAAAATCCATCAACCTGAACTTTTAAACAAACACAGTAAAAACATTCATTAACACGCGAAGGGCTTTTCAAAGAGCGCCCGTAAGTTCCTAAACGAATATCCCTTACAATGTGTAATCTGTTAATAAATACGTTATGCACCTTTTTCCTTCGTGAGGAGACACAGCTAGTCTATTTGAAGCAGGAAGTCATGCCTAGTTGTGTGGTATAATATTTCACTAATGCTTGTTTTTTTACATCCCAAATACCCTCAAAGAAAGGTGGTAACTCTCACAGAGAACCAAAGGCTGTTGTTCGGAAAGAGCCTCTTTTTTCTGTAACAGTGAGCTGATATATTAAGAGAGATCAAAGACATCTTGTTTGACGTCAAATTTTTGCTGATTACAACAACGTTGTTAGCGCCAAATGCTCAGGTCAGACCGAGTCTTCATCTATTGGCCCAGGAGCCTTCCGCTTGGAATAAAAAGGGCCGTCCACGCTTGCCGGCCCAGTCGATACGAATATTGGACAATTCTGTAGTCTCCGACTTCCCCCCTCCGGCGCAGCGACCGTTAGCAGAATTATCCAATATCAACGTGGTGTTTGGCGAGTGGGTTGATGCTCCGCCGGCGACCAGAGAGTAGACGTGTGCCTGAGACGCACCAGCCGGTCTGTCGTAAGTGCGGCCGCGAAGGAGAAGGAGTGAAGGTAGCCAGGGTTCCACACGCAGCACTCAGACTGTCTGATGTGGATTCGGTGATTCGATGTACTTGCTAGCATTTCCCCTCTGAGAGCGAAGGCTTGTACTGTTGTTTGGAGTCAACGCGGTGTTTGGTTGGATGCCTTGTCATATTTTTCAACAAAAACCTGAACATATTTCCGTATCTTGCTATCAGCTGCATTGCTGTTTTACGGCTGCTTCCCTGTTTTTCTTAACTTCTGTTTTTACAGTTCCCAATATGCAGCAGCATCAACGTCAAATTAAACTAATAAAAAACAATTAAAAAGCCATTGCTTTTTTTTTCGGCATACAAGTTTGCATCTGCTGCTGTTTTGCTACGGCCATTTTGCATTCCTCGTAGAGAGGTCATGCATCATTCAGTCAGGGATGCAGAATGGCTCGAGTGACCTAGGTGTCCATACTTAAAAACTAATTTAAAGAAACCCGAGATAAACCCGAGTGACCTGCTTCTATTCAGACGCCCAGGAGAGAGAATCAAGCACACAGAGGTTTAGACGACCTGCAGGCCTCACGATAATTCACACCACACATTGTTCGGTTCTTTTCCCTGTTACACGCCATTGCAGGTGGTAGGACACGGTGCATGTAGTTAGCGATGTGGCCCACGTAATGTATACAAAGTGACAGGTAAGTAGGAATGTGTGACACGCGTTAAAAGCACTAGCTCCACAAGAGGCCCGTTTCAGCGCCGTAGCTTTGAGGTTTGATCGTGCATTCACATCTGGTTTTGCATCTCCATTGTTTGGGGCCTTTTCTTCCCACAGGGAGGCAGATCAGATCAGCTCATTGGGATACTAATGTTGCCTCCCCCCTCTCCCCCCACCCTGTCTCTCTCACCCCCCCTACCTCCCCTCTACACCCCACCCACCCCTTCCTCTGCAGGCCCCGGCCTGGCGTTCATCGCCTACCCCAAGGCCGTATCCATGATGCCTTTCCCTACCGTCTGGGCAGTTCTCTTCTTCGTCATGCTGCTGCTGCTCGGCCTCGACAGTCAGGTCAGCAGAGACGCGCAAAGGAAGCGGCGATAGCACTCGAAAAGAGAAGTTACCGAGGTTCCCTTTAGCAACTCTGGCAAGAAGCAGAAGACTTTGATGCTCTTTAACAAAAAAAAAAGCCTCCTGCAGGTTACTTGATTTCTGGAAGATGAAAATGTTAAGATTTTTTGGTCAACATGCATCAATAGAAAACAATAAAATAATAGAAAAGTGCAGGAATGTGATCCGGCCTCTCTTCCACATCAAAAGATGGAGAGCATGACGTTTGTTTGAGTGGCAGTTTTGGTTGATCCTCGTCTGCCTCTGTGTCCTGTCAGTTCGTGGAGGTGGAAGGGCAGATCACATCACTGGTGGATCTGTATCCGTCCTTCCTAAGGAAGGGTTACCGCAGAGAGATCTTCATCGCTATCATCTGCAGCATCAGCTACCTGTTTGGACTCACCATGGTTACCAAGGTAACGACACTGTTGCAAAAAAGTAATATCAGTTATATTACCCCTTTAGTCTCGCCCCTCCAACGCAGACTGGCCAATCATAGCGTAGCATCGGCCCGCCACGTTCATGACATGTGTAAAGCCTTATTAGTGATACTTGAGTATGGAGCTTCAAAAACACTCATCGTTGACTCTCTATTACTGTTTTTCCCAGAAAGTAGATCATATTATGCGTGCAGGGACGTTAGTTTAGTGACCCCGTGACCTCGCAGCATCCCGGGGGAACGTTGGAAAAGAAACAGTCAAGAAACAACGCTGGTGCTTTTCATGGTCCGATCGTTTATCGGAGCGCACTGTGGTAATAAAATGTGTATTTAGGAAAAATCACAGCCACTTTGTTCTTCCAGCTATTAGCGTGTGTCCCTGGGGAGATGACTGGGGGCTATTTATACTGTCAAGTCATGAGAACCCCCCCCCACATATTAATAGATACACCAGACCTGTCCTCCCCATTCTTCCTCTCTGTCCTCTTCTATTTCCGTCCCTCGTCACTTCTTTCTTCTCTCTCTGTCCTCACGTCTGATCCTGTTTCCGCCAAAAACACTTTCCTCTGTTTTTCACAACTTCTTACTCCCTGAATCCCTGACGTTCCCCCCTCTCCTCCGCGCCGCCCGTCCGCGGGAGAAACAAATGGAAAGCCTTGGTTTGGACATTTGGATCTTGACTGAAAGCACTGTCGGGTCTATAAGCGGAGGAACAAAAGCATTAGTCCCCCGAGGGGGGACACACGCTTGCCTCATTCCCCCATATGAGACCTTTAAATAAGTTTGGACGTAGAGAAACGTTTTTTTCCACCTCCTCCCCCTGATCTCACAGCGCCCTTCTGCCCCTCTTCCTCCACCCGCATCCTCCGCCTTCCATCCATCGCTGCCCTCCTATGTTCGGCCCTGCCTCCCCCAGTTCCCATGACAACATCTTTTTTGGGCTGCGGTGGCCTAGTTCAAGTTTAGGATTCCCATGATTGTTACAACAGCTTTCACAATGGACACACACGCACACACACAGACACACACACACACTGTGGGTGTGTGGGTGTGTCCTTTCTGTGTCCTTTCTCACGTGTGGACAACGATCTCTCAGGAATTACACGTATCGATTCACCGGCCCTGGAACCTCTAAACACTGAAAGGCCCTTTTGTTGAAGTTTGGATTCACGTGTACTGACCCGGCGTTCTTCTGCCTCTCCGCAGGGCGGCATGTATGTTTTCCAGCTGTTTGATTACTATGCAGCGAGCGGTGTGTGCCTTCTGTGGGTGGCATTCTTTGAATGCGTCGCTGTCGCCTGGGTTTACGGTGAGTTCCGTCCTCCTGAATGCATCAGCAGCGTCTCAGCGGCTGCGGCTCCGCAGTAACCGGGGAGGCGTTTCGTGTCTCCACAGGCGTTGATAACTACTACGATGCACTGGAGGACATGCTCGGCTACAGACCAAACGCTTGGATGAAATGGAGCTGGACGATCATCACCCCGTTACTGTGCATGGTGAGAGACGCAGGAGACTAGTTTGTGTTCCTTGAAGAGACGGGCAGTGTCCCGTTGAGTCGTTGCCGCCGCGTCCTCGTGCGGGCTGTTGTTCCTCCGGTGCAGATGTGATGAAATATGAAAGCGGCTCCTTCGTCTTCCTCCTCAGGGCTGCTTCATCTTCTCCTTGGTCAAATACAAGCCCCTGACGTACAACAAGATCTACGAGTACCCGGACTGGGCCGTTGGAATCGGCTGGACTCTGGCCTTGACCTCCATGATCTGCATCCCCATGGTGGTCGTCATCAAGATAATCCGATCCGACGGGCCGCTCATCGAGGTGGGCGGAGTCCGATGCGCCTTGCTGCGCTTTGCCCTCGGTGTTGTTTCCTTTTTGCTCCTTTGACCGGCCGTGACCTCACTCTCCTCTCCTCTCCTCCCCCTCCCTCCTCACCCTGCAGAGGATCAAGGCGGTGGCGGCGCCGGTCCGCGGGGGGGCCAGCTCCCGTCCCGCCGACCACCGTGGCCTCAAGGAGCTGTCCTACCCTCTGGACCCCAACGGGAACAAGGGCCTCCTGATGAAGGCCCCCACCCACACCATCGTAGAGACCATGATGTAAAGGAACGAGGCGGGGGGCTCTCCATGAGACCGCTCTCCTCTCCGGCTTCCTCTCAGCTGCTTTCTGTCTGCCTGTCCGTCCGTCTGTCTGTCTGTCCGCCTGTCTGTCTGTCTGGTGGACTCGTGAGGGTTCAAATGGAGGAAAATAATTAGCCACACACACACACACACAGTTCCCAGCTTCAAATCCAGTCGGATCACATTTCAAATCTATTTCTGAATTACTCACAGTTGCTGGTACTTTTATTTGAATGTTATTGCTTGTAAAAAACTAGTAGACGCCTTTGGTCCAACCAGGTGTGGCTGATGAATCAGTCAGAACGGTCCGGCCCACGAAATGACTGAAAAATGAATCCATTTTCTTTTTTTGGGCTGTTCTTGAAAGCCGCGGCGTTTCTGAGGGTCACGCTGCTCCACTGCAGGCGCCGCGCCGCCAGTAACACCGATTACATCACCTGACACATTTCGATGATATTCCAGCTGCACAAGCAAAGATTTTTCCGTGAGAAATGTGACCAAACCTTCCAATCAAAAAATTTCCCTTCTCTCATTCCTGATCCACTAGATTCCCCGGTGCGGCTGAACAGAAGGAATTTAAAGTTAAACGTGTTTTACTATCGCAGCCGCGGCAGCAGGTGACCCTCATACAAGCCGGGACCCGGTTTTAGTTCCTTTTAAATGCACCTTAGCTCAAACGTCCCCTCGGCCCGACAGCAGTGGGGGGGACGGGGGGACGGGGACGAGAGACAGGCGTCTGACAGGATTGAACCCGTGAGTGTCTTGTGTGTGGCGTTGTGTACAGTAGTAGCTATCGGTCTATATCTATATCTATCTCGACCTTACGTTAGTGTCTGCACCAGGCGCGCTCGGCTTACACCTTTGAATTGGATCTGTTTCCTTTTCCACAGAGGAAGTTACATTATTATTAGTTTTCCTCTGTCGATGTTTAGATTTATTTTTATTTTTATTAAGACTATAATGTTATTGTTATTCACTATTGATGATAATTGCTGTAGTTTTTACGTAGATGGAGCACTTGTGAAAATACTAAGCTATTATACAAATCATACATTTAACAATGATAATCCTTTCATTTTCCTGCCCAAAAAAAATCCGTCTTCAGTTTCAGGCAAAAAAAACAACAACAAACAATGCAGCTGCTGTTCTCTCCCAAGAAGTTTCTCACGTGGGTGAAAAACATTCGGCAAGCTCCGCCTCCAGCTTCGCCTCCTCTGTAAATATCTTCTGTTTGGAGTCATTTCTGTATGAAATGGTCGAAAAAATATTTCACCCCATCCCAACACTCCCATTAGCATCCACGTTGCTTCAGTTCACTTAGCGAGGGGGAACGTCACAGAAGGAACACGTCGCAGCATCCGAATGAATCCCAGAACTCCAAATATTGCGTTTAAGTCCAGACTCCGATGAAGCCGAACCAAAGACACGAGGAGGAGAGGAGGCGTATTTATGAACATGTTAGTGAATGCCTGAATAGATGTAATAACGTGACACTAACACGTCCCAGCGTCCACCTGGGGTCCTTTGCCACACGTGTATATATATATTTATATATATATAATATCACACCTTCACTGCCGGTGTCGTCCACGATCCGAGGCAGAACAATCCAGAGGGAGTCAAAGTGAGATGTTATCGCACCTTAATATTTGGACTTCATGTGAAACGATGAGGCCAAAAAGAGAAGCACTGCCATCTTTTTTTAATTCAGGGTCCTCAAAGTAAAAAAACAATCCGCTCAACAGGCCCTCCTGTTTCCTGAGAAGCACAAAACGCAGACGTATTAAAATAGATCAAAACGTTGTTAAACATTCATTCTCGTCAGTTATCCGGCCTCCTTTTGTGTGTCGTCTCCGCTTTCGATTGTGTCTTTCTGTCTCCGTGTGTCTAGAATAAAGTCGTTCATATCATCAAAAGGGACTCGAGATCCTCAGCAGACATCTATTTTCATACAGTAGCTAACTTTTCCTACATGAGTGGTCTTTGTACAGCCGATCTCCCGGTCTAATGCGCGCACAAAGCTTTGTGTTAATGCTCTGCTTTTGTACAGATCCGGACCCTCGCTTCCCCTGAAGGGAGGGGGGGAGGGGGGTGAGATAATAACCCGTTCCCTCTCCGTGTGTACTCCCAGTACGTCCCAGTTACACTCCCCTCAGTGAGTCGACTTCCTTTGAAGAAAAACCAATTTGCAAGAGAATCGAGGCATTTAGCGATGCACAAAGTTTTTACCGCCGATTGTTGACATGTGAAAGTCACCCGCGGGTGATTGTAAAAGTTTCTATTTTTTAGGATGAAAACAAAGAATTACTTTCCTTTTTTTATTTTTATTGATCTTGTTCTATTCTGAATTCTGTTTTCTTGTTTTGTTGTTTTTGATGGTGTGTCTGTCACATTTGCCTTTTTGTATTCCAAACGTAGTGTATGTGAACCTCGGTGACCGGAGTACAAGTACAACTATCAATCAAAAAACTACAACAACAACAACAAAAAAGCTCAGATTTGTTACGTGCAATACTGTGTAGAATATTTTTTATTTTTCTCGCTGTTTTTTCCGAGAGGGGGGTGGAAACAACCTGAAGAGGAAAAAAAAAAAGATTTGAGAAAAGATTTGAATTCAAACAGGCCACAAAAAAACTGAACCGAAACCAAACCGCCGGTGCAGCCGAGGCGGCGCGGTGGGACGACGCACTGAGAGACGCGCTCGAGCGTCTCACCGAATCTTAGCAAAACGTATCTTTTTATTGGTTTGTGAGGGCAAAGAAACACAGTAACACTGCCACTAAGCCCCGCCTCCTTCCACCTGTTTATCCAAAGACAGGTAGCTGGCTACTGATGGGACGAACCCCTCGAGTCCTTTTCGGCTGCTTGTGTGAAGCATTAAAAGCGATAAACACAACAGCAGGTTAAATCCTTCTACGATGTGCGTTTGACATTGTGCGTATTCAGACGCGTGGCGACCCCCCTTAGTGCTTTATCAAAGAAAACCGAAGAACCAAACTGCATGCGGGCGCATTTTAGACCGTGGGAGGAGGTGTGTGCGTGTATGTGTGTGTGTGTGTGTGTGTGTGTGTGTGTGTGCGTGTGTGCGGGGGGGGGGGGGGGGCATCACTTTACTCAGATACTATACAAATAGTCATCATGTAAACATTTACATTTCCAGCTTCTGGCCGTACAATCCCGTCTCCCTGCTAAGCCCTCTGGGAAATGGAGTCCTAGTCATCAGACTCACTCTGAACATCGTTTCCAATGGCAACCGTCTCTCCCGCGCCCATACTGTATGCCAGCCCTTTCTCCAGTAAGGAATGTTTTTAATTCTTCCCGAAGAATTTCAAAGGTTTGATTTCTTATTTTTATGGCCAACTGTAAGCTAGGTAAAGAAAACGAAAAAATGAATTAAAAAAATATGTGTTTGAACAGGTTTTACAATGGTGTAAAGCTTTTTTTATTTCTTAATAAAAAGTGTGTCTTCTGAAACTGTCATCTTTGAGTTTGTTTTTTTGTGTCCGAATCGTACTGGCAGGCAATGATGTAACACACACACACACACACACACACACACACACACACACACACACACACACAAAGATCCTTCCATTCAAGTCCAATTTCCCAACTGGTGGGACTTATGGACATAAATCCTCTCGACTCGGCTGGAAGTTAAGTCATAGACAACAATACTAGCACTAATAGTTAGGCAACAAAATACTGTTGAACAGAGCAACCGAAGGGAAGCAGATTGACACAAGAGTCACTGACGAACTGGCGACGAATACTGGAGGTGAGTATAGAGGCAATCAAGAAGATCAGCAGCAGGTGGCAGGAACTGCTAGAAGATTCCACCTCGACCAGCTGACAACCAGGGAGGAGAGGGAGGAAAAACACAAAGGACAGACACAGGCCCAACAGACGCCCATCGTGTGAGAAGAAAGAGAGAGATATTTAAACTTGCCTGTCAGGGTGGGCTTTTATTTTGAAAAGACACTAAACATGCGCAAGCTAGCGCCTTTATATCTTTATGTCAGCCGTTGGCTGTTGCCCTTCGCAATAAAGGTCCCCTTGTGACTTTGATGCCTCTTCTTCTGTTAGAGGACATACACACTTAGCTGAATATTATTTGTGTGTGTGTGTGTGTGTGTGTGTGTGTGTGTGTGTGTGTGTGATTGACAGTAAATCACCTGATTGAAGACCCTTAGGACCTCTTCTCTCCTCTTCATCAAAGCATTTTCCTCAACAAATGAGCTAGCCACTCCAGACGGTGCTTATGTCACCAAACACAACCCAACATCACTCACCCAACCCCTCCCACCCCCCATCACCCCCTCCTCCCCCTGCCGAGCCGTGTGACCGGAAACCAGCGAAGCTTCAGTTGGTGGAACGTTTTGACCCAAACATTCGCACCGGGGAGAAAAGGGCTGAGACACTGATTATTAGAGGAACAGCTGATTGTTGTTTTCCCCTCGACAGTGAAACACTCATTTAAAATGTGCTGTTTGTGTATTTATTTATTCCTCCCAGTGGAGGTTCAGTCTCTGTTCATTATGATCATGATGAAGGATGATTATATGATTGTGTGACACAAATACCACTTCAATGACAGTCATCGCCCCCTCGGGCCCCCTTCCAACGAGACACGCAACGTCACGCACGTCAACAGTGCTTTATTCACTTGGCAGTTGTGTTGAGGCTGGATTTAAATAACTCCACGACGGAAACACAACACAGACATTTCCACTCGCCTGTGCCAGCTCCCAGAATAGACGCTGAGAATAGACCCCTGTGGGACCGGCTCAAGGTCTCAGGGTCTCAAGGTCTCAGGGTCCCAAGGTCTCAAGGTCTCAAGGTCTCAGGGTCTCACGGTTCACGTTCAGGGTCTGAAGGTCTGATGGTCTGAGGGCTTAAGGGTCTGAAGGTCTGAAGTTCTCAGGGTCTGAGGGTCTCAAGGTCTCAAGGTCTCAGGATCTGAGGGTCTGATGGTCTGATGGTCTAAAGGTCTGATAGTCTCAAGGTCTCAGGGTCTGAGGGTCTGACGGTCTGATGGTCTGATGGTCTGACGGTCTGAAGGTCTGATAGTCTGATGGTCTGATGGTCTGAGGGTCTGAGGGTCTGAAGTTCTCAGGGTCTGATGGTCTGTTGGTCTGTTGGTCTGAAGGTCTGAGGGCTTAAGGGTCTGAGGGTCTGAAGGTCTGAGGGTCTGATGGTCTGAGGGCTTAAGGGTCAGAGGGTCTGATGGTCTGAAGTTCTTAGGGTCTGAAGGTCTGAAGGTCTGAGGGTCTGATGGTCTGATGGTCTCAGGGTCTGAAGGTCTGATGGTCTGAAGGTCTCCGGGTCTGAGGGTCTAAAGGTCTGAAGTTCTTAGGGTCTGAAGGTCTGAGGGTCTGACGATCTGACGGTCTGAACATCTGAAGGTCAGAGGGTTTGACAGTCTGAAGGTCTGACGGTCTGATGGTCTGAAGGTCTGACGGTCTGAACATCTGAAGGTCAGAGGGTTTGACAGTCTGAAGGTCTGACGGTCTGATGGTCTGAAGGTCTGAAGTTCTCAGGGTCTGAGTGTCTGAGGGTCTGATGGTCTGACGGTCTGATGGTCTGAGGATCTGATGGTCTGAAGGACTGATGGTCTGAGGGTCTGAGGATCTGATGGTCTGAAGGTCTGAAGTTCTCAGGGTCTGATGGTCTGAGGATCTGATGGTCTGAAGGACTGATGGTCTGAGGGTCTGAGGATCTGATGGTCTGAAGGTCTGAAGTTCTCAGGGTCTGAGGGTCTGATGGTCTGACGGTCTGATGGTCTGAGGGTCTGATGGTCTGACGGTCTGATGGTCTGAGGATCTGATGGTCTGAAGGACTGATGGTCTGAGGGTCTGAAGTTCTCAGGGTCTGACTCTCCCCACTACAGCCCCCCCGCTGGTGGAAGGGAAAGCACAATCTCCTGTTTACATGTTTCCTCTTAAGCTCAGTGTGTGTATACATGTGCTTGTGTGTGTACACACTGTAAAGCAGATGAGTTGCTGCCGGGCGTCTGTGTGCGTCTGTGTGTTTGTGTGTGTCGTGTGTGTCTGTGTGTTGTGTTGCATTGCGTGAGGCCCGACTCTCGGGGATAATTGAGTCGGCAGAAGCCGAATGTAAAGTGGAACTGATAAGTAGAACATTCGCTCAGACGATGAGCCGAGGCTTCTCTGGCAGCAGGGAAGGTCACGTGTACCAGAACATGCGTGTTCAAACACACACTGTTCCACGTCAACACACGAGCACGGACGCACACTGTTGGCTGTGAACTTCCGGGACTCTGCAGAAGCGTGTTTGTGTTCCCATGTGAGCAGTTAAGACTCTTTAAGACCTTCCTGAGGAGCGTGTAGTACTCCACGCATACACAACACGACACTCCATGCATACACAACACACAACACGACACCTGAAGATCAGTCTCACAGATTCAAGTTCATGGGAAATAACGACAATTCATACAACGTAAAATTAGACGTTTTATTGTTTTCTTCCTTTCTTATTTTTATTTTCTCACGTTCTTCTCAAAAAGAAAAGAGTATTAGTACACAAAAAACAACAACAACAGCAAAGTTATACATTTTACTTACTTTACAAAACAAACATTACCTCCGGAAATGTTTGTTTTGTATTTCATCCCATTTATCGGAAGAGTAACATCGTCATAGAAAAATATTATTTTACATAGAATAGAACTTTACACAGTTTGAAAAAAATACACAATATTAACGTTATTATTACGTAATTACGTACATTATTAACGGCCCAATCCGGAATTGTAATAAGCGTTTTTTTTTTTAATGATTCAATGTTTAAATACAAATGTCACAAGCTGAAACTAATGAAATCACCTCTTTGATGACCACATGATGCAGAAATGTACGATTTTTATTTAGTGATGTCAAAGTTTGTGTTGATGACGTCATCGACTGACTGCCTGCTTCTGGGTTGCGACGTATTTCACAGATGAATGACTTTGTTTTTATAACTAATTCATTGATTCAGTAATGTGGGATCAAACATTCAATGAACGGAGACGTGAACGAGAGACTGAGGAAGAGAAACACGACCCTCGTCATCCTCAGGTGGTCAAAACAAACGTCCCTTTCTTCACCCTTTGACTGCACACGACTCATTTATTACGTTTATTTTGTTATGCAACTGTTTTGTATTTTTAAACTTCACCCATCAGCAGGGTTTTTTGTTTCAATTCCGGATTGGGCTCTGAGCTGACCTTTGACCCTTTGATGCATAGGGAGTGTGGATGACCTCACACACACACACACACACACAGAAACGACAGAACTATTTGGAAGGCTTTTCTCACCATTTTGTTATTTTTTTGCTTTACAAAAGAACTTATTTTGGCCACTTCACACTTCACACGTAGAAAACAGTCAGACTCACAGCGTCTTCGACATGTG
This sequence comes from Apeltes quadracus, assembly GCA_021346845.1. Lineage (NCBI taxonomy): Eukaryota > Metazoa > Chordata > Actinopteri > Perciformes > Gasterosteidae > Apeltes > Apeltes quadracus. The sequence continues at coordinate 16,428,343 of CM037933.1, read as the reverse complement.
CTTCTTTTTCTTCTTCTCTTGTAGTAAGTGCACGAGAGCTTTTAATGTCAGTTATTCTATAAGAGTTCACACTGTTTTCAGTCTATTCTGGTTTCCCAAAATCACCACTGCACAACGAGATGTGTGTAATGTCACACACACACACACACACACACACGCACACACACACACACACACAAACACACGCACACAAGTTCATATGTGCTTCGAAGGAAATAAAAAATGACATCCTTGGATGCGTACAAAAACACATGTATATACATGTAGAACATACATGTAGAACGTACCTCCCCCCCCTCCATCCCCGACACATATACCAATACAGTCGTACACATGCAGGTTCTCTTACACACACGCACACACACACACACACACACACACTGGGGCTCTCGGTTCTAAATGTATTATGTAACAATGTGAGGAAAGAGTGGACAAAGAAACAGTAAAAAACAGAGAACTGAGGTTGTGATTGTTTTTGTTGCACAACCCTCAAAGACAAAAAGAAAGATATTCACACACACACACACACACACACACACACACACACACAGGTACACACTCCCCCAGCAGGAGGGGAGCGACCAGCTTTCTGTGAATGCACAGGAAAAAAGTGTGAATAAAAAAAGTTTGGGCAGAAATGAAATGAAATAATTAAGACAGGAAGTGGAAGGAAAAGGGGCGGGGGGGACTTATAGAAAAGAAAAAGTAGATTTTCTACTGCGGAAACTACACCAAGAGCTTCGCATTTTAAGGGGATTTTACAGTCAATAAAACATATTATTCACATGCTACACACTGGCCCTTTAAGAGAAGTTCGCCGTACAGAAAACAGGATTCCTCAGAACCAAAACTGAAATATTTAAAGTGGGCGGCATTTCTCCTGCAAGTCAACTTCAGACGAAAAGCCCCTCCTCTGGGTCGGAACCACACCGCCGGGCCCGAAAAAACGAGCGTCCGACAGCGACAGGAGAACGATGTTACGGGACGATTAGGACGAGAGTTACCAAGCATCCGTTTCTTTTCTCCGCACAACAAATCTTTGGCTCCTGATGCATCCCAGTTTGCTTTAAAGATAATCCACGCTGGATAAATACTTCCTCACTAGTCGGGCCTCTTGCTTATTATTCCCCAAAACGAGCCTCGGTGGCTCCGCGTGTAAAGAAACTTTGTGAATAATCTGTTGACGGCGTCACTTCTCCGCCTTTAACGGCGTCAACGCCATGAGCTGCGCTGCTCAACAACAACAAAAACAATCCGACGCGGCAGAATGTTCTTCTGTTGGCGCCGAAGTGTCCTCGGTGAGCGGCGACGACGTTCCACAAGGAGCACCGGTGTTCACGACGCGACGCGCGGTGTGCGTTTCTACGTGTGTTGTACTTTTTTGCATCGTAGCATCGAGAACGAGAACCTGTGGACCGGCCTCCGTCCACTGGACCCCGAGTTCCCCGGGTTCCTCTGCGATGGGTCACCTGTGTTTGTGTGTGTGTGTTTGGACGGATGTGTGTCTGGAGCTGTGTGTGTGTGTGTGTGTGTATGTGTGTGTGCGTGTCTCTGCGTGTGAGCGTGCTACAGGTCTAGCGCGTGGTCCAAAGTGTTGTTGTTGTCCTCCGTGTCCTCGTCCTCGTCGCCCAGCGGGTTGCGACTGATGACCAGCTCCAGGCGGTCGCCGGCCTCCGTGATCAGCGGCACCGCCAGGCAGCAGTCGAAGTCCCTCGTCCTCACGTGGTTCACCTGGACGGGGACGCAGAGACGCACGGGATGAAGATCAACTTAATCCCGATCAGATCCGGGGAGACCTAGTAGCTGTGTTAACGCTTTGCCCGTCTCCACGGGGGGAGAACTGGGACGTGAGCGGTACCGGGTGTGGGATGCGGGGTCCTACCTGCAGGATCCGGTCGTAGGGTCTGAGCCCGGCTCGGTCGGCGGGCCCGTCGGGTCGGATCATGTTGACGTAGACGCCTTTCTCCAGGAAGCCGTCCGACACGCTGAACCCAAAGTCGTCGATCTCCGGGTCCTTGACCACCGTCACCTGGTGGAGGGGGATAGACGGGGGGGACGGGGGGAGGTGGGGTCACATGATTTAATGTTTGACTGATGCAGAAGACCCTGAAGGCCTCACGTCATGTTTTAAATGCTTCAGAAAGATGCATTGAGGGGAACATTAACATGAGGATTATGATTTATTCCACTTGACTGAACAGACTGCAGTGAGGTCGTTGTCCCAAAAAAGCTCATAAAAACGTTTCCTGAGCAGCAGAGTGTAAAATGCCAAATAATGTAAATGCCATAACGTGACTTATTTACTTTTAAGTTGAATTGCCTGGTTTTACTTGCTGATGTCACTAGACACGATGACCATATCACACGGATCCGAGGTCGTCACCTTGTGCAGCTCCAGAGGCGTCGGGGACAGAATGCCCTGCATCTCCTCTTTGATCCGCCGGGACTCCCACGTCCTCTCCGACACCCTCAGCGAGGCCTTGGGCTTGGGCTCGTGGTGCAGGAGGGGCGATTGGTTGTCCTGGTGCAGGTGGGCCTCGTGGTTGAAATGGGCCTCCTGGAGCAGGTGGAGATCTGGGCGGAACGACGTCATTTATAAACAGTCTCCCTATTTGTTACTGGGCTCGGTGGGATGTCCTCCTCAGATTACCTTGGTGGAGTTGGGCCTCCTCGTGCAGGTGGGCCTCCTCGTGCAGGTGGGCGCCCTGGTGGAGGTGGGCGGCCTGGTGGAGGAGAGAGTTCCTCCGCAGGGGGCTCATCCTGCTGTGGCTCAGCAGGGGCTCAGCCAGAGGCGCGTTGACTCCGTCGACACCCAGACTGATAGCAGTTCCTGTCATGATGGAGGCCTGCACAAACACACACTTCAACTCCAGAAGTCTTGCATGATTGAATGATTAACACAAGTGTTAATGGTTTTAGCTACCATATGTTAACGCACATCCAGAGCGTAGCATCACTTCATCAAAAGGTAAACGAAAGAATATAAAAACAGTTTTGTTGACTATAATCAAGCGTGCAAATACTACTTTTATGTGGAGGAGTGACATAGCAATAGAGACCTGTCAATCAGCGTGTCGCCCCGCCCTAAAGCGTCCCCTGCTTGATGGTCCGTTTGACTCTAAATGGACCATAATTTGCTAAAAGAACATCCTGTTGCCTTGAAGAAGACTTGAAACTAGAGACTGAGACCATGAACTCATGTTTACGATGTTTACTGAATGAATAAATCAAGAAAGAAGTGGAGTCATTTACTCACAGACTTCTATGGGACCAGAGGAGTCGCCCCCTGCTGGTCACCACAGAGAATGCAGCTTTATGACACTTTCGAAATCAACTTCACCCGGGCGAACCAGAGGTTTCTGTGTGTAACAACAGGGGGAGGGGGGGGGCGTGAGAAGGACTTCCGTTCGGGGGGTCTGACCTCGATCTCTCTGAGAAGTTCCGACTGGCCGCAGGTCTCCAGGTCCTCGAGCGCCTGACACCAGAAGCTGTCGTCTGGATCCAACAGGACGCCGTCCACTTGTTGGCCAATAAATCTGTCACGCGCCAAAAACAACAAGCTGATATCGAGCTGCTTTACACATACGTGTGTGTGTGTGTGTGTACGCATGTTCTGCACATCCAGGCTCCAGTCAGCCGGGTGGCGGTATCAGCAGAGCCGGCCCGGCTCCGCGTCGGGCTTAATCCAACATGGGTAATCTTTTAACGCTCAATGTCCTTGACTGACGAGATTAATTCTGTTTCACTGCGCACCCAATGTTTTTTTTTTTTATTTCTCGCCTCATCCTCCATCTCTCCGCCCCCGCTGGTGTTACGTAACCGTGACGAGCGCTACTATCCTCACAAGGCTTAGCTGACTCACCACACACACAAACACACACACACACACACACACACACACACACGCACACACACACACGCGCACACAGATTCTGCTCAGTCAGCCTCGCGGGCTCCATCATAACTTATTACATGATTAATATGAAATTGACATAATATATTATAACTGTTTTTTCAAATGTTTCAACCTAATAAATTGTAAATTAAATTTTTAAACATATTATATGAGGCTCTTTTTTCAGGTTCTTTAGAAATTATGACTTATTCATTACTATTTTTGACATAGTATCTGTGACATTTATTTTAATCTTTGGTTTTCAAATCCAAACATAATAATTAACCTGACAAAAAACACAAAATCGAACCTCAAGCAGCGCAAGGATGAACGTGAACCATATAAAACATCTGTTTGCTCTAACGCCATAACGTGGCGAGGAGGTGAACCCCACCCTGGCGGTTTGTCCCAGTCGTCCTCGCTGAAGCCTCCGTCACTGAAGGGGTAGTTCTTCCGGCGCCCAGGAGGGGGCGTGGTGCCGCGCTGCTGCTTGGCACTGCGCCACTCGTGGGGATGGAGGGCGATGCCCGCGGCCTGCTGGTTGTACGTACCTGCAGGGGGAGGAAGGGGGGGAGGGGGACTCTGTTAGGTCACCATCGGCCCACTCTGACGAGGCGGCGGCGGACGTTACCCTGGCTGCCGTAGCCGGCGTCCAACCCGGAGCCGTCCCAGGACTCCATGGCCGAGTCCACGCTGGGGATGGTGGTGGAGTAGAGCTCCGACAGCTTGCTGGTCTGCTGGCTGTCCGTCAGCTCGTCCTCCTCGGGGTCGCTCAGCTCGTTCTCCGTGGCGTCCTCGGCCTCCGCGGCTTTCCTCTCCTCGGCGTCTTAGGGGGTTTAAAGCGGCGGTCGGTTAGACCGTGCGGCGTTCTGCACAGCTGACCCCGGGTCAGGTGAGTGTCGTGTCGCCGTGTCGTTACCGTCGCTCAGGCCGTCGAGCTGCTTCTTGATCTTCAGGGTGACCGTCTCGCCGGCCATCTGCAGCAGGTGGATGGCCTCGCTCAGCGGTTTGCCCTTCAGGCTGACGCTGTTGATGGCCAGGATACGATCCCCGACGTGGATAGCCCCTGTCCTGGGCACGCACACACACGCACGCGCACAGACACACACACACACACAGGGAGGTCAGAGGACACACACACACACAGTCTAACAAACCAACATGATTGTCTCAAGCACACAAGTGACGACTCATTTGAAATGTTCAAAAGTACATCGCCTTCCGTCCAATAACGTGCTGTCAGTTCAGATGAATCTGTGCTTTTCTTCCTGCTCATCTGGAGTCAGGTTCTTTTAGGTGGGGGGAGAGGCGGGGGTGGGGGGGGTGGTTGATTAGAAGCAGTGTCCCCCTCCATGTTCGCAGAAAATGTCACAAATCATAACGGACAAATTCTTTCATCCTTAAAAACTAGAAGCTTTTCTGCTGAACTGATTCTAATATCGTGTGATCATATCAGCGTATGGAGGTCAGACTGGTTCAGGAACAGAACTCATTGATTCATTTCGTCGTCTCCACATCAAAGAATCCTTTCCACTCGGTTTGTTTTTGGGCCGCTGTCAGCTGACAGGAAGTGGAACACGGGGCAGAGGTCGCGCAGCGTGTCGGGCTTTCAGTGAGCCGGTTATGAAAGCTGATGTCGCTGTTACGTCGCGGCCCCCTGCGCCGTTATCTCTTGTTGCTTCACACACTCTGTCGGGTCGTCTTCGTCTTCATCTTCATCTTCGTCCTCCTCGAGGTACAAGTCACTTCCTGTGGCGTCTGGAGGGGCTCCACGCTCAACAGACTGAATAATACGCTGTGAAAGTACCTCATACTGGATGTACATGAAATACTTTGTTGTACATTTGTAATTAAAACAATTACTTTCCATATGAACACATTATAAATATTGTTAATAAGTTTAAGTATAGACCTTTATAAGGACTTCATAAGGATGCTTTTGGAATCTTAGCTTCACATCGTAACGCAACCAGAATCTGTGTATAAATATACATTTACTGTATATCTCTGGCACCACAGCCTACGAAGACAGAGGAAGAAATGTCCTTTGTGCAACGAATGTGGAAGCGCCGCCAACGCAAACCCCCCCCCCCACCCCCCCAACGGGGAAGGATTCCTGAGCTTATGGGAATGTTGTGTTCACTGATCTAAATATAAAAGACCATGGAAACTCACACCAGAGGAGATTAGGTTGGGTGTTTTGATGCTTTTTGAGAACCTTATCAGATTTAAATGTTGTAATATCAGATAATTATTGCTCAGTGTTGCTGTGTTTCCGTTTCTGAATGACGAAGAAAACAGCAAGTTAAAACGCTTCATTCCACGTCTCTCTTGCAAATGGATAAGAAGCTCCTCAGGAGGGGGAGGGCCTTCCAACGTTTACAGAGTCTGGCTCCGCCCATTTCCCGTCGCCAAGCAACAACGACACCTGACATTTTGTTCTGAGACGCGACTGGATGCTGAAAGTTAGACGTCTCACGCACACATTGTGGACCACGGAACGATGCCATCACAAATTACAAGTATTGTGTCTGTGCGTGTGTGTCTGTGCGTGTGTGTGCGTGTGTGTGTGCAGGCACCTCTCAGCCAGGCCTCTCTTGGTCAGGCCCGATATCGTGATGGGGTCGAAGGGCTCCTCGGTGCCGGAGATGGTGATACCCAGAGGGCCTCCGTAGCGCTTCAGCTCCACCGTGTAGATGATGCTGCTCGACGTCTCCTGCTCATCTGATGCACACAAGGACACACACACACGCACACACACACACAAACACACAAATTAAAACCGCGTCAGTTCACTCCATGATACCGCATCACGTTATCCGATCATGTGAAATGCAGAACGCTTCTTTCCAGAAGTGGGTCAAAACCACAAGGGCACTGTTTCCATGGCAACTAGGGGAGAAGACTGCCCCGTCACCGTGCAGCGCGAACACATAATCTAACACGTTTGTTTCACCCCGGATCATATCATCTGAGTCATAATCTCGCGGGATTACACAGCCTTGTGTTCGTGAGTCGGTTCCTATCATTCCTCTACGCAGCGTCACAGTGAGACGCGTCCGGTACACTGATTAAAACACAAGCAGCATTTATCCTCTCATTCGATTCTTTCCTCCTCCTTGACGCTGTGTTGTGTTTTTTTGGGAGACTTTCATGAGTGTGCGTTTACTTCCAATAGATTCTGTTTCCTTGCTGGGGAACAATGAAGCTGCGTCTCTCTGATCGACCGCACAGGAGCCGCCGCAGGAGTCCAGCGGCGGACGGCGGCGGCCCCTGGTGGCCAACTGCTGCCACTGCACCCCCCTTAATAACTGATGCTGTAGGAGCTTCACTCGTGCAACGCCGCCTCCCTCGCGTACCCGAATTGTCCTCGTCTTTGCGTATCTTGAGCTTCACCAGCTCCTCGCACTGCTGCAGGATCTGCTCGGCGTCCTCCCTGGAGCAGTTCTCCAGCCGCACGTTGTCGATGGCCAGCAGCTTGTCGCCGGGCTCCAGAGTCCCCGTTCTGAAAGGGAAGGGGCCACAACGGTGGAACCACTGACATTCTCTCAGGGTTGAAGGTTCCGAATGCATCCCGGAGCAAAGGGCTGGACTGAGGTACCTGTGGGCCATGCTGCCCTTCTTGATGTCGGAAATGATGAGCGGCTCTCCTTGCTTCTTGCTGGCTGTGGATGAGGATGACATCACACGGTGACATCACATGGATGACCGGCCGCAAAAAACACCAAGTATGGAAATCATTAATTTCAAAAAAGCGTCATTACTATTAAACAATACGGTAAAAGTGTCGATAACAATATTATAACAGAAGGTCTTCGTCCTCCTCATCCTCCTCCTATAGTGTTATAGTGGTTATTGTTGTCTGTGGGTCCTCTCCCAGTATATATATATATACACATTAGTAGTATTAGTAGTATTCACACTATAGTAACATTAGTAGTATATATATATACCCTCGGTCAGCAGTGAACGCTTATATTCAGAAGGTGGCTCCATCGCACCATTTTGTTATTCACACAGCGGCATCATGAAGTCAAAAGAAAAACCTTTTTTTTATTTAGCTCATAAATGCATCCTACTAACATCCCGTCCCCTCGAGGCCTTTTAACCTTTTAGTTAAGTCAGGTGGTGACGATCAATCGATTGAATACGTTTAAAGTTCTTTTATTTCTGCTCAACATCAAGACCTTTTGTTCTTTTCCAAAACGGAGCCGCCAGGATCCATCCTGAACAAGATGAGCGAGGGCTAACGTGTGTTTTTAAAGGGCCCATGTTATGGAAAAATCACTTTTTCAAAGAATCTGTTGATCCAAGTCAGGATGCACGTTTTGTGTCTCAAACAGACGTTATATTCTTTGTCTGTAGCGGATGGACGCCTTCCTCACAAAGCTGAGATGCTGAGATGGGTTACAGCATAACGATGTCGAGTGTGTGTCTGTGTGTGCGCGTGCTCTCTTACCGCTGATGGTGAGGCCCAGCTCCACCCCTCTTTTCTTGGGCAGTTTGACGTGGAACGTCCCGCTGCTGGGAACCACCGACTCTGAGACACGAACCCACGAGAACGGCCGGAGATATCAACAACAAAAAGCAACAAGCAACAAATGACAGCGAGTCCTTTCATCCCGTTTGTAATTACGAGGCTTTAAGCTCTTCGGTCTCTCCGGGAGGGGGAGGGGGGGAGGGGACAGAGGGGGTGGGGGGGTCATTAGCAGTCGGACAGATTTCCTTCTGTTTTAAAGTGATTTCATTCCACAAACAACGTTGTGCCTCAGAGCTGCAGCGAGCAGACGATGACTTTGTTCCTTTTAATACGTTGTTTTCACTAAAAGAGTAATGGTCTCGCTTGGGATTTGGCTGCATAGCGATTTAGAGAATAAATGCTAATTTCATAATGACTTCTGGCTCATTAGGTGATGCAACATTATGAAAGGCAACAACGAAAAGAGAGGAAAAAACAGACGTGCTACTAACGAGCTCCGATAAAGAGGAAATCACAGTACAGTTACGTTTAAGAGGTTTGCACGGACTTTTATAGAAGTAAACTGTCTATGAATAAACTTTTGGTCTATTTCCTGTCAGCTTCTAGTTCACGAACCTGCAACGTCGAACTCTATGTCCAGCGAGACCTTGTTGGTCAGCGCCGCGTCCCGCAGCAGCTGATTGGCCTCCTCCAGAGTCCCGTCTTCCGTGGGGATGCCGTTGATTGACAGGAGGCGGTCTCCAACCTGCAGCAGGCCGCACCTGCAAAGGGGGGGTTACCGCGGCGACGTCAGACAGAAACGAGGCATCTCGACGTCGTGTCTTTAGGCCCAGGTCAGGTCTTAAGACGAGGCAGGCATGATATCCATCAACACTTTAATGGAGCCGTGTTCATTAGTGGGCGGGTTCAACGAGGCAATCATCGAAGTCCCTGCAGTCATTTCATAAAGGTTCCTCACAGCCAGATTGAGGATTCCAAAAACATGTTTGTGTTGCTATCATCTGTGACTATTTAAATATGATCACCCCCCCAGGGCGTAAAAGGGAAAGACGGCGGTGTGCTAATCCTCAATGGCCCCATGCCGGGAAGGTCTTTTATTTTGTTAATTTGTGGAAAATAACCAGATGAAAGCAGAGGAGACTTCGGACCCCCCGGTGTGTCATCACGGTCGTTTCAGCAATTGTAGATGTAACTGCTGCTGCTCTGATATTAAAGATTTTTTTTACCAAAACCTCCAGAATAGAGGTGTTTGATGAGAGAGTCAGCGGAAAAATGGCTCCTCCTTCTTTTTAAAACCACACAGTTAGCTTAGCATGAATAATGAACAAGGTCATTTTCTCCGGGACCAGAGAAGTCCTCCCCGGCTGGTCTCTAAAGAGATTGCAGTTTTTTAAGGTTCAGGATCCTAACTTGCGCCACGTTGCCTCTCGGCTTCCTCTCCGGGGATGTTAACTGAAACTCCCTGCTGGTTGAGTAGGAGTTTGGGTTTTTGTGACTGCTATGAAAAATAACAATGCAAGGTTTTAACATTTTTACGTAAAAATGTTAAAACCTTGCATTGTTGTAACTTATGGTTCCAAAGACTGTAGATTGTTGTTATGGGTTACTCAGAGTAGTGTGAAGCTGTTTATTTAGTCTGGTCCTGTCGAAGGTTCTTATCGATTCCTCCTGCGCGGGCGAGAGGAAGCTAACTAATTAGTGTTGTTAGCGTGGGCGCTAATAGAGAAGGGAGGGCGGCCTCGGGGTGCATAAACCCACCCAGCAAGAGAGGCCGTTAATACGACCGGAACATCAATCGAGGGGCGACAGACACACACACACACACACACACACGCACACACACATGCACACTTACACTTGCATGTTGCTTAAAAGCGTTCCTACACACACAAGTACACCTGTTAACACACACGCAACCACGTGTACGCACACAAGCTGGTGCACACATTTACACGTTAGTTGAGTTGTTTGTTCAGATGTTCTTGCAGAGGAACAAACAGACGTCCCCGCTCACCTCTCTGCCGAGCTGTCGGGCTCTATGAACCGGATGAGCGGGGGTGCGGACAGCGTCTCCGTGGCGAATATCCCCCCCTGCAGCTGGACGCCGAAGCCGTTGAGCGGGTCGCCGGTCAGGAAGACCTCGCTGGTCTCCACGTGAACCACCTGACCGCCCGGGCCCACCGAGCTGGACGCCAGGGACACTGAACACACGGAGCATTACGTCAGGGTTCTGGTTTCCCTTTCTGGGTCGTGACATGATGCAGCGACAGAGGGGGGAGAGAGGGTGAGAGAGGGGGAGAGGAGGGGGAGAGGAGGAGGGGGGGGGGGGGGGGGCTCACAGGAGCTTTTGTGCTCTTTCTTCCTCTGCCGGCGTTTGAGCTGCGAGTTGCGGGGGCTCATGGGCGCCGCGGCCCTGGGCAGGGTGCTGGAGCTCTGGCTGCTGGGGCCCGACGTGGTGGTGGAGCCGGGGGAGAAGCCGGCGGACACCAGAGCTGCCGACACAGACGGAGGAGAGGTGGAGTATCACGCAGAGCAACAGCTTATCCGTCCCTTTGTGTTGATAAACCAAAGCAAACAGAGGCAGTGGGGGGGTCGGGGGAGGGGTCTCACTTTTGCAGTAGTCCAGGCTGGTGATGGTGTTGTTGTTGGAGGCGGTCCACGACTTGTTGAGGGTGGCGCTGGTGTTGCAGAGGGTGGAGTTTGACGGGTGGCAGTAGTTGACACAGGGGTCCCAGGAGTGCGGGTGGTCCGACTTCTGAACCTTCACTGGAACACGCACGGTGGATTTGGATTCAGATCAAGTGTTTTTCTTCATCACATTTAAACACCCGACCTTTATAATCGCATAATAACCGCTCACTTAAGAATCCCTTAATGTAAGATGCAGGTCATTTCATTCTGGGGGTTAACTGCAAGTAAACTTATTATTGCTGTATTCTCGCTCTCCCCTGGCCCACATCCACTTCCCGCGCCCCGCCTTTGTTAAGCCCTCGGTCGTAGTTGTGGGAGACGCACCCACCTGTGTCGTGCTGCTTCCCGGCCAGCCTGGTTTGGTGCGAGGGGAGCATCTCTAGTTTCACCAGCTCTGTGGTGCTGGCTAACAGCTGCGTGGCCTCCAGGACGGTGCAGTGTTCTGTGGACGTCCCGTCTATGCACAGCAGGTGGTCCCCAGCATGCAGCGCTCCACATCTGGTAACGGAGAGAGAGAGAGAGAGAGAGAGAGAGAGAGAGAGAGAGAGAGAGAGAGAGGTGGATCTGATGATGCTCATGCTAATGAAACAGGGTTCGGTGCACAAACACGACCCCCCCGCCCACACTCCGGTCTAAACGCTTCTGTTGGGTTACTGCACAGCTCGCTGACCCACTCAAAGTGCTTCATGTATATTTCAGAGGCAGAGTGCTGCTCAGTGATGTTACGGGACCACATGTGTGTCTGTGAGAGATCAGGCTGCATTAAGCGGGAGAAGAGACGTATCAAAGACAAGAGGTTCCTCAACTGTTGCCCTCATGCTCGTATGACATCATCACGGCCGTTGTGTTCTCCATGACGGTGGAGGAGTGATGGTCCTCTACTACTTAATATGCAGGTGGTGTTCAGTGTGCTTCCGTGATAACTTTACACTTTTTTCCTATAAAAGTATTTGAGATGCGAATGAGGAGAAGATGGATGTAATGGAGAGGACGAAGAGGAGAAGGTGGATGTGGAGGAGAAGATGAGGAGGAGAAGGTGGATGTTATGGAGAGGACGAGGAGGAGAAAGTGGATGTGGAGGAGAAGACGAGGAGGAAAAGGTGGATGTTGACGAGAGGACGAGGAGGAGAAGGTGGGTGTAATGGCGAGCACAAGGAGGAGAAGGTGAATGGAATGGAGAGGACGAGGAGGAGAAGGTGGATGTGGAGGAGAGGACGAGGAGGAAAAGGTGGATGTTCACGAGAGGACGAGGAGGAGAAGGTGGATGTAATGGAGAGGACGAGGAGGAGAAGGTGGATCTAATGGAGAGGACGAGGAGGAGAAGGTGGATGTAATGGCGAGCACGAAGAGGAGAAGGTGGATGTAATGGCGAGCACGAGGAGGAGAAGGTGGATGTGAGCTTGCGAGCACCTGTCCACCACGCTGCCGGGCTTAACGCGGTCGATGACGATGACCTGCTTGTTGCGGTGATTGGCCGACGTCAGCGTGATACCCAGCGTTGCCCCCGGCGACTTGGCGATTTCCACCAGCAGCGGCCCGGAGGCGTTGGCCACTGTGTCTGAGTGAGGAGAGAAAGCCTGTTTAGAACCGTCATGGCGGCATGCAGCCTTCTTTCTATTTCTGTATCAGCAGATGAGCTCCAGGCAAAAAATGCCTTCAAGGGCCGAGGCTATCGGATCACATGACCGGGGGAGTCCTTGCAATGCATTCTGGGGGGGCTTAATTGGGCACTTTCACACGGGAGAATAAAGAAAGATCCTTGAGAGAAAATAAAAACGGGGAAACCCCAAAACATCCAATGCTAGTTTCTGCAAACCTTTGCCTCAAGCATCATCTCCTGTGTTTGTGTGTGTGTGTGTGTGTGTGTGTGTGTGTGTGTGTGTCACACGCCCACCCATGATGGTGATGTCATACTCTATCTGGAACAGGGCTTCCTGGCCTGCAGTGGGCCAACACGCTGAGGGCGTCGCTGTGGTTGGCGTTGTGCAGCGGCACGCCGTCCACGCTGAGGAGACGGTCGCCGGGACGCAGCGTCCCCTCTCTGAGCGGCGCGCAGAGACAGAAGAAGAAGAAAACTGAGACACAAGAACAACTAAAAAGACCAACAAAAACCAGGCGAGGAGAATCGATCAGCCCCGACTTCTAAACGGATTTATTTATTTAGTCTAAAACAAGAAGATTGCTGTGATTGTTTTAATGTCCGGTATGTTATTTGTTCTAACCCTTTTCACCTGTAGTTATTTCACCAGCGATGTCTTCAGAGGACAGTTCTTCTAATATTTTCCACTTTATTCTGAAGGGTTCTGCACAAGTAGTTCACATGTCCTTCCTAACCTCCCACAGCTTGGGAGACCTTCCCTTTATTTATAGCCCTAACTTAAGCTGCTGGTCCGAGTTCTTAAGAAGTTGCTGACTCGTAGCTCGTTTTCTGCAATTAAACAGAATGTCTTCTTTGATCCCCCGGTGGATGACGGGTAAAACGCAGGCCCTCCTGGGGACCGCGTGGCGCTGAGGATTAACTTTTCTCCGATTGTCACATGAATGGGAAGTAAAGCGCCGTGAATATCGCATTCGCTTCCCCTGGACTGACCCACATTTGAAGATGATTTTTCTTTTGGGAAGCTGCTCGAGGAGCTTTGGGGCAAAACGACTCGATGGTAAGATGGAATTTAACCGGCGTTCCGTCAGAGTGTGTGGACCTTTTCGATGAATCGAAAGATTCGGTGGGTCTGCGATCACTTCTGACGAACATTCACGGCCATTTCATACCACACGCGTGGAAAACGCGCGGCTTTGTTGTCCGCTCGCGTCCTGATTTACCGCCGCATGACAGTCTCACAAAAATAGCTTCTCCCGGTTCCAAAGCCTGGCGTCGGCTGACTGAAGCCGCCGTGTGATCAGAAGGAAGGGGTCACGCTTCCTGTGATCAAACCCCTCCTGCCGCATCCCGGCGAAGAAGCAGCGCAGGAGCACCAGACTCTGCAGGGAGCTTTGTGCGATTACAAAGACGATGAGACATTTAAAAAAAAAAAGGTATCTCATAGCAAGCTGCTGTTGTTGTGCCAGAAGCAGTATTTACATTAGATATTGTGTATTTGAGTATGAACATGGCTCTGAGATCACAAACCCCCCCCCCAACAATGCCTTTGTGACAAATCGCCCCAAAATAATGTTAGAATTATTTTACTTTACGCTTCATGCTTACTTTGTAGCTGATTGGCTGTGATCACGTTCAACCACCATCTACGACAAGAAGCTCCATCAGAGCAGCGAGGAGTGGAACGGGTTCTATCACTCGAGGCTTCAGGTCAGTGACGGACCGACGGAGCCTAAAGCCTTTTTTTGCATAATAATTCATTCTTTGGTGCTTAAGACTCATTAACATCTGGTGGTTTGCAAAAGATTCAACCTTGGACAACCTTGGACATTCAACAAACAATATCATAACTGACAAAGGACTGTGTAGTTTCATTCAATACATTTCACAAAAACCAGGGGATCAATAAAGAAATCCGAATCAGAAAGTAGCAACTATAATAACAATAATAGTCCAGTCTTGAAAAATATACAATCTTGAATGATTTCAAAACTGTTGAACACTGCTGCCCGCGTACAGTTTAACGGTGGCAGAGATGGCATTTACAGGGAAATGTCACGGATTATTGTCACACGCGACGGCGCCGGGACAGACGAGGTGATTTAAGCTGCCGACACGCCAGCGACGGTCACAGGAAGTGACACCGCTACCCTCGGGCTTTACTCGCATCACGCTTTTTCTTCTTTTTACCAGACTTTTTTTGGAAGTCTTTGCCCCTTTCACCCCCCCGCCGGTCTCTCAGGGAGGACGTAAAAGGAGTCAGCATTATGCGCCGCTACGGGGTTGCGTGGGCTCGCAGTCGGTGCTACCTGTCCGCAGGACCTCCTGGCCGGACGTAGGTGACCACTAGGGGGCGGGACTTGTGCCAGTCTTCGTGGGTGCCGCCTGCAAGGAGAGCAGAAGGGGAAAGCCAATCACGCTAAATCGGCCCGTTCCAACCTGAAACCCCCGCCGGGCGCCTGGTTAAACTTATTATTCATATTTCTGTAACGTATTTTTGAATCTTTGTCTTTGCTCCCAGCCAGCCTTCGACTAACCGAGAGATTCCAAAAGGATCCGCCCTGGAAGTGCTTAGGTTCTACCCATAAACCTTTGCTTCTGATGGACCCTTTTATGGAGGGGGTAGTCACAGACTTCTCTAAACTTAGTTATGTATTTATTTACCTCTCATGACGAAACCAAAGCTGCTCCCTTCTTTGTGCAAACACATGTCGATGGTCTTTGATATAACGCCCGAGGTGCTGTCCGGTGCTTTGAGAGAGAGAGAGAGAGAGAGGCAGAGTTTGCTGAGATTTACCGTTATTTGCTGATCAGGTTGTATTTTCTACATCGTTCTAACGTACGCTGGTACTTTCTGCCCCTGGAAGAATACCACCGGTGTATTTGTACCTGTAGGAGGCAGTTCGTACTCCACCTCCAGCAGAACCCGCTCGCCCACGTTCTTCAGTAAGCTGATGATCTCTTCGTGTCTCAGTTTGGTCAGATTGATGCCGTTCACGGACTTGATGTAGTCGCCGACATTGAGCTGGTCACTCCTGCACAGGGGAGGGACGGTTGGTTTGTGATGGATGGTTTGTAGTGTCATCATCAGTGACACTAGAGGGCGAAGCTGAATACAACCGAGTGCTTAACGTGACCCAAATAGATACAGCTAACTTTAATCAACTCAAACCCCCCCCCCCCAAAAACCTGTCAATCAGTTTGTTGCCCTGCCCTTAGGCATCACCTGCTTTATAGTCTGTTTGACTCCTGATGGATCATACTTTATTAAATGAACATCATGCTGTATTGTAGGAGACGTGAAACTAGAAATTGAGACCATGTTTTCAGTCTTTACAAAGGGAATAAATCAAGAGAGAAGTAGACTTTAATGGGACCAAAGGAGTCGCCCCCTGGTGACACTTAGAAATAAAGGCAAGAACACATTTTAATTGGAAAATTTGGCAGTTATACTTTAGGTCTCTTCCGAGCGCATTATATTATTTGGACAATCTGTCCTTCCACCTGCTCGTCGCACCCACCTGGCTGCCAGTCCTCCGGGTCGCAGGTTCGATACCCGCGGCTTCCCGTCCTTGTCGGTTCCTCCCGAGATGGTGAGGCCCAGCGTGCTGCCCTCTTTCTTCACCAGCTCCACCATGGTCACCCCCCGCAGAGCTTCTAACCAAAAACACACATAAAGACAAATACAGACAGGCACGTGCGGAAAACACGGAGAGAGAGAAAGAAGGAGGAACACACACACACAGAACGATGAGAGGTGGAAAGTGGTTAGCGGCGGGTCCCTCCGTTCATCCTGATTCACGGATTAAAGGCAAGCTGAGCTACAAGAAAGGTAGATCAAAGATGTTTGCTGCAGGGCGTCCTTGACTGGGACACTGCACCCCCCCCCCCCCCCCCACCCCATCCCACATCTGCATCCGGTAACGAGACTGAACTAAGCCTCAGTTGCTTCGTGAGGTTACTTCACTTGAAAAGTTCCTGTCAGGGACGGAGAGGCTTAGAAAGGTCAAAGTTCATCACCTGCATCACATGAGTCTTTAGGTAAGTGTGTGTGTGTGTGTGTGTGTGTGTGTGTGTGTGTGTGTGTGTGTGTGAGATATGACTGAAGTCTTCATGACCAGTGTTTGGACTGCAGTTTATGGACGAAATGATGCATGATACATAAAATGATGGTTCAATACTGGAAACCAAATACATTAAAACATCTAAACAGGGTGAACATGTCGTTACAAATGGAAGTCGATAAAGAACTGTAACGTGAAATGTTCTCCAAATAGAGAGGTGGATTCTCTGTGGATCGTAGTGAAAGGGGATCAAGTAACAAAAAAGACCAATCCGACTTATTGCAACGAGGGAGACAATACAAGACAGAAGCTTGTTATATTCCCTAAACACTTCATTAAACTACGGTTTAAATATAGACATCACAACTTCCCAAAAGCCGCCGCAGCTATTTTCGACTGAGTCGAGGCTCCGTCAGGTAAACAACCTAATGGGTTGACTTGGGAGAACTCTTCAGAGTTCACCCGGACTCTTCTGCTGCTTTGAACTTTGAACTCTAGAGACATTTAACATGAAAGACAGAGGCTGTTTGTGTTCTGTATGACCTTCTCACCGGAGACAATGACAACTTTCCATGGATAAACTTTTAGAACACAGACTCCCCCAGAAGGTAGAAACACACCGTATATTTATTTACATGGGAACTTGCCTTGCAACCCTTCCACCAATTCAGCGCCTGGAGCAGGGGTCTTCAACTAAAAGGTCCAGTTAGAAAAAATCTCTAGAAGCAACGGTCCAGAAGATCATAATGTAACTACTTAGTGTGATTAAATAGAGGGATGGAGTATACAACATCTGCATTTAATCAATACACGACTAACAAATCAAATGAAGTCAGTACGATTCAAAAACTATTCGACAATATTTATTGTTGCGTAACAAAGAACTGAACATGTAGGTCTCTTTTTAGCTTTAGGTCGGTTAGTGGCCTCGGCCGCTGCAACGGGTCCAATAGAGCCGTCTGTATCATAGAGCTGTGTCTGTATCGTCGTTACACGTGCACACACACACACACACAAAAAACAAGAGTTCCGTTCTGCAAATAAAACAGCGTCTCTCATTCGGTTTCTATCGTTCAATCTTTTGCAAATGGAGACACAAACAAAACACACTCACACACACGTGAGATGGAGCTTTGGTACGATAGATGGCTAGATTAGGTGAATCCCTCTGGCGACTCTGAGGATCAATGAGTTGCTTCATACTCCAGTTATCTTTGTGTGGGTATTACCACACGCACACACACACACACACACACACAGACACACAAGTTTGTAGTTCTGTTCCTATTTAGGTAGAAGGAATGCAGTTTGATGCTGATGGATTCCTCCGAAATCAATCTTTGAGTTTTTACTCTGCAGAAGCAGAAATTACTCCGTGTTGGGATTCATAAAGTTTTATCTACCATTTCCTGTTGTTTCTCGGGGAATACATAATACACCCAGGAAAACATTTGTCCAACTCATAGAAAGAAACTCACGCAAAGGATTCTGTTATCTCAATAGAGAACTGAGGGAAACCATTTCATCAAAAAACACAAATATTATCCATCAAACAGGCACACAGACACACAACAAAGTGAAAGACAATGTGACTATGAAAGGTAAATGAGACAAATACTGGTAACTCAGTGGCTAAAGGAAGGCGAAGCTGCTACCAAGAGCACAGCAGAGTTAAGTAACTGCATGGATGAATAAAGATTGATTAGGAGAAGAGAGAGAAAAGCATAAAGAGGAAATAAAGACAGACAGAGAAGAAGAGACAATCACTAGAGTGATTTTTGAGTGATGACAAGACAGGGAAAGATAACATTTTTTGATGAAGATACAAAAACAAGTTATTTCACGTTAGCTGCAATAATGTTTTTGAAGCACTTCCAAACCAACGGATACGTTACAATGTTACTAATGTAACTAAAAATGCAACGTAGCAACATATCGCAATGGTGTAACGGTACGTGGTAACGATACAACATAATGTAACAAGGTAGTGGAACAAGGTTGAGCAGCAGGGCTACATAAGGAGACCAGAACTGCAGCAGTTATACGGAAGTCAGAACCATGTCAGGATTTCAGAACAAGTGCAAAGTCAACCGGCGGTCTAAGTTCTAACATTCAATGTTTTCAGGGAACCCACAAATATAAATAGATCCACATTTACGGTAAAATATATTGTTTGCAGGATTGAGAATGGATTGGAATTCCTAGTGTTGAGTACAGAAAAATAAATAAGTGAACGCGTATGCATGTTGGCGATAGGTGTTAGAATAACAACGTGGGGTTTGACAGTTGACTCATGGAGACTTTCAGCGCAAACACTTTTAATTACTGACAGCGCTTGTTGTTATCTGCAGACATCAGGTCACCCTGCCACATCGCAATCTGATAGGGAACCAGAGAGAAGGAAATCAAGTGTGGCCAGCAGGAAGCCTCTTGTGTAAATGCCGCAAACTCATTAAGCAAACTGCTGCCGTCGCAAGATTTCCCTTCAGGCATTTCTCTGTGACAAATCATGATGAGAGGTGATTATCCAGTGTGGTAAAGTTAAATCCGGATGAGGGGTTGACATTAGCTCTCCGAGCATGCCAGCCGAAGGATGGAGGAGTGGATATAAGTCGTATGTACCTGGTATACTGTGTCTTCTCGAGGCCATGGTCTGTTCTGGTCCGGAGATATCCTTTGTTTTTCCATATGGTCCGTCATCTAGAGGAAACAGAGACACAATGTAAAGCTTTAGAGCGCTCGCTGCCCTTCTGTTTTTTGGTTGAGCTCAGGCACGTGGCACTTATTTCTGACCGTTTACATTAAATACAAAAAAAATCTGCAGAAATGTACGGTATATTATTTGAACCGCCAATGAAAGAAAGGATATTACTCCCCTCCCTCACGCCTTTAGCATTAGAAATGCTACGACAATGCTACTGCTACATGTTACAGTCGGTCTCAACTCCATAAGTCACTCATTAATTCATATCTTTCATATCTTTCTTTTCATTCATATCATACCTCCCCTGGCCATGTTGATGAAACATGAGATGAGATAAAGACAGATAGACGGAGCATTGTCCCGAAGTTGTAAAGCAACCAGAGTGCAACTCTCAGAACTAAAAAACCTCCCTCTCTTGACTCACTTCCTTAGGCCATTTGTAATTGACGTAGCTCCATTAGGTCAATCACAAGAGAAACTGGGTATTTCGCTTGCTTAAGATATTTTAGAAAAACAAGACCCTCATCATATTCTGCTACGTATGAAATCTTATCAGATGTAATTTGTCTGGCCCGTGAGAGACTTCACTATACAGAGATGAGCCAAATTTTTTCCCGTCTGAGCTACCACATTCTGGTCACTTGTCAGCCGTGTAGGAGACAGACGACACAAAAAAGGACTGAAGGTGAAGTGCAGAAGTTAACCGTTTCATCAGCCATAAAACGAGAACGCTAACTCAGTAGCACAAAGGCTAACTCCTTCACGTTAGCATAAAGGCTAAATCAGTAGCACAAAGGCTAACTCCTTCACGTTAGCATAAAGGCTAAACCAGTAGCACAAAGGCTACTTGTCGTTAGCATAAATGCTAAACAAAGTCCTCTATCGTCGTGGGAAATGAAGCTGTGTGTAGCCATAGATTTTCTAATATGAATAGATGTGGCACTCTCTGGTTACTTCCGGGTTCTGGACGGGCTGCAGTAACACGTCTCTGTCCATGCGAGGGCGCTCGCAGGCGAGTGCAGAATGCATTGGACCTATGAGGCTTCACCCCCTAAAGTCCAATTTTCTCAGGATATAATTTTTTGTCAAGCAATTTGAAACTTGCATTCAAAAGCGGGGGCTAGAATAATACACTCAGCTGACATTTTTAAGTTCACTCATCTGTTCTAAAAATCCGTTCAAAAAATGTGATGACGTCACATATTTGCATACTGCTGCTTTACGGACATTTCTTCGGCGATCTCTTCGGCACTCCCGAATCATGGCTTCCCTTCTCATGGCATCAGCAACATGATCGACAACGATAACACCAGCTGCTATTTGAGGTAAACTTCGACAGAAAGTCCTCCTAAACTTTATATTTCTAATTCTGCTTTAGCTTCAGCTGCCATCAAACGGGGACTCTGGTCGTAATCGGTCGCAATCCGTCACTGACCAATCAGGATTCATTAGCAGAATGCTAGCGTGTTCCGGCCAACAACGGCCCAACCTGTAAGAAATCGAAAGGACATAAGCACTCATTCATTAGACTTTTGGTCTATAATCCATATTGAACTTGCGGAATCAACAATAAAATCTACGTTGATTCAACGACAAGCAGGAGAAAGAGCTAAATTTAGCCGTCTAGCTTCATAGAGTCCAATACAATCTGCACTCGCCTGCGATCACCTCCAGTGGAATTTAACGGAACTGCAACCAAGATCGATACAATGGGCCCGAATAGGGAGCCCACGCTCTCCTTAGAGGACTCTCTGTGTAGCTCAGTTTGACAGCAGCTTTGACAGTTTGTTGCCTGTTGTTGTTGTTGTTGTTGTGGCTGTGATGGGAGCGGATGTGTCCTACTTTACAACCTCTGCTTCCTCACAGGGGGGGTTAACAATTCATGAACCAGTTCTCTACCACGTTCATGGGCTACAGAAGTGTCATTAAAGCCTAGTTTATGCTTCTGTTTTCAGAGAAAAGCAAGCGCCCCTTGCGTGTCCCTTGCGTAGAGTCCCGCCCCCCCTTGCGTCCTTGCGTGTGTCGACCAATTTTTCCAAAGCAGAAGGGCTGTGATTGGTCTGCTTACTACATCCTTGCTAGAGTCTCGGATTTCCGGTTTAGAGCGTAATTCCGCCATTATTAAATAATATATATTACGAATATATTTTACGAGAGAATGAATCAGATCTAAGAGCTTTTTTCGGAAGAAATCCGTAAATATGACCACTTAGAAACACACGCGTCATTGGCGGACTATAAAGACGCGCGGATGGGCTCCAATTCATGGACGTAGATCTCTGCAAACGTCGGTTTTGCCGGTCGAGGGGGCGTTGAAGTTGTGGCGGAAATACGGGACAAATACGTCCGCGAAAAGAGATGAAGAAAAGCAGCATTGTTGATGCACGGGGAAAAAAAGTATCTGATAAATTAATAAATAAACCAACGACTTCCAATCGCAAAGAGGGCACTCTCTAGGTCGTCTTCGACAATAAACGTTACTCCGCCTGGTGTTCTGGCGGTGAATTGCTTTGCAACACACGCAAGCCTTTTTGAACCATGAATTGAAACACGCAACACGCAAACGCAGACGCAGACGCAGAAGCATGCGCCGGCCTTAATTCCATTAAAATCAGGGACAATTACACCGCAGGTTAAACATCAATGTCTCTCAGGAATAATAGAGAAAGAAAGAATAGATATGTAAGGTGTATTTCGTTTTAAATGCTTTACGGCACCCGAAGCGCCATTTTTAAACCAGCACACTATCAAGTTAGTGACTATCGAGTTAATTGGGCTTTTAATTACACATGCAATGACATTTACACTCCTTTGCAGGTGCTTTCAAGACACAATTTCACTACAACGAGGCCCTGCAGTCTTTTCTTTTCTTTTTACCAAAAAGCGTTGGACCTGTGGGTTGAGGAAGTGTTGCTGAAAGCTCCGCCGGGGAACCTTTGTTTAAAGTCTTCTCCGGTCTTTGAATTCTGTGTACAGTTTTTTTACCATGAGACTTGTTTACCATGAAGATGCCTGCACATGGCAACAAGTGCAAATTAATTATTTATGTCGTATAAAGTATTTTTCCATAGTGTGACACATTTTCTCTCCAAGACCTTTAAAATATGCAGCGCTGTCCCCACCGGTAATGCTGGGAAATCACTTCTCTCCCCAGCAGTGGCAGCGGGAAAAGGAGGCCATTGTTGTTGCGTTCTGCAGTTTAGGGATCTCCACAGAGGTGTAACGAGTTTAATGATTCATAAGTTGTGGATTACATTTTTGCTTTAAACCACTTTTGTAAGTTTTCTGGCTGGCTGCTTTTCCTGCTGTGGGGCTGTTGCAGGCATATTGCACCCCAGAGGCTGTTCATGAGCACACACGAACACACACACACACACACACACACACACACACACACACACACACACACACACACACAGACAGACATGGACAGCCTCGGGCAGCGCTGACTGATACCCAAAAGGATTTAGGCACCAGACGAATACCTGCAACTGTCCACGGGCACCTAAACAGACAAACAAAAAGTCTGTGTGTACAGGCACAAGACACGCACTGCTACACAAACAGGATGCTGCACACACACACACACACGGTGACCTGAGACATAAGGAACGCTCGAGGCAACTCGGCAACTGGATGTGGACACAACGGTTTGAGTCAGCAGGTTTCCCAGCAGCACCTCTGGAGGCTCTTACTGTCGCGATCGCTGCAGCGTTTTACTCTCTGAGGTTTTCCTCCTCCAGCTCCTCTGAAGCTCTGCCATTTCTACTCTGTCATGGAAAGTTCCTCGCGGACCGTGACATTCCCACCTTTCAGAAACAATTTCTGGTACCGCGTGAAAAGAGAGGTTAACATTTATCTGCAACGTTACTTCTGAATTTAAAGTAACGTCACACCTGTAGTCATTTTAATCCAAAACAAATAAACAAAGATCCCAAAACTAATTTAGGAAATCAGTCCACTTCTTCATTTATTAAATGATGGTCCATTTAGAGTTAAACAGGCCACAAAGCATGGGATCCTTTAGGGCGGGGCTACACGCTGATTGACAGGCAAAATAATGGTCGAGGGTCATGCAGCAAATGACCAACTCCCATAAATAAATAATGCATCTTTTACAATCACGTTCCTTCTGAGCTGTAGTAACCACGTGTGCAGCATCCCTCGCCGGTTGTGGGTGAAGATTCAGAACATCCAGCCTCACACGGAAAACACCTGGGGGGGCCTTTGAGTGTGCACGCATGCATGAAGGGAATACTAACCCGACACGACTCGGAGGGGGAGCGCAGGCTTTCCGTAAGCTTCCAACAAATCCTTTACACAAACGCGCACGCAGTACACGCCGCGTGCATCACACAGACGCACACAGAGACGAGATGATGATGCCCAGTCAGCACCTGAGGACGATCGCACGGACTCCCTCGCTGCCTCCTTGTTATTTCCCAACATGCGGAGGCAGTGCTGAGCGTATCTGACGGCAACGACCCACAATGCAGCTTGTTAGGAGAGCAATGTTCTCCTGTTAAGAAGAACGAGGCGTAAAACCGACAGAACACGTTAAAGATGAGAATCAGTGAAGGGGGTGCAGGGGAGGGGGTGGGGGCACCACCTGCCTGCAGCCTGCTCCATGCACACCTCATTTTCTTCAATGCTCCCCCCTTCCGACCCTGCAACTAAAAAAGGTTCCACGTAAGTAAACTGCAATCTCACCGCACACACATTGTAGTTTGGCTTTTGTCACAAGGCTGCACAGCTTATTGGAATCTTACTAAAATAGCAACACCGCAATGTTCCAAGCCCAAGAGCAGTAATGTTCCTCAAAGGGAGGGATGTCCGCCGCTAAATTCCTGCGAAAAATAATGCGCCGCAATTTGTAAAACCAAACTCCTGTTGGACACCTACAGAGTTGGTTGTTTGGTGGGAAACGCACCAAAAATGTGATTTAAGATATTCAAGTAACGCATTTATGAAGATATGTTGCACTATTAAATGTAACACTGCAGCGCTGCAGAGACGTCGTGGCCTACAGGTCGTATTCTGTACACTTAAACGTTAGCAAAGACACTCAAAAAATAATGCGTCTTTGATTCTTCCGAAGCCTTCAGTGAGCTCCTGAGGGAAAGTGTTCCCCTGCTTCACTTCCTACAGAGACATTTGTCCCCATCGATCGCCCCCCTGCAGGGAATCGTAAAGCTCGATGAAATATGTTCCTTTGAACGTGCCCCCGATCTTCGGCTCTCCGCCTCACTCTATTATGCAGAGATCATTATCTTCTGCCACTCGAAGACAAAGGTGCAGGCTGCGTGCTGCCGTGTCTTGGGGAGGATTCGTGCTGTCTCGGTCGAAAAAAAGATTTAATTACACATGGAGTGCCCCCCGCTGCCATGTCAAATAAATAACACCATACAGCAGTACTCGCCCACGCGGTTCACAAATGTTCGCTTCAGGATGAGCAGACATCGCCCGTTGTAAGACGACCTGGTTGAGACCTTTTATTTAGTTTTTTGTCCGGATCAGAGAATCGTTCCTCATCTGTGGGTTGAAATTCATCTTAACCCACAACAAGCAACGTCCTTCCTTCCTTCCCTAAATAACAGTATACTTCAGTAAACGCATTCAAGCATAACGTGGAAAATGGACTCAAGTGAATGCATGTTAAATGTTCCCCCTCAGTGTTTTATTGTTAATCAATGTTAATCAATGTCATCAGTTAACTCCTTCATATATGTGCTGGTATTCAACAGCAATGCACCGTATTCTGTAAAGCATATGTGCAATATAACGCTTAGTGAAGTAAAAAGTACAATATGCACCTCTAAGATGTGGAGGTAGCTTAGTGAAGTAAAAAGTACAATATGCACCTCTAAGATGTGGAGGTAGGTAGTAAAGTTTGTACTTTACTACCTAACAATTTGTGAATCTCAAAGAGCGTTTCATCTGCGAGCAAAATCACTACGACGAGTGTTAATATGACCCAGAAGAGGTAGGAAAAAAAAAAAAAAAATCTTCAAATTGTGGTAACAGAAAAGCCTTAATGAAAATCTGCGAGGATGCAACAAAGCAAATGAATGTCCAGAGGGTAGAAGCACTGAGCACAATGGAACATTAACATAACAATGCTGCATATTTATGGTGTTAAAACACATAATGATGAGCGGTGCGGGGGGGCTACAGAAAGAAGTACACAGCCAGTACCGAGACACATGAAAGGAAACAAGAGGGAGGCACTCAGCCCGTTTCACTTCGCTGAATGAGGCATTTAAAGCCACAATCATCCGAGCATTCAGCCCAACCGGAGGTTAGGGTCCCATTTTAAACGCCGACGAGGAGTTGGTACAAAAGGCGGGAGGGAGCACGTGTTTGCTCGCGGGTCCGACGCCGCAGCGTTGGGCGAACAAGCGGCGCCGAACATTCCACTGGTTTCAAATAATCACTTACATAGAAAACATATAAAGTTAGGCACATTATCAATTGTTGGTTCTCCCGAACTATGCAGGGAATTCTATTTCAACTGGATCTGAAATAAAACTTTTTCCTAATGATAAAGTACAATTTCGTGGCCAACAGTTACTTTAAATATAACCAGAGTGGGTTTAGAGTATTTCTAGAAAATGGCAGATCGTTTAAACACTCAATTTTGACTACATTTACTGAAATGATTTCTGCGAAATTGCACAAAACAATGTGTTACTATTTCTACCTTTTCTGCTCGTCACCTCATATTTTATATTAACATATCAATATTTAAACAATATGAACATTGCAGCAATGTAGTGGTTTGCTGAATTACTGACAGTAATTATACTTAGCACTTAGGCTGAAAACTGAAACCATCGACATTGTGTAGTTATTTTGGTAGAAAAATATTTAATCTGGGCTCAAATTATACTCGCATCAAAAATACTTATCCTAATAATTATCCTTGTAATTCCGTCCCATTCATAAATACTAGGAGACAGCCTAGACAATCCTTAAACAACGTAAAACAGGAGGGTGTTCAACTTGCTTTTCTGACAACAACTACACTATTGACACAATCTCTAAACATTCCCTTCATGTGTTGATTCCCGCACTCGCTGCAAGGCGCTTGATTGCGGTCATCACGATGCCTGAGGAGTGAAGATGTGTAATTAGCTATTGTCTGCCACAGCGCTGGCACAACGTGCGTATGCATGTGTTAACAATTGTCGCACTAACACACACACACACACACACACACACACACACACAAACAAAAACTCATTGGAAAAAAGAGGGACTGAGAGGAGAGCGAGAGAAGACAAAACATATATGAACTGCATCACCTCCACCACGCTGAGGAAAACATGTCCAGGGACAAATAAATAGAATAGACACGCACAATTATGCAGACAAACGTAGTCACCCCCCCGCACAAACGGTATCCCTGTCCAGAAACACACACAACGAGCGCTCACACAGACGCGTGGAGCGCCATGGAAGGAACAAGCCGTAATTAGTGCGCTTAATAGCTTCTCTGTTGTGGTTAATTGCAGCGTGTGTGGAGATGGTTGCAGGCTTGGCAGGAGGGGGGAGGAGGGCTTCATCGACCCCTTTGGCTCC
Organism: Apeltes quadracus; assembly: GCA_021346845.1. Lineage (NCBI taxonomy): Eukaryota > Metazoa > Chordata > Actinopteri > Perciformes > Gasterosteidae > Apeltes > Apeltes quadracus. The sequence goes on along the minus strand of CM037933.1, from coordinate 16,401,331 downwards.
AATGATCTTATGTATAGTTTTTTCCCTTTGTATCCTCACTTAACATCTTTTCTCTCTCTTTTGTGGTGTACAACATGAATTACTGAACATAGAATCATTAAGCAAATACAACGTGCAAGGTAGCGTAAAAAAGGCAATGCAACGTAACTTAGCATTGCAATGAGAAGCGGTGCAATGAGAAGCGGTCCAATGAGAAGCGGTGCAATGAGAAGCGGTGCAATGAGAAGCAATCCAATGAGAAGTGGTGCAATGAGAAGCGGTGCAATGAGAAGCGGTGCAATGAGAAGCGGTGCAATGAGAAGCAATACAATGAGAAGCGGTCCAATGAGAAGTGGTGCAATGAGAAGCAATCCAATGAGAAGCGGTCCAATGAGAAGCGGTGCAATGAGAAGCAATCCAATGAGAAGTGGTGCAATGAGAAGTGGTGCAATGAGAAGCGGTGCAATGAGAAGCGGTGCAATGAGAAGCAATACAATGAGAAGCGGTCCAATGAGAAGCGGTCCAATGAGAAGCGGTGCAATGAGAAGCAATCCAATGAGAAGCGGTGCAATAAGAAGCGGTGCAATGAGAAGCGGTGCAATGAGAAGCTGTGCAATAAGAAGCAATCCAATGAGAAGCAATCCAATGAGAAGCAATCCAATGAGAAGCGGTACAATGAGAAGCGGTACAATGAGAAGCGGTGGAATGAGAAGCGGTGCAAGGATAGGCAATCCAATGAGAAGCAATCCAATGAGAAGCGGTGCAATGAGAAGCGGTGCAATGAGAAGCAATCCAATGAGAAGCGGTACAATGAAAAGCGGTGCAATGAGAAGCGGTCCAATGAGAAGCGGTTCTTTGAGAAGCAATCCAATGAGAAGCGGTCCAATGAGAAGCGGTCCAATGAGATGCGGTGCAATGAGAAACGGTCCAATAAGAAGCGGTCCAATGAGAAGCGGTTCTTTGAGAAGCGGTTCTTTGAGAAGCGGTGCAATGAGCGCTACACGTCGAGCAATCCGACATAACGCAACATAAGTGCAACAGAAAGCTAGCCGACAAATTGCAATACAGAGGAATCTTATGCACATATTCCAAACCAAACCATAATCTTTTCCCAGACCAGAACATTCAGTTTGGTTTGAATCCCCGAGTGGTCTCGCTTTTGGGATGTAAAGCACCAACTGAAAAAAACATGCTTTTAATGACATCAAAAACGGGTTGAGAACTGCATTTTTCTGACACAACTGCATTTTTGTGTCACTAAACCTGAGGTAATAGGAGGCAACGGCCCTTTAAAACAACCTACAACATGAAAGCTGGAGTTTCAAAAACTCACGGCTGAGGGGAAGCAGGAGGAAACAGCTCGCACATATCAAAAACTCCTTTGAAGTACAGTTTACAGATATTCCCGATGCCAACACTCCGACATGCTCGGTTTACCCCGATGCCGAGGTCGAGCGCAGGGCGGCGGGCGGATGAAAGGTTGAAAATGAGAGACATGGGGAGTGAGAGGGTCCCAACAGGCACAGGTTTAAATGTATATGACTGAACAAGATGAAGACACAGAGGCGTTTTTCACTTTGCATATAATACGTGTAAAAATCCTCCGCCGCTGCGTTTACATACGGCGCCTGCAGGATTACGGTTGCAGCGTGCTGTACCTGTAGAAACAACTGCAAGGCTGATGATAACATCCCAACGCACACTCGCGGCCTCGCAGCAGCCGCCATTAAAGGCTCAGCGCGGCCCAGTGCTCGAGAAACGAAGCGAATCGGCAGAAAGCAGAGGCGGCCGTAAAAGAATAAACACAAAAATCCCCCCGTCATTCATTTACACTCAATCTCGCCTCCATTTTATGTGCTTGTTTCTTTAACGGGCATAAAAAGGAGCCCCGTAGATACGGCAAACGCAACACAAGAGCCAGCGGCGGCGTCCGCAACAGGGTGTAAAGACGCCGCAAATCATCCAGACGTGTTTTGGCCGACTTTCCTCTCCTCTCCTCACGCCTGCTTTCCCGGATTGATCCCTCTCGAGGACCAACAGAGCACAGCAGTGAGTGGAGATACGAAGCAGCTCCTTGCAACTCGACCGGTCTCTGAGGCCTTTGAAGAGCATCCGGCTCCCATGATGCCCTTTGGTGCATGAAACAGGATGGAGCTCACCTTGGTAACTCCCCATGACGCGTCCCTCCGACTCTGCTGTTCCTCTACTGGTACCAGGTGTGTTATAAAGGCTATAATCGGGTTTGTGCAGATGTCGTCTATGCTTTTTTTTTTTTTTGTCTTTGTGTGTAGAATCCTTTGAGGCAAGAGGAGCAGCACTCGGGAGAAGGACGGCGTCCAGCGGGAGAGGACAGGGACACGAAGCGGAAAAACAAGTTGTTTTGTGAGATATAGTAATTGATTGGAGAGAAATCACATGAGGCTGATCCAAGCTTGTATTCGGTTCATTTCCTGGTCCACATTGCAATTTTCCCCCACAAGACGATATTTCAAACAAATTCTCATCTCAACCGGGTATTTGTGTCGTAGATACGAGCCTCTTACTAGGTGTGTGTTTGTGTGTGTAACGAGGGGGGGGTTACGAGCGTGTTTAACAAAGCGGTTCTGCAGGTGTTGGAATTGGCCACATGTTGTGTGTGTTGTGTTTTGGTATATTTGGCGTGTGGTGTACAAATGTTTCACAACCCTTAAAATGAACTTGGGGAACAACCACAGCGAAGCGGCGCACAAACCCATCGGTCGCCGGATCAGCAAACCCCACCGGTGGCCGTCGTCCCCGGCGATGCGGCCAACAAGCAGCGACGGCCGAATTTGAGTTACTTGCTACTGAAGATCTCACTTGTTTTCTGATGATTTCCCCGTTTCAAGTTTAAATCATCGAGGAAGAACGAGGAAGCTCTCTCACTGGCGCCCAACTCCGAAGTGGAGCGGCGTGAACGTGAAATGAGGCCTTCGCGTTTCTTCCCAGGCGTTAAGAGCCGATGGAGCCGACTGGTGGAAGGAGCAGTGACAGCTGGTCGGTGCCACAGGAGTCCTCTCGCATATGGAAGTTCAACAGGGACCAGATTAAAGCCTCACCATCTCCCCTCCAGACACGAAACCACAGCGGATGTGTCGTACATTCCCTTTGAACGTGTGGACTCTTGAACCCTCTAAGACCCCTGAGGAGCCTGGCTTCGGTTCAGACACTCAGGGTCCACGTGATAAGCAAGTGAGAGCTTCGCATTGCTGTTTTCAGTCCGTTAAATCCAGCTTGCTGTTTTTTGTCATTTAGTTTGCTTCAAGCTCAGATGTTTAATTGAGATTTGGGACCTGCGGAGCCTTTTTACCTCCATTAAATGTTTGACGCCTGCTGTCTCCCAGTCCTGACGTAACCTATCGCTTTGTGTATCGCAGCAATGAAGCCTTGAATTAGGTCGTTTTGGAACGTCGTGAATGTGGCTCTGGTAATGGCTGTGACCTGTCAATCACAGAGTAGCCCCGCCCTAAAGCACACTATGTTGTTTTATGTCTACTTGGCTCCAAATGTACCATCAATTTCTAAACAGACATCATGCTGTATTGAAGAAGAGACCATGAACTCATGTTTACTGAGGGAATAAATCAACACAGATTTAGAGTCACTTTTTCTCAGACTTCAATACGATCAGACTTCTTTTTGGTACTTCAGCAGTTAATCCCTGGTGAGCAGAGAGAAAGATGCTTTCCAGACACTTCACTGAGAGGAGAATGTGATTTGACTGGTTGGATTCAGGCTGCTGGAGTTTTTGTTCCTGACGCCGGTACAATGAAGGATGACGACATCAAAAAAGTTAACGATAGACAAATAAATACGTGTTTTTCTTTTGAGTAACGCCGCACTTCATCATCTAGCAAAGACCGTATTGCCATCATCGCTCTCCACCTCAGCTAATGTAATAATGTGACTGCTTTGCCTATTAACTAACTCTTTAAACCGATTAAACACCCGACAACAGAAGCTGAAGTCTTTCTTCCAAGAAGCTTAACACCAATAAATGAATAATTAAAGACGAATTCCCCGCAGAGGCTCCGCACTCACCGACACTGTTTGCCCCCACATCCCTCCTCAGACCACAGAACATGACGGCAGACATCGATTCCACTTATCGCAGTCACATCCACGGACGAGCGGACGGAGAAACGAGGAGGCGAGGACGCGCGGGGGGAGAGATGCGGACTGCCGGGCGCTCGGGGAACGATGTGGCGATGATGAGAGGCGACTGCCGCTTACGTTAGCAACGCTCAACCCCCCAGAGAGAGAGAGAGAGAGGGAGGGACGGAGGGAGGGAGAGAGAGAGAGGGAGGGAGGGAGGGAGAGGGAAATATGGCAGGATTAGCTTTGGGGAGAGAAAGAGTGTAACAGTGTGTGAGGGGAGGAGGGAGGCAAATGAAATATAAAGGAAGACAAAAGAAGACAAAAAGATGGCCCAGAGTGGAGACAGAGCAGAGAGAGAGAGAGAGACATGTGATCCTGTCTTTTTAGTCTCCATGTTACCTGCGCAGTGCTGAGGGGGTTAATGTGCAGTTATTCTGACAGCGTGCTTTCTCTGTGCTGACAGCATGACGTTTATCGGGTGAATCATGACCCATCGCATAGCGGGGTGCGCTTTAGGGCGGGCCTTACTGTGATTGACAAGCAGCCAAACAACATGGAGTGCGTGGAGATAAGAGAGGAATATGATTTAAGCTTCGTCGGCTGCAAACACCCGTTAGAAACATCAACATCAGAGCAACAGAAATCTCACCCCTCAACAACACGCTGAAGAGCACCGACTATGAAAGAGCAGAAAGCTGTGAATCACTGCCCCCCCCTGCCCACCACCCCCACCCTCACCTCCGGCCTCGACATGTAGTCACGAGCGGCTGGAGACGCAACCTCCTCGTAAGGATAAAACATTCACATCACATGTAAAGTACTAAAGTAACTGAACACTGGAACCGCTCCGTTAATAACAAACCAGGTTCACCCCCCCCCCGGCCCCCCCCTCCGCCTCCAATACTCATCAAACAACAGGACACATGCAGCACACACACACATACATAGGGCCTAATCTGTCTGCTGGCTGGGGGAGGTGGGGGAGGGGGGGGGCGTCTCTCCCATGGTCGCCCGCGCTGCCTGACCTGAATTCCTCCGTCTTCACGTCAGCGGTTCTGAGTCACGTCGAGTCGGCCGGCGGCGAACTGACTTCAGGCCCTTTTGACTCGTTTAATGTTCAGTCGGGTTTTCTTTTTTTTTTAAAGGTATTCTTTTATTTAAGCCATAGATACACAACAGTAACCTCCGTTGTCCCACAGATATAATTCATTAACAATCAAGGACCTCAAAAAAGGGTCCATCAGTAAAACGAGCACATATTCTTAGTTAAGCAGCTGAAATGTTGCACGTGTTATCGGCATTGGAGCTTAACAAAACTTTTAAGTTTTAATTCTGCAGTACAGTTGGAGAATGTGACTGCTGGAACACAACAAGGCGTTTGGAGACGCAAAAATACACTTTCATCCGTCAATATTTGTAGCACTCAGATTTTAAATAAATGTCATAAGATGTGCTCTCTCATCCCTCCGTCGTTTTCCATTTCAAAGTCTCGACTGCGCTCGTCCTTTTGATTCAAAATGTCTTTTGAGTTGCACGGATAGATGATCTCTTTTTGTCTGTTTGGTTTTGAAAGTTATTGTGTTGTGGCGTTTGTATAAACATTGTGGCCCAAATAGCCAGAAAAAAACACAACAGTCAAATCACGATATGCACTTCTGATATCAGCCATACGAAATACATGAATCTAAAATTCAAATCTTACCAAGATTCTCCATAAAACTTCTTTTGAACCCCCAACAAAAGGATGAAAAAAAAAGTCTACAGCCGTTAAGAAAACTGATATGATCTTCCACCAAATAAAGTATTTCTGTCTGCAGAATCCTGAAGAGATAACAAATACCATTTGGTTCTTCTCTTCAGGTTTCCTTTCCATGAAGCTCACAGCAGACAAACTCAGCAAGAGTTTATTAAGACCTGCGGTGGAAGTGTCTTAAAACCTGCCTCCTCTGTAGTGACCAGCAGGGGGCGACTCCTCTGGTCCCATAGAAGTCGATGAGAAAATGACTCTACTTCTCTCTTGCTTTATTCTCTCAGTAAACATTGCAAACACGAGATTATGGGCTAAATCTCTACAGCATGATGCTCATTTAGTGAATTATAGTCCTTTCCCTAAACGTTTTCAGTTAGCTTGTCAGTTACATTTTGGCTAATTATGTTTCATTGCTCATACGACACAACATTTATTGCACTCAAGCTGCACATGCTGTTCAGGAATATTACAAGAGATGCGCACAGTGAGAGCTGGATGACAACACCTCTCCAGTTTATTGAACGGAAAAAAACTATTGGAGCCAAAAGATGGAAAAACATGAGCATTTCTTCCTCCAACACAGACACACACACACACACACACACACACACACACACAAACACACACAGACACACACATCAGACGAGGCAGCAGGGAAGTGAAGTTGTAAAAGGTGGATGGAAAGTCACAGCTGGTCTATTGAGACCGGAAAGAAAAGCTCACTCACTGCTCTTCAAAAAAGAGATTGTGTGTGTGTGTGTGTGTGTGTGTGTGTGTGTGTGTGTGTGTGTGTGTGTGTGTGTGTCTGTGTGTCATTCTAATGTCTGTGCCTCCCTGCCGCCGTTTCATTAGGTGTGGAAGAAGAGAAAGGTGGAAGGAGGCAAAATCAGGAAGACGAATCATGTCAGCTTGCTCCTCTACAAACACACACTGACGCACGCACACACACGCACACACACACACACGCACACACACTCGAGATCACGTTTCACGTTGCACATGGTCAGAGTTTTCCTCGTCTCGTCTCTTCCTCTCCTCTTCTTGACTCCCCCCTTCTTTCTCTCCCCCGTTCAGAGTTTCAAGTGCAAATGAATCCTCACTCCGAGGATTATGGGTAAGTACTTTGAAGTGGCAAATGATGGCCTCCTGTCGCGTGCACAGCAGAACAGCGCATCAGAGACACCCCGGTGTAGACGCGTGCGCACGCGCGCACACACACACGCACACACACCCGCACACACAAACACACATGGATTTTTGCATACGCCGCACGCACATGTCTGTAGAAGCATGTTGTCTAATCTGCACACGCGCACTGATGTGCGCTCCACAAGTCAGAGAACATCTGGTGTTCGCGGACAGAAGCTCCTCGTGGTTTGAATAAACTTTATTTAAATGAGATTAAACCTCAATAACATTACATGTTAACAGGTAGAAAGAAAAAGGTCAAATGTAGATGACAATAATACCTCGCTGGCGAGATACAATGTATTAAATAAATAAATAAAATAAAATAAATATGTATCATTGTTTTATAAATATAAATATATTTAAAGTACCTTTATTCCTCCATTGCAACCAGGTTACTAATTCAGAATGAAAAGGAATTCCTTCTTAAATTGGAGACTAAACAAACTGAAATGCTAGTGATTTTCTGCAGATTTTTTAGTTTGTCTCCTTTCTTTTATTAATATAAGAAACAAAACAGCCATTGAAAGAACATTTTAAACAGAATTAATAACCTCTCGTCCTCTAGTCCCCCCCCCCCCCTCCCCCCCAAGTCCCATCACTCCACTGCACGAGGGACCAACAGGAAACTGGAATCTAACAATGGGACCACAAGGAGGATCCAAACCTTTTCCAACTGGTACTAAAATACTTCTAGCGCACTAATGGTCTTCAGAGAAATTGTAAATAATTGGTAATAAAAGTCCAGCGTGAGACACTTAAGATGCAGGAGAATGGAAACTTAAATGTAATATATGCAGACAGGAGGAAACGAGGAAACATGCTGGAAGACCAATTTAGCTCCAGAGTCAGGAAACTGACAGCGGCAGCAAATCAGGACATTTGTGGGAAGAAGAAGAAGAAGAAGATGTGCAGACGGAAATGAGACGGAGGAGGAAGAGACGGAGGAGCGGGCGGAGTGCAAATCAGCAGCTTCCTGCCGTCGCCCAGTTTGAAATGCAAATGCAGCCGAAATATGCTTTGTGCTCCTCCTCGGTGGAATCACGGCGCTCCTTTACACCAGCTCGCCTACCTGTCAGTCCTCTCATAACCCCCCCTTATCCCCCTCATCCCCCTCTTCCTCCTCTTCCTCCTCTCCCCCCCCCCCCCCTCGATCCAGGCTGCCAGGTTTACGTTAAACGAGTGTCTGGTTCGGCTGGATTCAACACGTGGGAGCTGTAATGAGGCAAAGGAAGCGCTGGTTTTCTGTTCCTTGGCATCAATGGAGAGTGGATGTGTGGGAAAACACGCTGTGGACGGGTTAAAGATAAGGAACGAGGACAACCAGCAGAAGACACTCGTCGCTGTCTTCATCTTAAGGACGCTGCTCCCTTAAACAAAAACGACATACATACATTTTTACTATTTATAACAAAATACGAGCAAACTCTCTTGATTTTTTGCCAGAGAGACGCTGTTAACCATAAGATCCTTTTCTCAATAAGCTAACATCTGTTGTGTCACTACGCAATAGGAATAGTTCACAGCAGTTGTCCTGTTATTGCATTCTCTTTCTAAATATTCTTTTCCTCTCTTGTAAGCCGGTCTTGACACATTGAGGCCAGTGTACCAACAGCCTCGGTCTCTCATTCCCTTTGTGCCTTTCTCTCTTTCGCTCTTATTTAACTCTCATTTATTTAGAAAGGCCCAAGCATATTTTTTTTCGAGTGGATCTTAAAGTGTCCTCCGTGGCTGTTATCTCCGTTCTTCGCCCCAAATTGTTTCTCACTTCTTCTCATTCCCCCAAAGGCTGTTTTGTCTCTTCTAACTCCTCATTTACCCCTCTGCATGTCCTCCAATGGCTTCTTCCCCCATATGGTTTGTCTTCGTGTTATTGTGTCTCAAAGCGTTCCTCTCAGTCGCTCTTTCTCGCCCCGTTTTAATTATCCGTGCATTCATTCATTCACGGTCACTGCAGTCAACGAATTACCAATGAAATGTCATTTCAAATGCACCACATGGAACGAGATCTTAACAACGCGTCACGTCTTTTTTTTTTAATTGACCACGCAAACGATGTCAACCACGCGCGCTGCTGTAGCTGTGGAAGCTAACAGAGGGGAAAGAATGGCTTTTCGTGTAACCTGCTGGTTAAGTTTGGAGGTGTTTCATCTCCACTTCCTGTCTACTTTATCTCTGATGATCAACATTATCAACATTATCATCTTCCTTCCTTCTATCCCTTTTCCCATCATTCCCTCCATTTCTGCCCCAATCAGTCGCAGACTCCCACCCCCCTCATCCCTCATCCCTCATCCCTCTCTCTCTCTCTCTCTCTCTCTCGCTCTCTGTCTCTCACTCACTCCCTCCCTTTTCGCTCTCTTGGCTGGAGGTATAAATAGGACTCATAATAAAGTACTAATTAATCTCTGGTGACAAAATCAAAGAAAGCACATCTGCAATGCTGAGAGGAGTGATGGAGGAAAGAAAAAGGGGAAGACAGGAAGAGAGGATAAGGGGGGGTTGTAGAGGGAAAATGCAGCGAGGTTAATGATAACGAGAAGGAAAAAGAGTGCAGGACAGACGGGTTTACTCCAAATGTTTGAGGACAGGTTCTGAGAAGTTATGATTCAAACATTTAGATTGATGTGTAACGTCACTAAAAGACCTGATGGAAGTGATGAGGAAGTTTCAAACTCTTGAAACTTATATTAACATATATTAGTCATCTGCGCTCAGGTTCCAGCCGGTTGAAAAAGAAGGGCCTCCTCTGCGGGATCTGGGTGAATCGATATGAATAAATAAAGTAAACATTTTCAATATTAAACAAGTAGCAGGATCGTGTTTATGTGAAACGCTGCTTGAGTCCATCACACGTGGTAATTAAAGTGCTGAAGAATCACCTTCTCACCAAAACAAACCAAAACCACAAGTCCGACTGAATGAAACGCATGAAATCAAACCAAAGCGTCTTCCGGTAGTCTGAGGACACGGATCAGCCGTCCACGCTGCACCGGGCCGCCGCTTTCAAAGCCACATTCATTCCCTCGGGTCGGGCGTGCAATGGGTTTGATCTGACTTCACAGGTCCTGGAATCACTGAGCTTCAGAGGGACTTTCACTCGGTGGATGAAAAGAACTGGCAGCGCACCTGTAGCCCCTGCAGCACTGAAATCAGAGCCACCGCGCCGACCGTCGCCGGCTCCCTGCACAACCACCGCAGGCACTCGCACCGAACAAAGAAACATTTCTGAAATTTCTAAAGTCGCTTCAAGTCCCTCGTGTCTGCACGAGAACAACTACCTGCAGCTGACCTCCTGAACCCCAATCGTGACCTCTGACCTCCCTGCAGGGGGAGGGAAGGAGAAGACATCATCTACATTACAGTGTCCCCCACCACGCTCCAACGCCAACGCTCGGGGGCTCAGATGGCTGCAGTGCACCCTGACAGCCGACAGGCGGCGTTTTGTCCCCATTTGCAGACTTTTCCACTGCGTCTCCAGGCTTCAAAAGTATTAGATCCCCAATGCATAAATAAATGAGAGGAAGAGGGAGATGGGGGAGAACTGCACACCTCTGTGGTACAAACACGGGCGGAGGCGCCTCACGCACGCGGTTACATGAGCGGGAGGATTATTTTTAAAAAAAGACTAAATTTACATGGAATAGGAGAGGAAAGAAACTCATTTGAGGTCATTTTAATTAGATGGTTCCCATAGAAACACCAATTGCACCAACTCATCTGTGACGAATAACCATAAAAACACAATGCACATGAGTGAGTCACCATCGATTGTTCAACTAGTGCTGCTGTAACTCGCAACCAATTCAATCCGTCCCAATTTAACAGACTACTTCAGCCCATTTCTTAGATTAAAACATATTTAGGACCAATAAGCTGTGAAGGCAGCTTATAAACATCAAAAGATAATCAAAAGACAAAAACATCAAAAGATAATTTACTGAATCACAGCGAACCACCAACTAACAACAATCACAAAAAAGCACTTATTCAATTATATTATATTACTGCCCCTGCCGGTGCAACTCATCCGGCACTTCAAAGTGTGAACCGGCGGGTTGGGGGGGGGTATTTAACACCAACATCCAACTAACGACAACAATAATAACAATATCAGGAGGCATTTCTTTTGTTTACCTTTCTGCAGCAGCCTTCTTTTCAGTATGGCCTGAAGAAAAAGCATTTTGCCCCCCCACACGGCTCCAGACTGGATGTCTGATTCTCCTCATGGAAGAGCAGAGGAGGAAGAGGGAGGCACAACTTGTGTCTGCATGGGCGCCTCCCTCCCTCTCTCTCTCTCTCTCTCTCTCTCTCTCTCTCTCTCTCTCTCTCTCTCTCTCTCTCTCTCTCTCTCTCTCTCTCTCTCTCTCTCTCTCTCTCTCCCCCTTACTCTCCCAAAGACCCCCCACCCCCCCGCCCACCCCCGAAGACACCAGCTGAACTGAGCGTTTTCTTAACGCTCCTCAGGAGAAACACAGGGAAAAGAATCCATCTCAGTAATGGACTTTAATCACTCTGTTCTCAGTCTGCTTCTGTTCTGACACAGCTGATGTTCCCGTTTCCCCGCGTTCTCCTCCTCGTTTTCTCTGTGCGGTAATTTAATTACAGGATTCTCTCGCTTTCTCTTTCCTGCCCTCTCAGTTTCTCTCCTGATTAAGCAAAAAAAAAAAATTGTAGCTAAAAGCCTTTGGGACTTTTGATGCCCTATTTTTTTCTTCTCCTTTTGCTTCAGAATCTGTGTCTTGTGGGGCTGTATACATGTGAGTGTGTGTGTGTGTGTGTGTGTGTGTGTGTGTGTGTGTGTGTGTGTGTGTATGTACGTGGGCTGAACGTGTAGCCAAGAGATGAAAGTCTCCAACTCCTGGTCATGACTTATTTCTCGACTCCCCTGTCGGTTGGTGATCACGTGGTGATGTCGCTTGAAGTGACATGAAACTGAGAAATGCGGTCTCCCTTAAACACACACGCACACACACACACACACACACACACAGTGAGTCTCTACAGGAGTCCCCGCTGGAGGAGCAGGCCTCTGCATGTAATTGTGCAAAAGAAACCACCTGCTCGGGTCGATATCCGTGGAGAATGAAGTTTACAACGTTGGGGAAACCGGCCCCCGGTTTTGTTTTGGGTGCTGACTCAGCTATAATCCAAAAGGGGGAGGAAATACTCCAGGGTAAAATGAAACGGATGTGAACGAGTCAACGAGTCGGCAGTTCTTTTTCGGTGCTTTGTTTCAGATCCCCGGGGGAGCCGCAGTGCAGCCGATAAAATGAAAAAAAACAAATCCCCCGCTGTTGTGGGAGCGAGCGGGCCGTGACAAGAAAGAACACAAACACGGGCTGATCCCCCTCACAAACGAGGCCTGCTCACAGATATGAGCGTAGTAACAGAGAAGCTCCCACAAGGACCGACTTTGAAGTGAGGAACAGAAACAAAGAAGCAAAGATCAGACGGAAAAACCCTTACAGGGCCGGATAGTGAACTTCAGCACCATGGACAGCGACTGCTGACCCGCCCCCAAACATTCACTGTGCAGAGCTGTGAGTTCACCACAACTTTAACACGCACACACACACACACACACACACACAGGCTAAATGATGTGCATACTCAAAGCCTCCTGCTGAGTGCGGGGGGTTGGAGCTGCACCATCAGCAAGCGCTTAAAAGCTCAGTGTCGGTTTCTTTCTGAAACCACTCTCTTAGAAGTAGTCGTTAAGTCTCTTAACTAGAGTTAACTAGAGTTGAGTTAACTCGATTCAAGTACAGCAAAACCTGTAACATACCTGTTTAGCCCTTGAGGCAGGATGGTGCAGTGCATCTGGAGAAAGACTCAATCCATGCAGGTGAACCACCACAGGTCCCTGATCACAGCAGGCAGCTTCCAGGCCTCTGGGAGCCTCCGGGAACATCGGCTGGGTACCGTGAAGGTTGGACGGGGATGTTTATACAGTCACCCGCTTGCGTTATTCACATGTAAAGGTACTGTCGCACTCGGCTGCAAGAACTGTCACAGACAAAAGTTTTTACAAGTATCTGTCTCAAGGAAAAAAAAGTCTTTTCATGTCTTCATGGTGAAATATCCAAGGTGAGGAGAACACAAAATATGAAAGCTGCCAAATAAGCTTTTGATGCAACCGTCACATGCATCGTCAGACTGGAGAATGATGGATTGTCGAAGATATATATATCTCTCCAAAGAAAACCTTTCTCTGTCCAATGCAGGCTCATTAGAAAAATAATCACCACCCAGGACTACAAAAGGAGCAAAAGTAAAGTCAATTCAGACCTTACTTAATCCTGCAATGTTTCTAGTGACCAACAGGGGGTGATATAGATAGAAGTCTATGTAGCGCTAACAACACTATGTAACAACGCTACGTAACAACGCTACGTAACAACGCTACGTAACAATGCTATGTAACAACATAACAGCGCAACATAACAACGCTGCGCAACAACGTAACAGCGCAACGTAACATTGTTACGTTACTCATGAACGTTGCCAAAACAAACTTAACCGACATAGCAGACTTTTAAAACGACTATTGTGTTCATAGAATTAGGGTTTGTTTCAGGGATATTGCAAAAAGTTCCTGTATGATGCAATTAATCATTTACATTTTTTCAAGTTTGTTTTTTAAATTCCACTGGCTAATTCCCTGAATTCTGCTCCATTCATTTTTTACTTGAAGCTGGTCGCGGAGGTGCCGTCATCAGGAAAAGAGTCAAAGAAGATCTCCCCGTCTGAGGGAAAAGGTCTTTAAATCTTTTCCTGTGTCGAGAGGGAACGATCTAAAGTGAGTTGACTGGAAGTGTCCCATCACCAACTCCTGCTGTGTACTTCTCATCTCCCGTCTGCCACGGCTGAGCTTGACCTCAAACTGCACGCTAGAAAATTGGTAGTTTGATGTTTTTCTCTCTTGGTCGCTAACGTGGAACGCAACTCGTAGAATGTGCCTGTGAATTATTGAGCTCTACTTTCGTGCACATGGTCAACAAGACATGACCAATAAATATGTTGAAAGGGGATTAACAGATCTATCACTTAAAGGTAGTTAAACAGTTAGTTATAATTCAGAATCAGAAAATGTTAATGCGAGAGCTCAAATGAATGAGTCATGATTTGTGTCCTCTCTCTCTCTCTCTCTCTCTCTCTCTCTCTCTCTCTCTCTCTCTCTCTCTCTCTATGTGTCTCTCTTCTCAGCACCTTCTTTAGCAGGAGGAAATTAAATCGTAGACACATTCCAAATAGCTTCAAATCAGTGAAGGGGTGTTTTTTAAACTGGGGTACCCCAGTCTGTGTGGTTTGACCGTGTGGAGATTCATTTTAACACTGTATTAGTTGATTGACAATGTGAGGGCACTGGTTTTAGTTTTGTTATAAAAGTTTTGTTATAAAATAAACATTGACTTAATTTTAATCAAACCACTGCACACAGAAATACAGGACTAACTCATACTGACAGGGCCTGGCTCCTGACAACTTCCTACGAGGCCACTCACTCGGTCGTGGGCTTAATTCCATTGGACAAACAAGACCCCTTTGTGTGATCTGATTGGACAAGTGGGTTTCCAGATGTAATATAATTGGGCGGCCTCTTGTCAATAAACACAAGTGTCTCTCAAGATGCATTAGCTGCTCCACAACCAGGTCACCGAAGAAATTCTTGGCATGAGCGTATTAGAAGAAATACAATCACAGTTTGTGTAAGGATTTAAATATATCAACAGCTCTATGCAGACTTATAATAACGTACACCAAAAACATTTACAGTTAAATCCACAATGGACACCAACAGCTTTCTCCTGAGTGAAGGTCCTGTGTTTGCTTGCAGCATTTTGATTGCCTCTCAACGGTTCTCAACATGGCCGCTGTCTCAGAGCTACCGCGTTACTAGCGCTAACAGTGTTTAGCTACGACTGACCGTAGGGTAAAAACATTTCTCTACTACCTTATTCGACACAAGTTGAAAACAAATGGACTTCCTGACAGTGTATTAGACAACATTTAACAGTCTGCGTTATTGAATAAGAAAAAAGGATAGGATTTTCCAGATCGGTCTCACTGGGGGACAAAGAGGGAGAAACACAGCCATAATACTAGTTTGCTTGTTATTCTGATACTATGAAATGTTTCCAATATAATAAACCAATTTCAAGACAAAGGCAAAGTATAAGGCGTTTTGTTTGTTTGTTTCCTTTGACATCTCTTCCTGCCCTCTTCGAACTTCTTTACTCTCCAGCCTTGGTTTCTTTCCTTCTCTGTTTAGCTCAAGGTTTTCTTTTTTTATTAACAAACATGCAGAGTAGCACGGCCCAGCTTGTCTACGTTCACTGGCACACATAATGACTGCATGCCGGATGAGTCCTGCCACAGTTAATAAGACACACACAGAAAAATAAAAAACATTCTCAGTGAGTTCTGCTCCACTTAATTAGGACCGTGGACACACGAGAGTCATGTCGCGGTTAATGAAGCATGCCGGGTAAGATACTGGGGGCTCATTATTTTTTGAACTTTGAAGATCAGAATATGCTATTCGGAGTAGGAAGACGAGGCAAAGCCGGCTGGAACATTTCGGGCTCCAAAATAAATGTGTGATTCATGCTTCACTAAAGCTGATGTGCATTTACAAAATACGACGTCTTGAACTCTGCTGTACCGATTTCTTTGGGACGTTACTGATGCGGGAAGGATGGAGGGGGGGTGGTCTTGGTCGATCGGGACAGGAGGGCTAACCCACACAGGGACTACATAGCAGAGCGTGAGACGCGTGTGGCGTACAGCTGCCGTACGGCTTCATGCTCTTTTATTTTCCTTTCTATTCTATCAGTTTAATAAAGCGTAGAGATGCCAGAGAGACTCCCGACTGGTTGTGAAGAGGGCAAGCGGGAGGAGTGTGAGAGCCACTCGTCAGATCCTCGAAATGAAGGAGGATAAATCTCCTGCAGGAAGCAGTAAATTAATGGACGGGATCATGAATAATGTTAATTTGGAAATAGAATGGAAGTCACAAGGAAAAAGATAATAAAAAATGAATTATTAGTGGAGACCATCCAATGAAATGAATGATGTTCTTGTAACACAGTCTTTGTAATCAATAAATTACATTATTCGAGGCTCAACCTCGCCATGAAGCGCCCATTTGGTTGGACGACGCTTCACCTTAATGCAAATTAATAAATGTTTGGGGACCAGTGAACGCATGGCTGCCCCCAGACCGAGGGGGGCGTCCGTTTATTAAGCTGATGTGGTGTGAGAGCTTCCGCCTACGCAGGCGCCGAGGTTATACGGCGGAGAACAGGGAAGGCGGCCGTGAGCGGGGTTACCGGGGGTTACCGGGGGTCAGCAGAGGATTCTGAAGAAGATAAGAATAAAAGGCAGCAGGTTGTGTTTTCTCGAGGAGAAATCATTTGTCTGAGTAGAGATTTAATAACTTAATGTGACCTAATAACGATAATGATAACTTGAGGCAGAATTCCCGGCCGCGTCTTCTTCGTGAAGATGCAAAGCCGCTTCAGGAAGACAAAATGAGAGCTGGTGAAAATACGACAGGAGACTTTTACGGCGTCTTGGCGCTGCGTTTGAAGTCTCGTCATGGCCTCGCTGGACACAAAGACCAGACGTCTGCTCCCCACACTCTGCTCCGAATACTCCCAGCATGCATCTGTGAGGGAGCAGAGTATCCAACCCCTCGTGAACTCCTCTCTGCTGCGCTGCACTCCGATGCTTTCACCGAGTTATGATCAGCAATTACAGAATTATTGGCTTATTAGACGGAACGTTTCCCCTCTCAGGATGATTGTGTCAGCACTCTACTGGAGAACTCGTTCCCAGCGCTTCTTCCTCTCCCCATCCTTCTATTTTCTGAGTGTACGCTGCCTTCATCCTCCCCCCTCGTAACGATCCGCTCTTTACTCTCTCTCTCTCTCTCCCCCATCAGGTTCGCAGGCAGCCTCATCCTCTCGCTCCATCATCTCGCGCTTATCATTTCTCATTTATTTTTGGGGAATTATCTCTTGTCATAACTCGCTCTGTCTCAGCCACCCCCAACTCACATTGCTCATTCTTCTCTCACCCTCTTCCTCCTCCTGACGAGTGGAGAAATGTTGTGTGTGTGTGCGTGTGTGTGTGTGTGTGTGTGTGTGTGTGTGTGTGTGTGTGTGTGTCTGCTCCAGATGTGTCAGGAACGTTTCCCGCAGAGGAACATTTGATCATCTGATCGGGGCCGACATTGCTCCTTGTTTATTTATTCAGATTTAATTTCCTTCCGTTCTTCCTGCACACACACACACACACACACACACACACACACACACACACACACACACACACACACACACACACAGGGGACAGGGTGTTTAGAATAATGCATTCCGGGACCTGGGACTCAACCCTGTGCAGGCGAACGAAGAGGAAACACCTGCTGAGGAAGAAGCACCTGGAGCTCTGCAGGAACCAATCAGCAGAGGGCAGTGACGGCTCAGCGAGAGGAAGAGGTGAAGAGGAAGAGGAAACATCAACCGGGGTCAGAGGGATGGAATCAGAAGAAGACTGAGAGAGAACAGTCCTCATGGGGAAGGACTGATACGTGTGTGTGCTGCTTGTAGTCCCTCACAACAAAACATTAACACAACAAACACAGCCTTCCATCTGGTGAGTAAGAGGTTAAACTGTTCCCATAAATAACTGAGGTTTGACCTGAACACGTCAGTAGGAATCATCCTCTGGGGAAAAGGAATCTCAATACATCCCATAGTTGTCAAGACAACAGTTTGTCCGTGGGAGGAATTAGCTGCTGCGCGCATCCGCTCCTCTGTGTTCATGAGACATTTTAATGTAAATGACGGTTAAAAAACATCAACAAAAGAGTTCTGACCTCAAAAAACAAACCCAATAAATATGTATTAATGCACATCTCTCTCTCTCTCTCTCACCTCCAGCACAAAGTAAACAACAAATTATAAATGGCGAGGACGGAAATACGATGTTACAGTAATACTTGATGATAACCGCTGATGAGTTCACAAAAAAGTGACTCGATCATGACAGAACTAATGGCTGCTGGGTAACGCATCACATTAACAATAGCAGCTATTTCTTTTCTGACAGCAAAACTTTGTGTGCAAAAGAAACACAGAAACAGACGTAAACGTGGCTGGTGTTATCAAAAGCAATGGTTATCAGTATTATTACGAATTAATTTGTCGTGAGGTGTGAAAACTTCTCAACATCTTTGTCTCATTGTCTCAAAATAAAGAATCATAATTCTTTCCTGCAGCTCATTGTTATTTGTCGCCGCCTGGTTTCCAAAGATAAGCGGTAAAGCTTTTAGTTGGGAATAAGAACCTCGGCTCAGTAGAGATCAAAAGAAATGCGGCTTTTTCTTTTCCTTTTTTGAAGTTGAGTGAAGTAAAACGCAGTTATTACGAGCAACTTTTAGCTGCTTGTGAAGCAGCCACAGTTTATTACTGAGGCCTCCGCGCCAAGAGAAGCTTGGACCCGATCCAGCACCACGCTGCTCCAGACCCGGTAAAGTACCTGAGACCGTGGCCCTCAGGGGCGGGGGGGGCGACCAGAACCAAAAAAAAAATCTGTGAAATATACTATAAGTAAATGACTGGCAGCTGGGGTTGCCAGAGGTTTACCGTAAAAAATAGTGACACCGTATAAGACATTACATTATGTCTTTTTTTCCCTGTAAAATTCCCAATAGAGAACCGTTTTGTTTACAGTAAATGATTATTTAAAGAGGAGTAGACCATCCGTTTTCTAAAAGGAATCCTTCAGTAGGAAACAGTACCGCCTTTGACCACGCGGGGCGCCAGAACCAAGCAGCTTGAAGGTAAATCATCTGTGATGGATTTAAATCACGAATCTGGAGCAAAAGAACAACGTGTGATATTTCATTATAACATAATACGCTGACAGACAGGACGGCGTCGCAGCACAATGCGGCGCCGTTACGTGTCTCTGCTCGTCTTTGTCCTCCTCATCATTCGTTCTTCCATAAAGCAACATTGGTTGAGTTCTTCTCAGGCCCGATCGTCTGTTAGAACATGGATCATCGTATGATCTGCTGCAGACAGCTCCCCCAACACAAACTGAGATGAATTAAACCTTCAGCACTCAGCCAGCGCGCGCACACACACACACACACACACAGCATGCATACTGTATGTATCACAGTATTATGAATCACACTCTGCATCAATGTGGGCGCTGGTGTGTGTTTGTGTGTCTCTACGTGTCATATGTCAAGACGCTATGAATAATACACTATAATAACAAATGAGATTTTCACACCGTGCTGACGGTATAAATAAAGTATTCTGTGAGTTGCTCAGTTTGTGTGTGTGTGACCCTGACACACAGTTTCTCAAAAAGATGAAGAAGGAAAACACACACACAGCCCTCCTTTGCATCTCCTTATAGATCTCCTTAGATAGCTCATCTCCTTAAAGTGATTGTAAGTGCGATTTGAACTATCTTCCCCTCTTAAAAATAAAATATGCCTAAATAGCTCCGGTGAGAACGATGCTTTTCTCATTAGCGGTTCAGCGAGAGCGCCTCTCGCTGTCACCATCAAACAACGACTCGTCAGATCCGGCAAATTAAGTTAACTTTTTTTTTTACAAGCCGACACGGACTGAAATACGTAAAGCTCATCACACACGTCCTCCTCGCTGTCATCCGGCCTGAAGGCTCCAGAAGAACCGCCTGGTCTGGGCTGGATGCGGTTTATCGACACACAAAACAGCCTTCGCCTGGTGGCTGAATACTCACCGTAACAAATCAAAAGAAAACTTTGTGGCCATTAAGTGCTGTCGTGCCCCCGTGTTACCAGCACTCGCACGGTATTGATTCTGCTGTGAAAAATGTCCTCCGAAGAGGCCCGAGGACGGAATTAAAGTGAGCCGCGGCGAAAATGAATTGAGCCCGTAAACAGAGGAGCAGCGGCATCGAACACCCAATTTTAATCCTGACAGTCGTAATCCCACCAACGAGCTCCACCGGGACACGTCAGATCATTTACATACGAATGCCTCATTCATCGCAGCATAAACCCGCTGAGGAGACACAAACAGTTCAGTGCAGCTCAGCTGAATCCTCCTGGAGGACGAGGAGCTTCTGAAACGGGTCTCAAAAGCAACCAATACTGTCAATAAATCCAGCAGAGCGCTGCAGTGAAAGATGCAGCGACGGATTACAGTTTACAGGTGAAATCCGACAGACAGAAAGTCTCCAAGCTGCTTTATTGCTCATTTCTCTGATCCCGGCCTTGGCCCTCGGCACTCCTGGTGCTCGTAACTGTGTATCTAACGGATTTGTCCACCAACTCAGAACATCGTCAGTGTATTTAAAGGATGATACGTGTGGTAGTCACCATGACGATTCTGATGCTCTAGATTAGACGAGCTCCCAATGCTGGGAAAGTTTACAAGAAAATGAATTTAATCAAAGCGACACAAACGGTAATAACAAATACGGTTGACTTTGGATTTCGCAACTAGTGTCTGAAGGGTTTTTGGGGTATTTAAAGATGTGTTAAGATCGGCTTGAGGCTAATGGTTAGAATAAAGGAAAGCCATGGCATTATAAAGTAGTAATTCTAGTTCTTTTTCTTCTTCAGCGCCTCCTGGTTCTTTAGCCTCAGGTGACGATTCATTAAGATGAGTGACAGCTTTGGATGCATTGACGGATACAATTACTCTGCAGCCTTCAGGCCTGCAGCTTTAAAGCCCCAGGTGAAGGGAGGTCTTCACACAAGTGAAGCTTTGCAGGTGAAAACCGGGGTCTCAGTGCCGGATCCAAAAAAAGATGCTACAATGCGGCAAAGATGTTCCCCCCCCCATGTTTGGAATCCCATACATCTCATTAGCTGAGCAGGCAGAGCCTGAGGGAGCCGGTGCACCGACGACCTCCGGCTGGTTACACATTGTGTATTTCCACTGCGTCACGCACACACATACGTCTCGTTCGCTCTCCCCCCATTTAACCTTTTGTTAATGTGTTCCCGGCGGGCGGATGTCAGAGGTCTCAAATTTGGGGTGAACGGGTTCTTCCTCCAAACTCGTTCCACACTAGTGTCCAGTGTGCTTTAAACTCTGCGCAGTCACTACTCTCTAGTGAAGCCAGTTCTTAAAATTCATTCAATTGAATCAAAATAAATGATTACGTCCAACTTTTAACAAACATGTTCTTTAAAGTCTATTTCTATTTCAGGCACATTTTAGATTTATTTGTATTTATTGTCTTCAGTAACCGCTGAACCACCCAGTGACATCTCTTTTGCATTCGTATCTCAGTGTAGCAGAAGAAGACACGAGAAGACAGAAAAGCCCCAATCTTCCAAAACATAGATAACATACCATTTTGTATATTGAGACTTGATCGTATCCAGCTGACTGATTGTTTATCACCCAAAATAGCCATCAGAGACTGATTCTAAGTGTTAGTCATGGGCCTCGTTTCCAGGGACGATGGGAAATATACCAACACTCCAACATGTTAATGGCTTTAATGTGGGTTAAACCGCTATGTGGGTTGTCACCGCTAAATGGCTTAAAATTATTTAATTAAAAGTTATTTTGGAACCCGGCTTTGTGGCCTGTGCATAAATGTTTATAAATCTATACGTGTGTGCGAGTGGGAGAGACATCTGTAGATTCCCCGGCTGCAGGCAGTGAAGGGCCCGCTGGGTTCTTTATAATAATAATAATACTTTCACTTTTTATAGCACTTTTCTGGGTACCCAAAAATATGCTTTACAGTGACAGTCAGGAACAAAAGGTCGTTTAGGGAGCCAGTGGAGGTCGCAAAGGACCCGGCTGATGTGTTCATAGCGCCGGGTGGATGCGAGCAGTCGAGCAGCAGAGTTCTGAACTTACTGGAGTTTGTTGGGGGTTTCGTTGGGAGAGCCGTGGAGGATGCTTGAATCAGGATTCTCAGGGCTTTGATGCTGCTCCCCGCTGCCTCAACTCAGCTGAACCCGCTAAGACCGGGAGTGAAGGGTGACGCATTACATAGTGTACTAGAAAAAATCATCTGAAACGTTTGAGGGTCCCTTTGCCGTAGTCCAAGCGCTGTGACGAGTCAGCGTGCAGCGTCTTCTCTTCAGGACATTTATTCGACTGACAGCGTCTTCTCTTACGTTGAAGTCAGCGAATGATTTTCTTCTGTTTGTTACATTGTGGTGTTTTGTGCCACTTTGTGTGGCCTGTCAGTTGCTTTGCAGCCGTTTTTGATCTCTTTAAAGTAATATTTAAGCAACGTATTTCTGTTATATATGTGCTTCTTCGTCGTTAACAGTTTGATATCATTGCAAATAAAGATCTTTCCTTTTATCTCAGGAGGTGAGAATAAAAAGAAACCTACCCAGCAGGAATCAATGAGGCATCACATTGTTAATCGGGGAAGGTTTAAACATGTCCTAAGCTCACCGGAGGGAGAGAACAACCTTTGTGTAACCTCAGTGCGTTAATTGAGTGAGTGGTCCGGTGGCCTGTTAGAAAAATGGCTGACTAAAGACGTGTTCAGTGACGCCTGGTTTTTCAGATAGCGAGAAGGAGTTTATTGGATGGACACGCGACTTTTGTCCCGTGAACCTGCCCTTGAAGGCGAGTTTGGTGGGCCAGCCTGTCGTTTATCTGCTCGCACTCTCATTTCCTTCAGCAGACTTCCTCTACGCTCCTGAAGTACAGCGCAGTGCACCTTCTGTGGTTAGGAATTCTGACTTTAGCATTCAACAAGCAAAAAGCAGCGAGGAAAGCAATGGACAGGAGCCAAAGATACTGAAAATAAATGTCTTGCAACGCTGCCAGATTCTCACCAGGCCGGATGTGAGGCACATGCTCACGATGGTGCATTAAAGGTTTAATACTGAGGCTGAGTAAGTGTGTATCCTCTAGAGCAACCACAACAGAACTCCTCCTTCCGGGGGTTGGGTTCCTGGGTTCTAGGAAAAGGACCCTGGTGGTCCGAGTCGGGAGTTGCAGATGCAGAATTTTTTTTTATTCCAGCTCTATACTGTAGGTCTGTCGGGTAAATGTCATAGCGTAGTATCTGTCATTTTAACTCATGGTAGACCCAATCACAGGCAGGAAACCCTGGAGGTCTAATGTGTCATAAAGATTGGGTTATCCAACATTTTAACATTCTAAAAATGTACTACAGAACCGAGCAGACGTAAGCAGCCCGAGGCACCGACGAGCCGCGGTGATGTAACATTGAGGTGCTCATAGTGGCTGCCTGCTGTGTGAACCGCCGTCTACACATGCACTTTTTTAAATAATAATTAATAAAGAGTGCAGGCCAGGGTACAGAGGAGCACACCAGCCCTCGTGAGTTACTCAGATCGCGTGCCCCAAAAAAAGTGCCATGTCCAACCTTCAGAATCAATCACGTAAATTCTCTTTGAGTATAAACATGACTTACTTTACAGTTTCTTTGACATTATTGATGGATGTCCCCTGTTGTGTTTAAAGTAAAGTATACACTGATCGTTCTCTCTGAGACGAATGATTATGCTGCTGAATTGTTGCGCCGCTCCTAACTTTTACGACTTTACAGGTGCAGTTTACGTGATCGTATTAACAGCAAAACCAGTCAGTGGCCCCCAGAGGAACGCGTGTGGTCTTATTGAACAGATTCAACAAATCAAATTGCAGTTTCTATTAAATCTCGACCGTAAAAGAAAAGCAGCGCAGCCGCGAGGAGCTAAGCGGGACCCTCGATTAGATGTGAGGCATTGGAGACTTCTACCTACCCCTATCTTCTAGCAACCCTCTACCCACCTTCTAACTGTCACTATCTTCTACCAACCCTCTACCCACCTTCTAACTGTCACTATCTTCTACCAACCCTCTACCCACCTCCTAACTGTTACTATCTTCTACCAACCCTCTACCCACCTTCTAACTGTCACTATCTTCTACCAACCCTCTACCCACCTTCTAACTGTCACTATCTTCTACCAACCCTCTACCCACCTCCTACTTACCCTACCTTCTACCCACCACTGCCTTTTACCAACTCTCTACACCACCTTCTATTTACTACAACCTTCTACCCACCTTTTACTACCTTCTACCTGCCTTCTCATTTGTTTAATTCGTACAGACACTGCACTATTTACTTGACAACGCCGGTACCACATCTGGTTGCCTGGCAACTATTCAGAACCGAGGCATAGACAAGAAAGAACAAATAAACAAATACTATGAAGTAACTTGTAAACATCTTCCTACAACAGTCAAGAAAACACATATGAACGTAAACCAAACCTTTTTTATAAAATAAAATTGTGTTTTGATCAGAAATGGCTGATCATTAGGTGAGCAATAAACAGACGTGGACTTTGTGTTTCCAAAAACAACACAACACAGTGACCATGCGCAAAGTGCGCAAACAAAATCCTCTCCTGCTTAACAAATAAACGAATTGTCACCCAACGGACACACCGAAGTTAACTTTTACGTCACACCTCAAACACCAGTTACATTTATCCAAGTGGTTTTGTTACGTTCTCTACCTGTCGATGAGTGATAATTGACCCGAAAATATGCGAGCCGGAAATGTGGCCATCACCTGTGTGTAAAGCAGTTGTGATCACCTGGTTTGATGATTTGTTGTTATGGCTTCAAACGAGCTGTTGTTGATGACCGACGTTGCTGAGAAGTGAGACGCTGATGATTCGTTTTCAGCTGCTCCTTTCACACCAAACACCATTTATTCACACGCACACACGGTTTAATAACACTCCAAAACACGCACAAACGTTGCGCACATCCCTCACGCACAGAACACCCCCCACACACACACACACACACACACACACGTGTAAAGGCCCATACTGTGCGCAGTGGTGCTCATTCACAATGAAAGCCAGCAAGCAGAGTGAGAGAATGCAGAGGTCCCAAAAGCGTGCAGAGATTTGAAGACCAATCAAAACACAGCAAAAAACTGTTCCAAAGCTCCGCTGGCGACCCAGCATGCATCTCTCTGTCTGTCACACACACACACACATACACACACATACAAACATGAAACAGATGTGCAGATCCAACCCTCTGTCATACATGAAGCATTACTAACCCACATACAAGAGCACACGAGGGAGCCATAGTTATTTTAATAATAATACAAACACAGGAACAAGGCACCGCAGGTGTGCAACATGACAACGTTTGTACCATTAGAAGTGAAACATTAGCACATTATGCTGATAGGAAAAATGAATCGAAGACAAATACATAAAAGGGGACATTAGACTAAAGTATGTTCAACTTTAAACAAACAAATTGTGTTCTGAACTTCACCGATAGCAGCGTGGACAAAACTATATTCCTAACAATTAAACATCAAATGTTAAACCCATATATCACATTGTTCACGTTAACATCATCAGGGTCCTTGCTACGAGCTGTACAGGGACCTATTCTACTTCAGTTTGTTATCTCATGTTTTTTGGGGGGGGGATATTTGGGCATTTTCTTTCTAGTTTTTTGTTTTACATTTTACATAATAAAACACATTCTTTAAAATACGGACATAAAACTTACATTTGTAAAACGCTGTGGCTGCAGCTCTGCAAGCAACACAAACACTGTTTTTGTTTGGTGCTTGATTGTTTTTTTTTTACCTGGTTAAGTTTTAACCCCCGTGACCAAAAAAACTGTGATTGATAACAAACATCTTTGCCTGCTTCGTTTGACTCGACTGAAGACTTTTGTTGAATCAAACGAGACGAGTGAGCTTCCTTCACTCAGTCACCCGTCCAGAATAACAATGCAACCTTTCTCTCTCTCTCCGACCGCACAAACAACTCTCAGACGCCACACGACTCCCCTTAAACTTCCTTCAGTCACTTGTTTCCCTTTTAGAGAAAGCTCGCCACAGGAAACAACCAACAAGTTGCTCCTGGTCGATTCCAGCAGCGCCTGCGACCATCGATGAACCGACGTGTATCATAGACAGGACACGAAACCATCGATGAACAATAAGCTCAACCCTCAGGCTTCCTGTGGACATTTACCAAGACCAACAGACCAAAGAAGTAAACCGCAGGCTGGAGAGAGGAGGAGGAGGAGGAGGAGGAGGAGGAGGAGGAGGAGGAGGAGAAGCACGAAATAGGACAAAGGCCAGAGGAGAAGGAGGAGAAGGAGGAGAAGAAAGAAGAAGAGGCGATTAAATGAACAGGAACGTCAGCAGGAAGTAGGCAGCATTTCTGTGTGTGTGTGTGTGTGTGTGCGTGCGTGTGTGTGAGTACAAAATTCACACTGGCAGAGGCTCATACAAGCACGCATGACTGGTACACACACACAGCAGCATAATGGCAGTAGTGTCTTTCTCTGTGACACACACACACAAACAGACACACCCACACACACATACACACACATACACACACACACACACGCACACACACACACACGCACACACACACACACACACATACCCTTAACTCGCCGCCTGATGACCCCTAAGCGGCACTTGAGTGAAACGGAGAACATCCTTTTCTCTCTTCTCTCCTCTTTATCTTCCGCTTGCCTTCTCTCTTTCTCTCTCACTCTCTCCTCCCTCCTTCCTCCTTCCTCCTCCTCCTCCTCCCCAGTCAGATATAAGTGTGAGCCGAGCGAGTGATGAGAGAGCGAAGAAGAAGAGAGCGGCATCGGCGCTTTGGCCGGTCACATGGCAAAGGCAGCAGAGAGAGAGTGAGAGAGGGAGGGAGGGAGAGAGGGAGAGTCTTGTTCCTGAGAGGAGAGAGGTGGTTTCACAGTCTCCCTCTGCTTTCCACTCTTGAGGTTCTCTCTCTCCCTCTCTCGCTCTTTCTGTCTGTGTGGGAAGTAGTAGTATGAAATTAAGCTCCTCTCTTTCTCCTCGCTCGCTCTCTTCTTCATCCTCTTCCTCAGCCTCGGTGTGACTTCCTCTCCCCTCGCTGCTTCCCTTTCCCCCGTTAATCCGCTCTCTTATTGTCGTGTCCGTCACACTCTCACAATCGCTCATCCTCTATTCATGGGAAGTTCCTCTGGCTCATCTCTTCCTTTTCATCTTTTCCGTTCGCTTTGGAGAAAAAAGCTTTTTTTTTTTATTCCCCGTCTTATTTATCCATCGTCTGAATTTCGTGTTATGTCACCAGGTAAATGAATGAATATTTAATTTCCCACCTCGATGTAACTGTGCCAGTCACCTGGAGAGCTAATTACCTCCTGCAGTCCCAGTGGCCTGATGGCCTCAGGACAGTTTAAACGTACACAACCGTGCAGAACGTGTTTGATTTAAACAGCTTTTGTGATACATTGAGAAAGAAAAATTAAACTGCTGCTCTGATTCCTTTTCCTCTTAACGACTTTGCTACATGTCCCATGTATTGTTGTCCTGTGTGTGTCTGTGTGTGTGTGTGTGATGTAGAGAACTTGTGTTCACAGGTGTGCTGTTGGGGAGGAGGCGTGTCCTGTCAATAGACCTGGCAGCTGAGACTCCACTAATGACCTGCGGCCTATATCAACCAGCACGGCTGAGGAGCGAGAAGCGATCTTGTTTTATCGCCTGGCAGAGACGTTAGTTGTTTGTGTCCTGGCGCACGGTCCTGCTGCACTGTTACCTGGAGGATTGGAGAAGGGGTAGGTAGTTCGGCCCATAGGGGTGTATATGTGCATCACGTAGGCAACTAACTGTTAGACACACTATGTTAGCTGGGCGGGTGTCACCCCTGTAGTTTTGTCGAGCGAGAGGAAAGCTGGTTAGGTGAAAGAGTGTGTTAGGAAGGGGAAGGTGTGCAGGAAAGAAGGGACCTTTGGTTTAATTTCATTACTTTGACTCCGTCCCAAACTTCTCTTCTCCTATCTTCCTTTGTGTTGGTTGTACGTGTGTTGCTTGTTGTTTTTTTTGCAGGCATTTGATTGGCCGTTGCCTTAAACTTTCACAAACTTTTATCCCAGAGTGCAATGGGGCCGATTGACTCCGTTGAAACCAATAAGAGAGATTCAGTCGAGCCGAACTGCTTCTTCTTGCTTTGTCCTTTCGCCCCACAACACGAAGAAATAAATAAAGTAGATCATCCCTTTTCTCATTTGACTTCTTTACAGTGAAAATAATCCGACATGTACACCTCTCTCTCTCTCTCTCTCTCTCTCTCTCTCCCCAACACTAATCTCAAAAGCAGCTCTTTTCAACCTCCCTCGCTCCAAATTTTGACAACCCACCCCCCCCTCGCATTAAGTGAGTCTCTGTCGTTCTCAGCACCATGGTAACAGCGTGGCGGGGGTGGAGGGGTTGCAGGGTGAGCTACAGTGAACAATGCGAGCGAGATCAATAGACCAGGCTGGACCAGAAGAACAGCTCGATGAGGATGTGAAGGCCGAGGAGGTGGAAGTGTGTTCGAGGGGGGAGGATGAGAAGGAGGGGGGCGTAATGAGTAGGCAAGAAGACGCTTACTTTAATTATGAGTATGTGTATATATATATATATGTATTCCTATGTTAGGGAATGAGTCGCAGCTCCTCACAGTTTCGAGGCGCCTGGACGCAGGTTTTTTGGAGGAGGAACCCGACTCCAAACAGCGACGCTCTGTTTTCGTGTCTATTTTCTAGCTCACTCAATTTTTTTTTTCTTCCGAGAATCACTGCAGGAGAAAGACTCAATATCCAGTGTCCCTCTGTGCCTCTGCTTTCAAGTGAGCCTTTTCTATTACAGGTTAATATATTCAATATTTTTCAAATGTTTGGATTGGTGAAGGTCCAACAGAAATTTCTTCTATAACGTGTTCTATATTATTTATATATATATCCATCACAGGAAATCCACACTTTGTTTTAGTTTCCTTATTTCTTACTTCTAATTCAAAAATCTATTGTAAAATAATGCAGTGACTCATCCTCTAACCTCTATTTATTTCCCATTTTTGCTGAGTCAACTTGACTTGGCTTTCTTTTTTGGCATTTTAATCCGTCCTCGGCAGAGCAACTGATCCATATTCATGATTCTGTAGCAATCTCCTCCACGTCATCGCACACACAGACACACACAGTGCATATGTCTACCCACACGCACACATGAATACATATCTAAATGCACACACTCTCATGCATGCATACAATAATTAACAGAAGAAAAAAATCTAACTAATCTAAATCCTATTTTTGAAACACTAACAGGAGAATTATTAGAACGTAAACACCCTCTGTTGCTTCTTATCGGTCAGACATTCACACACTACACACTCACTCACTCACACGCACACTCACACAAAGACACAAGTGCAGCTGTGCCCTCCGACAAGATTGTGGGCAAAGAAAACACCCACACAAACACACACACACACACACACACACAAACACGCGCATAAACATGAGCAGAGGGCGCCGGAAAAACATCCAGCCAAACATCTGCCTACACAAAAACACAATAAATGTTAAATTGCCTGTGGGGCGCTGAGAGAGAGAGAGAGAGAGAGAGAGAGAGAGAATTAAAGTTATTTAAAGGAGTATGAAACTTGCCTTTCAGTACACAAAGATGCGAGTAGAACTAACTAAGCCGATGTAATAAGCGTCCTCAGCTACGCGGCTGATGCGACGTACGGAGAATACAGATGTTGACTGATGATGCAGCAGCCGGGTCGCGTCCCCTAGGAGGCGCCTGGGTCCGACCGGCGGAAGGAGTTCTCTTCTACAGCGAAAACAGAAAGGACACCCTCCAGTTTAAATAGCATGATGGGAGAAAAGGACTGTGCTTCTCTGTAGTGACCACCAGGGGGCGACTCCTCTCGTCCTGTAAAAGGTCTACGAGAAATTACTCAACTTCTATCTTGGTTTATTATTATTGGTTAATGGTCTCAATCTCTAGTTTCAAGTCTTCATTGTGTTTATTTAGTAAATTATGGTCTATTTAGAGTCAAACAGTCCATAAAGAGGGGGATGCTTTAGGGCGGGGCTTACTGTGATTGACAGGTCTCTAGAGACCGCACCAAAAATATTAATCCAAGTCCAACTAATGGCACAGTGCAGCTACTGAAGGACTAGTGAGAACAAACCGACCTCCTCCTCCATGACCACGGTGATGTCACAGCGCATCGATTTGTGGAATATCTACATACGTTGTGTGTGTGCCTCCACACATGAAACGAGTAATAACACCATGAATCCTATAAATACAAATGCAAAGCATGAGCAGCTTTTCATGTTGGGTTCATCATATGGTGTCAGTATACAGTATATACAATCTCCATGGACTTAACAAGGACGGTTTTGGTGGCTCGGTTGACACACACACACACACACACACACACACACACACACACACACACACAGACACAGAGACACACTGTGTGAGGTCTGTGCCGGCATTAGAGAGCCAATGCTGCGGCGGGATTAGCTCAGCTCTCATTAGCTTAATCTCCTCTGCGAAGGCACGGCAGGCCTGACCGGGTGCTGCTGGTTCCGGTTGTCCTGCGACGTAGTCAGTGGACATCGTCCTCAGGTGGACGCTGACCGGGGGAGCTGGGGATCGAACCGCAGGTACGCCCGAGGGAGTGCGCGTCCACGTGGTGAACAAACAGGAAGTGGAAACCTTTTATAAGCATATCTGCAAATAAATATTCTAATCTCACTCGTGGAAAACCCGTCTGCCACGTTTCCTTCGACTGCGTCTCTTCTGAGACGTATTTGTGATTCTGGGGTCGTCCATCTTCCTCTTCCTCTTCCTCGTCCTTCCCTGCTCTTCCTTTTTTAGTTTTGGCAGAAATGGAAATGAGTGCTAATCTCAGAGCACGAGGCTCAGTGTTTGGTGGCAGACACACACACACACCAACATATACACAAACGGGTGTGTGCACTCAAGGCTCTCCTACCACCCACTGTGTGTGTGTGTGTGTGTGTGTGTGTGTGTGTGTGTGTTCTCTTTGCGGCTGTGCTCTCAATGAGCCTTTGCATTCATCCATGAGAGAGCGGTTGTTTGTACTGGATTGGGGTGTACGTGTATGAGTGCGCATGTGAGCCTGTGGTGCACGTGTGCGTCGGTGTTCTGAGCCAATATATGTTGCATTTTTTGGGTACTCATGTGTGTGCAAGTAGAGTCTAGATTTGTGTAAAGTTATGTGCGTGCCTGTGTGTGTATGTGTAAGACAGGGAGTGTGTGTGTGTGTGTGTGTATGTGTGTGTGTGTTTTGAATCTAGGCCACATCTTCAGATCTCCACACTACAAACAGCATCCCGTCACTGTTGGGTTATCTGGAATCCAAAAACAGCTCAGCCAATGGGGAGCATCGATGCCGGTGTAGCCCAACCTCTTCCTGCGACATCGTCACGTCAGTCAAACATCAACGGTCAAACATCAACGGTCAAACATCAACGGTCAAACATCAACGATCCGCTGAATGTGAACTGGTGGAGAAAAGCTCACTGAAACATTTTAAAGTAACTGAACACCTCCAACGCATCCAATCCGTTTGACTAATATCTTTTTCAAATAGTTGACAATCGGTTAAATAGCTGGTTAAGAGCGATTTGCAGTGGAGCCCAATGACTCGTTTCAAGTCTTCACCGGTTTGGACGAGGAGGCAATAATTCCAAAGCATCACAGCCCCGGGTTTCAAATTGTTCATAGTTTAATCCCGCTGAGTAGTTTCATACCGACGTGTTGGCTTCCTCTCCCTGCTGACACATTTCGCGCTCCTCACCAAGGATTTGTTTCAGAGCCACAGCGGCACGTTTCCACTTTAAAAAGAACTAAATATGGTGCTTCAATGACGCAGTTACTTTAAGGCTTTTTTAAAAAAGGTTAAATCATGTTTTGTTATTCAGCTGGAGGGGGAACGGACGGGAGAAGGACCTGGGGAGTGTGAGTGGGTGGAGGTGGAGGTGGAGGAATCCCACAGCTGCTCGCCACTCTTGGTTTGTGGTCTGGGGAGAGAGGCAGGGAGACGGATACAGAGAGGAAGTATTTTCCACTTCCTTGCACCCTCCAGTGGACTCAACAACCAAATGCATCCTACGCTGCGCCTCTCAAAAAGACAACGGGGGATGATTACGGGCGCCAGATGGTTCTGTAACGATGGACGGCGGTGGTGGAGAGACCGGAGGGACTGAATGAAACCACAGCGGACTGAAAGCTGTGAAAAAGTCCGACGTGAGAATAATCCTTTTTCTCTTCACGGCCTCCATCGCGTCCCCATTCCCTCATAAAACATCTGATGCAAGCCAGGAGCAACAGCACCCACTGCTGCTCCAACCTTCGAGAGGCGGAGGCGAGGGAGGGGGGAGGAGGGGTAAAGGGGGCAGTTGTTGCCACAACACACAAAAACTCTAGTGCGTGTGCGTTCTGCTCTGAACTTCTCCTGCTGAAGGCCTCGTTTGAAGACGTTCCTGTTGTGTCTCTGCAGGTCCTTTCACGTGTAAAGTTAAACGCGGCAAGCACCTTTAACAATACTTAATTACTCAATGAAAATAACAGCTGAACATATAGTCTGCTCTATGACACCTGGTCTAACTGGTACACCACAAATTAATAGCTCCAAAACATCCAAACAAATCCAAACATCCATCGGTATTCATCACACGCAGCAAAAAATCGCACTCACAATGAAAAACACACACAACATTATATTTGCACCTTGTCACCGACCACAAACGTCTTTCTTGTGTAATTCCCTCTGGGCTGAAACTGTCACGTTCAAGCTGCCTGCACGTTGCTGTTCTCCTTCCATCCACCAGATGTCCTCGGGCTTTCCCCCGCTCTCCATCACCCCCCACCGCCAACCCATCTGAGCCCCCTCTCCTCGGCTCCGCCGCCTACCTCCTCACCCCCCCCCCCCCCCCCCCCCCCCCATCCCTCGACCTCCCCGCTGCTCCCTGTGGCCGCGCAGTAGATCCTGCTGCCGAGTTCCAGCTGATGTGACACAAAACTGCACTGACTGGCGACGTTCTGCGGCTCTCCGGGGCAACGAAAACTTGTGTGCGCATAATTCCCTAAAAAGTGGTTCTTCTCAGGCACAGGATGTGAAAACTGGGGCAGGTGGAAATTAGGTTCTGACTCACGTCGTTGAAGCTGGAATGATCTGGCGAGAGCAGACGTTATCATCAAAGGGGGAGACAGAGCGAGTGGGCCTCTGACCAGAAGGTTGCGGGTTCAATACCCGACTCAACCGCAGCACATTCCGATGTAAAGGCACCGAAAGAACACACGATGCTGCTCACGCTCCAAACAGCAGCAGGAAGAAAGAGACTGACGGAAAGGGGAGGAGCTGTTTCATTATTTTTATTTTAATTTTATTCTCCCCTCGATGGTGAAAGAACTCTTTTGACGCTGCGGGCCGATTGAGGTTTACACAAAAAGGAGATGCTGCTTTTTCAGCCCGACACTTAAAGCAAAACGCGTAACGTTCCGAGGTAAATGCTCTAGATGACGAATAAAGAGACGTGTCAGACTTGTCTGCTTAAGGTCTCCCGGGGGCTGAGAATCATCCGTCCAGGTGACTGACAGGTGGAGGAGAGGAGCTGAGGTGGGGTGAGGGAAGGACCGGCAAATAAACTCAACGTGTAACGTTTTACACCTTTCCAGCAGTAGCAGGTGACATGTAAAAAATGTTGGACCCCTGGTGAACGGACCTTATTAGAAAATAGTAGAAGGTTATGAGCGCGTGTCCCCCAAAGCACAACGCTTACCCGCGTCAGCATTCAGGAAATTAATTTCCCGGTTTTTGTACGGTTAAACAAAAAATGGATGTCATACCTCATGTCAGAGCCAGGACCCTTTGAGTCCCTTTGAGACGAGAAGCAAATTGCCAATTCTGCGGACGGATCAAATGAGAGAGGTCAGATTCTACCAAACTTTGCACAGCAAATAACGCCTTCTGTGCATTTAAAGGCCCCTAAAGGGCGTCGATTAAAGCACTCGGGTGGAATTGCAGCCTCTAAACGTTGTTTTGGTGATGTAATGGTTTCCAGGTATTGATCAAGCCGGGTCTGGCGGGTTGATCCTCTCACCTGCAGGAGTCCCTGGGTAGCGGCGCGTGGCTCGGCTGTCTACATTCAATCACGGGCGTCTGCCAGCCAATCGACCTCTCGACCCGGACGCTTCAGAGTGAAAGCAAAGTGCCAATTTTGTTTGACAGAGCCTGCTGAGTTGGCTGCAAGTGTTATGAGCAGACAGCCGCCCCCCCCGCCTCACTCCATTTGTCCTGTTCAACCTCCACATTGTGTATCAGCTTCCATCAAGTACCCTTTCAGACAAGTGGCCATTCCATCGGGCAGCTTGAAGCCCGAAATAGTTCACGAGGGTTTAATCAAAGGAGAAATGCTAATGTCTATAATGCTAATCTGCTGCTGATGTTGTTGACACTCTCTTCCCGGCTCTCATGTCAATTTGTATGCAACTCACGTAATCAGGGGGCCGAGAGGTATGAAGATCACAAAAGAATCCACCCGGTCCTGGTGGGGTCAAAGGTGGGATGGGTCCTCGCACTCAGATGTGTAACAGGAAGTCCATTTATTTGTTACTGAACTTCTCTCCAAGTTTATTTTGAAAGGGCTTCATCCACGTTAGACAGTCTGGGAGTCTAAACGACTCGCGATGGAGACACTCTCTGGTGATCAGCGTCGACTCGTTCCTGGGCTTCGATGCCGAGGATGGCGTTTCACCTCTCGGGGCCTCACAGTTGTCCCTTCAGTGGCTTCCAGCTGTTTGCATTTGAATCGCGTTCTTTGAGGTTGTTTCGTTGCAGCTGATTTAGACTTGGTTCTCATGCTGCAAGATTCAACTCTTCGTCAACTCTGAAGGAAATCCAGCTTTTGCGTGAGAAGATGTCACTCAACAAGCAAGAGCTCTGTTTCAGACTTATTTCCTTCAGATTCTGACTTTAATCGAGAGCAACACTGAAGTGAGCTCGGCTTCCTGCTCCGTAATGAGACGCAGAAGGGAAAAGGGAGAATGGAGGTGGATGGTACTTTGTGACATCAAGAGGAGGAGCGGTGTGGAGACGGAGATGAGAGCTTCATCCAGCTTAGATGAGTTATCAACCCGCGGGCAGGAGATGGGAGTTTTTACGCCGCGGATCACGGAGACTTGGAGGGTGGAGAACTGGAGTCGGAAGCAAATGCCACCGTGTGTTCTTGACACACGGTGGCATTTGCTTGTCATGGTTCAAGCAGTAACGGTGGCCAATCAGCCTCCTGGGGGCGTGGTCCATACAGGGTCCTGTTAGTTTAAACAACAATGGCGGCCCCTTGAAGAGGTCAGTGCGGTTTCTGCAGCAGCCGCACGCCATCAACTGTCGGTTAACAAGCTCATTTTTAACCAGGTAAAAGCCGGAGGACCAGGTGATGAGCAGGCAGGTTACAATGGTTTCATTTCAGTTAATTCCTCTTTGCTCAACTAATACATTAAGTGAAACACATAATTGATCTGGTACATTTTAAGTTGTTTTTTCTTGACTATGATCGTAGAATTCTTCAGTAATATTGCATCAGTGATTATCAGAGATGATTACGTCAAGTGTCCACAGAAACAACAGACACCAAACACACAAAACGCCAGCTGACACCAACAAAGGTATGACGAGTCACGAATCCGACCACAATATTCGCACATTGCTGCTGGCCAGATACAAGTTCTTAAATAGTTTTAGACCTGCGCAACGGAACGACAAAAAAATCATTGAGAGCTTTGTTTTCAAATTGTTTTCCATAAAGCAAGCGCTTCAATCAATCAACCCGTTGAATGGCAAACCAAGGCAAAAAATTATTCGTCAGATTAATGAGGCGGAGCCGCAGTCAGTGGAATTAAAAGGTGGGTTAGAAGGTTCCCGGAGAGAGAGAGAGAGACAAGAAGGAATGAAACATCCGCCCACACACCATCGTATCCCCCAGAGAGGGTGGGCGACAAAGTAGCCTGAGTGAGGCAGAGAGGATGACAAAGAGAGCAAAGGGAGAGGCAGTGAGACAGGGGAGAGAGACAGAGACAGAGACAGAGACAGAGACAGAGAGACAGAGACAGAGACAGAGACAGAGACAGAGACAGAGACAGAGACAGAGAGAGAGAGAGAGAGAGAGAGAGAGAGAGAGAGACAGAGACAGAGACAGAGACAGAGACAGAGACAGAGACAGAGAGAGAGAGAGAGAGCAAAGAAAGAAAAAGGAAGAGAGGACCGGGGGTGGAGAGATGAGAGAGCAAAATATAAGGAGGATTTAACACCTAAATTTAGCTGCTTAATGTATGACGCACACACACACACACACACACACACACACACACACACAGCAGCCATGACATATGATGTTCAGGGGAGAATACCTGCAGGTTTTTTACCTGTTATTAAGCCTTTACCAACACATCCACAATACGTTGTTTACTAACTGCAGTCGGAGCCTCTTCTGTGGAAACGGGATGTTTCAGGACTCTCAGAGAAAACCATCGGATCGAGAGAGAAAAAGGAAGAACTAAGAGAGGAGACATAAAGATGCACTTACGCTGACGGCCCTGTGCTCCCACAGACGTCTGTGAGGAAATGAATCTCCTTTTTTACTTGATTTGTTCCGCATGGTGTTCATTTAGTAACTGTTGGTCGAGTGTTACTGTGTAATGTGGAGAGCTAGTAAATGCTAGCTGTTAGCAGGTTGTACTTTACTTCAACACCAGTAACATCCAAAATAAGTGTATAGAGCAGAATAGAAGACACACTACCAGGTTCAGACAAAATCTATACCGTTTTTTTCTCATTGTATCTGGTCATCATGCATACTGGTGTGATTATTATTGTGCTGATTGTTTTCTCTAGAAAGATGAACATGATAGAGCTGCTCAGCGGTGTTACAGATGCAGCAAATAAGATAAGTGAGCAGATATGATGAGCCTTGTTGATCCCTGAGGCAAAACTAGGTCGCTGCAGCTGCAAAATAAATATAGACCCTAAAAATAAATACACAAAAACATGTTTCAGACTGAATGTGCAGTCTCTTTTTTCCAGAATAATGCATGTCTCCTGTTGGGAACATTGTTCTAAGAAGTACTTTGTAGTGCCGGAATGATACACCTGGTTCTACGTGGAAGAGAGGCAAATATTAAAAATGATGCTAATATTTTATTGGACCTTTTTAAAAAACAATTTTCAAAATTTCAGGTCCAGAAACGGTGACCAATCACATAATTTTGTTGCAGCAAAAGAAAAAAACATTACCGATAGAACTCCATCCTCCACCTTCCCTCCAACATGCAGAAGGAAGCAGAAATCCTCTGCTTGTATCGATACTGAGACGTATAGTTATTAAACATTATTTTTGAATCAAGAGGTTGCAAAGTTCACGCCAACGTTCACGTTTGACGCTCAGGTTGATGTTCACGTTGACGCTCACATGGATGTAAATATGGAGGCTCACAATGATGCTATCAGTTGACGAACGTCAATGTGAGCATCAATCGAATCGTTCACATTGACATTCACGTTGATGTTCTCATTGATACTCACATTGACGTTCACATGGATGTTAACATCTGTCCGATGGCTCGTGTTTTAGATTTCTGTTCCGCTGTATTTAATTATGTGTCCTCTGGTCTCCGCTTGTGATACTCATGTATCCTTTTAGCTGGTTGTGTCTGTTGTTCAGCCTCCTTTTATACCTTTGTGGGCTTTTTCAACTGGGAGATTTGCATTCTTGCTCCATCTGCTGTGCTTTTGATGTGCATCCACACGTTTGCACGCAACCACTTCGGCTGTTGTAAACATGCCGAGTAACTAATTTCTTTTGTCCTCCCTCGCAGCGAGAGCAAATTCGTGCCAAAAGTCCCCCGACGAGTTCCCTATTTTTTTTGACAAATTTCATTAGTTGCTGCCAACGTGGCTGCTGGAGCAGGAAAACACAGCAGCCCAAAACCAAACACAACCACTGGTCTTGTGGCCAATGTTTATTTTCCATTGTCATTGTGATCTGGCTCCAGCTGTATTTTGAGAGTAATACCAGCCGTTAGCCGTGTTCAACAAACTCCCCCAAATACAATGTATTGAGGGAAGGTTTCATGCAGAAAGCAGTAGTTTAAAGTCTGGAAAGGTTCCTGTCAACGGGCCGTTTTAGGCCGTAGGAGGGAGCGTGTTGCACTTCCCCCCCAGCCGAGGTGTTTTAAATGCTGCACGATATCTAGAGGTTTAATAAAAAGGTCACAGGCTGCCAGGTGCATGTTGTTTTGGAGGAGGTTTGTTTTTCTGCAGCTTTGACTGTTGGTGCATCTGATTTGGATTATCTGTCAGCTGCTGCAGTTCAGCCGCCGTTTTTCTAACTGTGGAACTAATGATTCCTGTGCGCGATGCGTAGTTAGGAGATGCAGATTTTTGAAATGAAGATCGGCTCTTGAGGAAATAATGCAGAGTGATCTGCAGCTTTGGGGTGTATTGAGGATTCAGGAGACACATCCACAAACTGAATCTGGCAGGGTTTGACACCATCGGTGGCCTGGGAGGGAAGGGGGGCGTCGACTCTCAGAAACACCCACCGGCCATCGTGTGAGTGAGTGATGCAAAGCGCTGCGTCGTTTCACGGGGTGTTTCTGTTTTTAACGAGCAAAATTCTTGTAAAGTGTTGAAGAAAGACGCATGTTTTAATCATCAGCATATTAAAGACACAGAGACATTTTGTAACTGATAATGACAATCGCCAACTTAAATGACACTAAAAATTTAATGCAAGTTTGATTTTTTTACTCAATTTAATAGATTTCATGGTAAACTGCCTTTTTTAGTAAATCTATAACTACTTCTTTGCTACTTTTCTTTGTTGCTTTGTCTGTAAAGTTTATGCTGGAATAATTAATAAGCAAAATAAGTGGAAAGTAAAAAGATTTGGAGTTTTCCAAAAATATCTCCATGTTTTCTATCGGCTTCCTATGAAGGCTGTTGGCTCGTCCGTTACTCGCTCCGGCTTTCTAGCTGTTCTCCTGAGGTGAACTTGAATGCACCATGAACACACCCAGAACCAGCACAAGGTGACGGATCCGAAACCCTCCGTTTGCCTCAAGGAGACATTTTTGCTGCAAGAAACCCGTGTTTTAAGACTTGGTCTTAAGGTGAGCGTCGGGGCTTTTCCAGGCTCCCATAATGCTTCACTGCGTCTACTGTTTCCTCCCTTTGTTCCCCACGCACGCTCAACACGCGCACAAAGACTACAGATGACGTATTCCATCTGTTTTTCTCCTCCGATTACTGCAGATCCCCGCAAATACGACATGTTAGTAAAACAATGGCTTGTCCCAGGTTTTGATTGACCGATGCCGCATTAAACATTTCTGTTCTCCTGTCAGTGAGTAACTAACAGCGCGCAGCGTATGACATGTAAGAATCACATCATTTGTAGTGATGGACCTTTCGGCCGTTTGAAGTCCCGCTCCTGCCGCTGCTGTGATTAGACTGGATTGTTTGAAGAAAGGATCTACGGGAGGCTTGCAGCTCTCGTTCCCGCCGTCTACGTCCGTCCTCTCTGCGCTTTCTCCCTCACCAGCTATTTGTGTGCCATCAAAACAAGCCGGGGAAATAAACCTCACATAAAAGAAAAACAAAAAACCTCAGTGAAACACTTCCGAGAGTCTTTGAAGAACATGAGGTAGCTCGCAGACGCTGGCCAGCCCGCGGCTAATTAGCTGCTAGCGCTAACTCATTAAGGCCGACGCAGAAAACAAGCAGACGACTGGACCGACACACAGCAACCTCTCAATCGTTGACTTACGATTAAATATTCCATTAATATTAGTCATTTTCTTAATTGTGAAATCCGATGTGGAATCCGAGGCCAAGGGAGCAGTGACATCACCAGGAACACACGGAGGTTAAACTGGAGGTTAAACTGGGGAAACCCAGGAGAGCGATGTTCGTGTTTCTATTGTTTAGTATTCTGTTTTATTACTTCATGTTTGTTCATAGCACCAACACACCTACTACACACCAAAAGGTTATTAGCAGTGGTTTGCAGGACGTGTTACTTGAACTAATGATGAGTTCCGCCTGAGGGGGTTGTCCAAGTTTACATTTCTAATTTGGTGTTTTCGTTCCTCTGTGCTGTGCAGAGACTACAAAGATCCTTATAACCCCCCCGACCCCACACACACACACACACACACACACACACACACACACACAGACACACACACACAGACACACAATGGGCAATATATTAATAATCTTCAGAAACACAGATTCTCTCCGTGTCCACAGACACACCCATCCATCCACACACACACGCACACAGACACACAGACACACACACGGCGACCCCTCACCCCCGATGCAGAGGCTGAAGCGACAGAGGTCGTCGCACAAGGTGTCCGGGCTCTCCAGCTCTCCCGGTCCTCCCGCTCGTCCTCCTCCCCCTTCTCTCCTCCTCTTCCTGGGCGACATCCTCTTCACCATCTTCATCACCCGCTCCACCTTGTCCATCCTGGAGGTCCAGGTGACGGATTTCTCTTTGTTTGTTGTTCTTTTTAGTCTTTTGGGGGAATCTTGATAACTTTTGCACTTTGCCGACTCTCTTCCACAGCAGCTCAGTAGCTCTTCCTCCTCCTCTTTCTCCTCCTCCTCCTCCTCTTTCTTCCTCTCCTCGGTCTGGTCTTCGTCTTCTTCTCCCCCCCTTGCAGCGCGGCACTTAGTTGCTCCCGCCGCGTCCCGCGAGCACCTCGTCCGTTCCCTTTGGTTTCTCGCCTCTTCCTCTTCCTCAGCTCACCGAAAATCCGCCCAGCGAAGCAGCGGGAGGCTGTGAGGCTGTGAGGGAGAGGAGAGGGAGGAAGGGAGAGGCGGCACTTCCACTTCTCCCCTCCTCTCTCTCTCTCTCTCTCGCTCCCTTTAACGATGCACCCCACCACCACCACCACCACCTCCACCACACCCTGTGAACTCTCAGCCGGTACTTCCAGAGAGAAGGGAGGCAACAAAAGCCTGGTGCTTTCTGTTGTTGTTGTCTGTCCTTCTTCCATCGTCTCCCCCTTTTGCCCCTCGCTTTCTCCATCCCTCTGTTCCCGCCTCTCTTTCTTTGTAATAAGCTCGTTGTTTCCTCTTTGGGAGAGCTAAGACACGCACACGCACACACACAGACACACACACACACACACACACGCACGCACGCACACACACACACACACTGCAGTGAGAACCCCAGGTAGTTATAATGAAAACTCAGGCGGGGGGGGTTCGTGACACGCTTTTTAATCGCTGACCCGAGACGATCCAATCAGACGCTGCGAGGCCGCTCTTTGGAAAGTGCGACACCTGACAGAATTGATTAAAGGCGGCAAATTAAAAGTGGACCCGTGAAGATTATCAAGCTTTTCTGGAGTCAAGTTCTGCTCCTTCAGAAGAATCTGTCACATGTGGGGTGTTTCTTTCACTTCATATTAATCAAACGGCCGTGATGTGACTTTTTGAAGTGACACGAGGCCGTGAAATTAAACAACCTTCTTTTTGGAGAGCGAATGTGATTAATAACACGAAAGTCATTGTGTTTGGAGATTGTAAAGAGTCTGTGAGGCTCCACTGTGTATAATACAAACTCATATCTACTTGTGACAAAATGAAAGTCCATGAAGAGTTTAGTTGAAAACATTAAAGTATAAAGCAAATTTCAAGTGGTGCAAGTAGTTTAGCCGAAACAAAAGTCCTCATTTTCCAATGTCAACCGCACGGCATCTTTCCGAGTCGAGTCTGTTTCTAGATAGCAAACTTTATTACTACTTTGGAACCGAGCTAACCAGATCAGCTCCTCCTGCACCGCTCAGTCAGAGCTTTACAGACTGAAACAGACTCCGACACGTCGGCGTTGGGCTTCGTCAGCGGATTCCGGGACCTGCAACCAGTCGTCTCCTCCCGGCTGCTGCGCTGCGTCGTGTGAAAAACGAACCCTCAGCTCAGCAGGGGGTCCCAACTGGTCCAATACCAGCGCTCAGTCGGTACCCCGACTTTGGACACCACGCGGGTGTTGTCTTCTTGTCTCTGTCTCATCTGCTGCTGAGACAAATGTCTGCGCTGTCTTTTATTTTGACAGGAGACGTGACATCCAGCTGACTCCTGGATGACGGTAGATAAAACAAAGTTTACCATCTATTTGAATAACACTCCCTGTGATGAAAAAGGGTGGATTTTGAGCCTCCGTGCTGCCGTGGAGAGTCCAACTCCTTCCCTTACGGGCACTTTGATTGGGATTACTTTATGTATTTATCATTTTAACCATATGCCTGCACTGATGGGATTCACATTTACATCAGAGATGTTTTTACAGGTTACGAAAGAAAAGTAGCATTCAACCGAAGATAACAGAGAATATGACTTAACTATTCCTTTGGAGATTATTTTTCTCATTCATCTATTTTAGTGGATCCCCATAAGAAGAGAAACATACAAAAATTGCGCACACACACACACACACACACACTCTCTCACACACACACACACACACACACACACACACACACACATAACCACATAGGCTCCACACACTTGGCTTTTATTCATGAATTCACTCACAGGGTTTAAAGAGACGGTTCTGATGCCAGGAGGGTGTTCAAAGTTTCATAAGATATATTCAGTGTGCGTGTGTGTGTGTGTGTGTGTGTGCGTGCGTGCGTGCGTGCGTGCGTGTGTGTGCGTGCGTGTGTGTGTGAAGGTGTGCATTCCTGCTACTCTACATGAACTTATTATGAAACAGTCTCAAAGAGGGCGTGTGAATCACTAACCCAACTTCACACGCACACACAAAAACACGCACACACAAAAAACACGCATGGAGCCAGCGAGACACCATGAATGACTCATGATACCTGATCAGAACCACACCATTACAAGCTGTTCATGTTAGTGACTGTTATCCTCTCAAACGGTGTACAATAGTTACAATCATAAAAAAACAAGGACACGTTTTAACTTCACAAAGCTTTGTGGGTCCTAAATAGATACACATATAAAATGTGGCATAATCAGGTGTTTTACCGTTGTGTACTTATTTTTTCTTTGAGAAAGTGACATTAAGAAGCAGATATTGTGATGAGTTTTCATTTCCTGTCTGTGTTTGGAGCCCAGAGGAGACAGAGCTGCTTATCCGTCATTAACGTCAACGTCTCCACCGTTTCCTCCTCCTAAATGTACAATTACAGCGTTTATGAGGATCTCAATTCACGCCTCCCACAGACACACACAGACACACAGCAGCGCAGATGTGTCCTTTGATGCGACGCTTCATAAAAGCACGGAGGAACATTAAAATAGAAGTAAAACAAAGTAAAGTAAAAGAATCTATTTGTTGAAGATGAAGAGATGCTGTTTGCAGGGCGTCGTCTCTGAACACGTTGCACTCAGCCAGGCGCCGTATTTGCCGTAGCAGAAGGGATTTCATGTGTTTGGACGTCCGGTGTCAAACCTTCTGTGGAATGCAGCCGATGTCCATCTGAGTTTCCCAAATCTCTGAGTGCATATTCACAGAGAGCCAAGATACGGCTCATGACCCATTTCAGTTTTTATTTAAAGGGGGATGGGGGGTTGGACGTTGCTCTACATTCACCCAAACTTTGCCTAACTTCCTGGATGAAGGAGTGACTAAAGTTAAAGAAAGTAGGGCTGTCTTCATAAACGCAATAATCCATGTGTTTAATGTCGCCGAGATTAATGCGACAAAATACACAGTCCACGTAGTTGACGTAAGCGGTTGAGGAAGTTGGGGAAACGAAGCGGCCGCTTGCTGCGGTCAGCAGAGAGCGTTTTGCATCGGACGAAGTCGAGTCGATAGTT
Organism: Apeltes quadracus; assembly: GCA_021346845.1. NCBI lineage: Eukaryota > Metazoa > Chordata > Actinopteri > Perciformes > Gasterosteidae > Apeltes > Apeltes quadracus. Next base: position 16,357,550 of record CM037933.1, on the reverse strand, counting down.
GAACGTGTTCCACTCGGTGCAAGAGGATCAAATGTGTGCAGTTTTGTGTTTTAAATAACATTAACAATTAAATGAAAGTGCCTAAAAAACATGTTTTCGTGATTACTCATTACTTAGGGAGTTAGTGAATCAATTTAGTAAGAAAATTTGGTAAGAAAAACAGACATTCATTAAAAACAACATTGTAACAAAAGCGATGACATTTATTGATCGCCATTAATTAAAGAATTTGAACACGCAGAGACCCGTCGGAGACGCAACACAACTACGTGCACGCACTACGCGCACACACGCAAATGTGCGCGGGCCATACGTTGCCACGGGCAACGGGACGTGTCGCTGGCGCACAGAGGAAAATTAAATGGGTCACAAGAGGAGCGGAGTGGTGTGTGCAGCAGAGATAATGTTGAGCTGTCACACACAGCAGCACACCCCCACCTCCCACGCACACACACACACGCACGCACGAACACACACACACACACATTAAGTCTCTTAGTCCAACAATATAAATGAGGGATTAAGTCAAAATGTGTCAAAAATGCAATACGCCATGAATCAGCGGTGTGTGTGTGTATGTGTGTGTGTGTGTGTGTGTGTGTGTGTGTGTGTGTGTGTGTGTGCAGAGCCAGGCTTTCAAATAGTTTCAAATAGTAATACTCGTCAAATACTTTTTTTTTTATCCTCGATTATGTTTGAATTGACTGATCTTCATATATTTAGAGTATTATCAACCATGTTTCTGTGGCAACGTTTATAAGTAACAAATATCACTATTATAAAATACATTTTTCTGAATATCAAGAAAAACTATTTTAAACTTTAACCCAGAGCACAAACTGAACATTTAATCAAGTGATCCACCTGGACACCTTATTCAGATTTACTTACATTATTCAAACCCAAACCAGAATATTTACAGGCTAATTCATTAGCAAAAGGACCTCAGGACTCCGAGCGCTGTGTGTGTGTGTGTGTGTGTGTGTGTGTATGTGTGTGTGTGTGTGATCTAAAGTGTTGTTCTGAGGCCAAACAGAAACAAGAAAGCGGTTCCACGTATGCTTCACTGAGGAGGCATCACATGTTCCTTCTGGACTCCAACAGAGATTCCAATAATCAAGGCGGGACGGTTTCACCGGAACGACGTGGTTCATCACTTTGAGTTCAGCAGAAAACGAATGCTGGAGATTGATGTTTGCATCGTAATATGGAGAGTTGTTTTCCGTTTCATGCTGTCTTACTGTTTAGAATCACTGACACACTTTTGTCTCTAGGCTGTAGGCTGATCGTTGTCCCTCCATCGGGCCTTTGGAGGTTGACGGCTTGTTCTTGGGGTTTCTCTTAGAATAACGATTTGTGACTTCTTGCCTCCCCAAACTCTCTCCTCCTCCTCCTCCTCCTCCTCCTCCTCCTCCTCCTCCCCCTGCAGCCCGGTCCAATATGGTGTGAAGGTGGTGCCCTCTTGTGGCGATAAATATGCTCATTCTACAAGGACATCAGCTGCCATACAGTAAGCGCCCGAACCTTTGACACTATAATGCCAGTCCAACTACTGACTAACACAAGAAACATATTCCACGCCAGTGTTCACCTCATTGTCAGACAAACCCTCAAAAATAATGTCATGTTTAATTTCATTCCAAAATGTCGTCTTCCTTCTCGTTTGACTCTGTGACTCCATCCATCATATTTCCATAACACATCTACATGCCCGTGTAAACATGCATTGCTTCCCGGGGGCCTGACAAAGGGCCGACTGCCTCCCCCCACCTGAGACCCACAAACACAGCTGTTTACAGCCGCTTTCACTGATGGACCTGAGCTACAGACACACGCACACAAACACACACACACACACACACACACACCACATGAAACAACAGGGCGCCATTAGATTACACGCAAAGAGGGGAACTGAGCGGATTGCTGACATCATTCATCCTCACACAATAAACAGCAGTGATCAGAGAGAAAAGCGTTACGCAACCGGCGGGGAGACGTTCCTGTCGTTGCGTCATCGTCACGTGACCGCGGAGAAGGTAAGGAGGCGCTCTCTGAACCTTCACTCACACGTCCCCGTGTGATACCAACAGCTCGGTGACATCATCACGTCGCGTTGCTTACTCACGGTTTTAAACGGTCTGACATGCAGCACGTGGCAAAGCGGTAACTTAAGACAAGACAATTATCAATAATTACGTTTCATCAACGCTATTTGCCCGCTCAGACTGCATGACGGCCGGTGGATCTGTCGGATGAACCCTCGATGGTTCGGGAAGTAAATCAAACGCCGCGGGCCATTCAGGCCAGTCGGCGCCAAACCATTTGGGCCAATTACACGGCGTCAATAATCAGATCGATAGTCGGGCGTATTGAAAGGCTGCACACACGTGAGCTTCCTCTTCTTCCCTCCACCGCTCGCTGAAAGCAGAAGCAACACATAATCCACAGCGCTTTATTCCCATCATACCCCGAGGATCGCATGCACTGGTTTCCTCTCCTATACACACACACACACACACACACACACAGGGACAAAGACACGCGTCTCATTAGCCCGGTGTTAATGCACAGGAAGCTTTCCACTCCATTAGCCGGTGTCATTACTGCAGGTACTCGGATGCTGGATGGGGCGGCGTGTGAGGAAGCAGGTGAGACCGCTGGAATGAGTCACGCAAAAGATCCCACTGCTGCCTCCATCGCGCTCGATCCGCTGAGGAAACGAGGCGGCGATCAGCGGCCTCGTTTCCGCTGCAGCCTCCGTCACCCTGCCGATGGCATACAGATTTAAGAACACTCAGGAGAGATGAAACCCAGCCGTGTTGCCGTGTTGTTTGTTTACGTAGTCGCACGAGTCGTCGTGACTGAAGGTGTCGAACCTCAGCGGGTCACACGTTTCACGGTCAGCGATGATGAACGGAGGGGATTCAAACTGCATCAAACACTAACAGTGAGTCATTTCGTGGTGGCAGGAAGGTGGTAATGACATAAATAGATGTGTGTTGACCCCCCCTCCCTCTCTCTCACACACACACACAGATACAAATGGAAACATGTCACACACACTCCAGCTATCACGCTTTTCAATTTTGTCAAGTTATTTTCTCTCAGTCTCGCTCCTCTCCATTTCCTCACATCACGTCACCCGACCTCCTCACACACACACACACACACACACACACACACACACAGCATCATTCACAAGTCGTGTCGAAGCAGCTCCATCACTGGAGGGGCGGAGCCTGATTAGTGGCTGGAGTTACTTGTATAGTTGTATTTGTAGACCGTCGTTCATTAACTCTGCATCTGAATGTTTAGTATTTATTTGCTTTCTAATTCATTGGTTTCGTTAGTCAGTCGATCTTTGTTTAATTATTACATTTTTTCTTACTCACTTATATTTCTTATTATTATACCTTGACGACAAACGGATGGACGGAAAAAAGGCAGATTGAGTTTCTCAAGTCGAGTCAATAATGAACAGAGCAATCTGTCAACAGCACGCGGGAGGAAAAAAAAGCCCATAAAGTGATTGAGAGTTCAGGGGAAGCAAAAAAAAATGATGGATGGCACAGCAGGAAGTTCAGCTCTTTCACTTTCAGAAAGCTTTTCGGAGCGCGAGAAAGCTTCACGGCATGATTCCCTTCGGGCCCCGGGGACAACAAGCGGTAAAAAAAAATAACACTTCTGACCGTGCAAAAGCAATTCCCCCAAAAAATAAAAGCACACCGTATTACGTAGCACACATCGAAATTACAATTTAATCAGCATTAGAGGTGTGGAAGTCGTAACCCTGAAGAGAGCAGAGCTGCAGAGGAAACGTCTCTGCAAACAAGCGGAAGAAATGAGAATAACAACTAACGGGGACGTTGTGCGTTAAACGAACTCTGGATGCAACACGCAAGAAACGGCGTCTCTGAAACCTGGCGATCGTTCTTCATTTCTTGTGAGGTGATTTGCCGATGGGCTGCGTGTCGATGCTCGTACGTTCCTTAAAGCGAGAAAACAACGAGTGGCACTGACGTTATGATGGTTATAAGTAGGTTTCGCTCCGCTGGCTCCATTATGGCTCCATCGTGGCTTACAGCGCACAAAAGGAACACTCAGCAAAAAAAAATAAAAAATACAAGTCTGAAAATTATAGCTGATCCCAGAACATCAGAAGATCATCGAGTACGTCGATGTGGAGAGCACTTTTAGAAAAGTAATCTCACGGCTGTCGGGACGACCTGAAATGACACAAAACTAATTATGGTTCCTGCCAACGGAGTTTGTATTATGTCCTTTGTTTTAAAGTACGAAAAACTACTTTAAGTTTGACTTGAGGATCAAATGTAGCTGGAATATAAATAATAATCCACTTTATGTTTTGTCAGTTAAAACACGTGCGTTCCTTCCAAGTGTAGAAGTTATTTTATTATTATATAAGGAAATGTGTCATTTAGACCCAATAGCTTTTTGTTTACGTTACGACATCAGGAAGGGTGTGTTTGTTTTATACACTTTATAATAATAAATGGTGGATTGACAGTTAATTCAAATACTGTTAATAGTTATTTCACTGGTAACAAACAATTCAATTCAACGTTAATCCTTAAAAATGACTTGAAGTGCTAGGATTTGTTATTTTATCGTTAGTTTGGGTAATATGAAATAACTAGTCAATAAACTTCATATTCTGAAAAGATAACCGTTACATTGTCATTACATATGTGCATTATTTGGTGACAGTATTTCATTTATTCACCAACAACATGTGACACATGTTGGGTGTTAATCTCGTCCTTCCTGTGGCAGGTTTGAGCTGTTGGCAGCTGGCAGCCAGGTGACGTCACTAATGCTAATCCCTAGAGTCTGGGATTGTTTCTCCAGAGAGAGAAAACAGTTTATTTAACGCCCCCCCCCCCCCCCCCCCCCCCCCCCTCCCTACCCCTCCCTCCCACGAGCAACATGCTATGGTCCAAATACAGCTTTTGAACATGTCAGCAGGACTGTAACGAGAGAGGGGGGACAATAGGGGAGATACTGAGGGGTCCGCGGAGTAATAGAGTGAAAGGGGGGGAAGGGGGAGAAGGGGGAGAAGGAGAGGTTTAAAACGAGAGATAAAGAATAAGTAAGAGTCAGCTTGACAGAACATGAGGACGACTGGAGAGGAAGAAAGAGGGAGAGGGTAGCATGAAAATCAATTCATAAAAGAGAATCTATTTCGGATGCAGAATAAATCACTGTTTGAGCACACACACACACACACACACGCGCACACACACATGCACACATACACACACACACACACACACACACAAGGGAATTGTAATTACATCCCGCCAAGTGAAGAAGCCCTTAGTTACTGAACCATTTACCAATCCCACCAAGAGTACAAAGCACCAGGGACCAACGAGCACAACGTGTGTTAGCACTTATCGGTTAGCGCTGGCTACAAGATGGTGGACGCGATCCGTGTGTGGGGGTTTGTTTAACCGGTCTTGTGAGGACATATGTCTGTTTAGGATGACATTGTGGGGACCAGCTTTTTTAATGGGGACACAATTCATCATCCGATTTCAGAGTAAAAACTGAGGTTCCCAGGGCAGCGGATGGGTCTGTTGCGTTCATGTATGAGTGTGTTTCTGTGGATTATTATTATTATTATTACGTTACCCGTTGTGTGCGGTTTTCCCTGCAGCTCGGCCTCGAGGCAGATTGAATCGAAGCCTTTAAAAGGTCCCCCTGAGACGAGCGGACCAGCAGCAGCGCGTCTCCGTTGGGCTGCACGGCGCGCCGCGGCATCAACCTTCAGCCTGCCCTCGTGTGTCTCTTCTCTTTCTTATGTCTCACAACCGGCAGCAGTTACACGCTGAACAAACACGCCGAGGCCGTTTGAATTACTTTTCTCTTCCTCCCTTCGTTTCGCTGCTCGCCCTCCCATCTTTTAACGTTTTGCTTTTCTCCACGACGGCTTCTTCGTCTCTCCATCCCTCCCAGAGTTGCCAAACAGGCTCATTTTGTTATACTGTACCTTTCTTCCCACCCTCCTTTCTGCCCTGTTTGAATGGGCCCAGAGCAGCGATACGACTTCACCTGTTTTTCTAATATAGATTTTTTCCCCCTTTCTTGCCGTGGCCTCTGGCGTCTGCAAAGCGCTTTAATAATACAACACGCACACGCTGCAACAATCTGACCCACTGACCCACTGCGGTGACCCGACAAAGATCATTTCCGATTCCTTTTTAGAAATTATTCTCCACTATTGCGACCGACTGATGGACCAGCTGACCGCCTGTTGCAACAATCTTGGGTTAAACAACGCTAAATTAAACATAGTTAGGTTAAACAATGCTAAAAGAAAACAATGTTAGGTTGAACTATATTCAGTTAAACTGTGTGGTTTATTCATATGTACAGTAGATATTTAAAAAAACACATGGTGCCAAAGTTATAACAGACAGTCAAACAAAAAGCTACAACCAGCAACCACAACGTATTTGTGTAACGACACCTTTTATTGAACAATTCATCACTCCAAAGCGCTGTTTTGTCCCCATCCCCCCCTTTCAAAGGACTGTGATCACTTCCACCAGGAACATCTTAAAGAATCCAAATTATTTCAGAACTCCAATGAGTGCGACGGACCGAGTTTCAGTTGCACGAGCAGGTTTTGTTTTTTAATGAGCGACTGCGCACTTTACACTCGCTGGTTTCACAAACAAGTTCCACTTTGTTTAATATGTTTTCTTTCCATCTCAAGAAGATTATTGATCAATTTGTCATTTTCATTTTTCTTCTTCTTTGTTGTGTAACCCTTCGGCTCCTCCATTCTCGTCCTCCTCTCCGTCTTTACATTGAGCCTTCTTCAGAGGTTAGTCGTCTTCTTCTGTTCTGCATTTAAACCCGTCCAACCTTGTCTCTTCCACCTCCCTCCTCTCGGTGCAGTGATCAAAGACTCATTTCCCAGGAATTCAGATGTCATATTCGCTTTCCTTCACTCCCTTTTTCTTTTCCCGCGGGGGAGGAGGGAGGAGGAGGAGGAGGGAGGGGGGGACTCCCTTCTTATCATTTCTTTCAGGCTATATGGGAAGAAAGAAAATGCGCTCAACCCTTTGGACACAGAGCGAGCGAGAGAAAGACAAACCGCTGAGTCATCAGCGAGCGCCGTGTCACATGCTGCAGGTGGATCACGCGGTCGCACCTATGGAGCCTCTGCAGGCGTTTAAAGAAGCACAAACTCTTTGTGTTTACTTTGTGTCGGCGTTGGTGTTCCAAAGAGGAACGGCCAGCGGGTTCCCCCCATCTCTGCCTCCCCCCTCCCTCCTCACTCCCTCCCCCCTCCGTCTCTCCATCTTCCCGTGCTCTCGGCACAGAGTGATTTTCTGGGGGAGTAACTGTTCACGGTAAGTTTCCTCAGAAGAGCTTTTCCATTTCCCAGGCCTTTGTTGAGATATTACCACACATAATCCAAAAGGCACTTTCTCTTCACTGCCGTGTGTGTGTGTGTGTGTGTGTGTGTGTGTGTGTGTGTGTGTGTGTGTGTGTGCGTGTGTATGTGCACTACACTTGGTCCAGTCTAACTTCAGCAACCTAATGCTGCAGCATTGTCTCTCGCCAAGATAAGTGTGTGTTTGTGCGTGTGTGTGATTGTGTATATACAGACTAACAAACATCGCAATGTTGATGCTGAAACACACACACATTCGCAAACTCACATATTGACACAAAACTAGATTCTTTTATCTCTCCTACTTTTGTTTTCAAATACTATTCCGTCGGAATTACACAAACACACACACACATACGGACGCACACAGACACACACACTCTCCTAGCCCATCCTCATCTTTCTTTTCATTAACTAACTATCATTCTGTGTCATTCGCTTTCTTTCGCTTTCCCCACGATACTTTTTCTTCCCCTCTGCTGCTTAATTTACTCAATGCTGCTGACTCACTGTCTCTATCACACACACACACACACACACACACAGACACACACACACAGCCACACACACAGCCTGGCAGGAGTGATTACCGGAGAACCTGGGCACTGAAGTCAGATGTGGTTACACAAACACACACACAGAGCCGGGCAGGGTGCATTGTGGGAAGCTGCCGTTATGATTACCTGCTTATTTCACCCTCCAGCAGACAACTCAACAACACAACACAAAGCCCTCATCAGACACAAACACGCGTGTGTGTGTGTGTGTGTGTGTGTGTGTGTGTGTGTGTGTGTGTGTGTGTGTGTGTGTGTGTGTGTGTGTGTGTGTGTGTGTGTGCGCGTGCACTCCGGACCTCAAGTTCCCATCATTTTACATCTGATTAGTTTATCATTTACACTCGTAGTTGAAACATGTTTAAATGAAACAGATTCAGAGGGCTGATGAAGTTGTATCATTAAAAACAATCAGAAGCAGCTGACTTTACAACCACCTCACAAGTTCCTAATTCAGATATTTAAGAAAACAGACAAAACAAGGTGAAAACCTTGAAGTCCGATGCGGAGACGTCTACGAGAAAATGACGTTTCTCTGTAGTGACCACCAGGGGGCGACTCCTCTGTTCCTATAGAAGTCTATGTGAAGATGACTACTTCTCTCTTGATTTATTCCCTCGGTAATCATGAGTTTATGGTCTCGATTTCTAGTCTCCTTCAATACTCATTTAGTGATGCTCATTTCGTGACTTGTGGTTCATTTAGAGTCGAACTGACCAGTTCAGCTCACGTGGACATTTTCACAAAGCGCTGCAGAGCCAGAACGAGGCTAATCCCTTTTCTTCCTTTTTTTTTTAAACAATTCCAGGCCACATGATCACAATCCTCCGGAGCTGAAACCGAATGTGAGAGCTGGAAATCCTTTTCATTGAGAGAATCCGAAGCCTCGGTTAAATCCACCTGTTCCATTCAAGCAGCACGGCCTCCATAAAGCCGGCTGGACACGAAACTTTACAGTTTCTTTACAGAGGAGCAGCGACGTGTTAATGACTCAGAGCCCCCCGATGCGTGACGGCAGTCACCGGGGGCCGAGCAGAAGAAGATGTGCATGAGCAACATCCAACGTCACGTCCATCACATCAGCGAGCGTCTCCTCTGGACGCCGCGGACCTTCGTCACGGCGTCCAGGCAGAAGAGAGGGTTTGTAGTTTATGAACATCTTCAGCTTTATGGTCCGTTTGACTCCAAATGGACCACATCATGCTGCAGTGTGTGTGTGTGTGTGTGTGCGTTTCTGTGTCACAGTCTGTCAATGTTAGTGAGCATTCATTTTTAGATTGTGAGTAGGGACGTATACAG